>LPNX010370687.1:0-81029 GCA_001517045.1 Pseudotsuga menziesii | reverse complement strand
TAGGGTTTTGGGTTTCAAAAACGATTTTAAACGAACATGCAACGATTTTAAACGATTTTCAACGATTTTAATCGAATTTTAACGATTTTGAACGATTTTTTAAAAAAAATCGACTTGAAGTTCGAATCGGCGATTTTGAACGGCGATTTTGATCGAACAAAATCGGCATGCTCGGAAATTCGGCAATTTTCGAACTTGAAGTCGAAAAATCGCCGAACACGGTGACTTAGACAACAACACAGGGAATGGCAGTGCCTCACAAATGGTTGAGTTGTTCAAAGAGTGCTTATTCAACTTAGGCATCATGTCTACATCAAGGTTGATCCAAGTTCATTAGGACCATGAATTTTATTTCCATGGCCTTTTTGGCCTATATGTCCTATAGGGGATGTCACCAGTGCTTAAAAGCACAGCTAACTGCAGCTTTCATCTAGGATATATTCAAATTTATAAGGTAAGTAATATTTGGATATAGCATATTTTTAACCATTGCTTTTGGGACTTTTTCTTATACCCTTCACGGAGTATTTTAGCATTTCATTGCTCTTGCCCTTTGTTCGTATATGTTAAGAAACACATTTTAGAGTTTACATTTTCCATGGGCACATATATAAACATTTCCAATACAAGTAGTACATGAGCTTTCAGTTTTAGCCAACAACATCTCAAGTGACTAGGGGGAGTTCTACACAGTGCCAAACATCGGGACAACCGACCAGAATGATTTAGGCATACAATCCAACTCACCAAAGGCAAGTTCTGTCACCAACTCAGAGCCGAGACACACTATAAACAGGGAGGTTTGTCCAACAAAGGTTCTAGTGGGGAAAGGTCCTCCATGCCATAAGTCAAGTAGTAAGTCGGGTTAAAAACAAAACTGGAAGGTAATGGATGGGTGGAGACAGTGAAAGATGAGGCCAACACTAGCAAGCCAAAGAATGGTGGGAAGGATTACCTCTTTTCTCCCTAGGGAGGGTAAAACCAATGAGTATAGATCAACAACTTCCAAGTCTAAGTAGGGAAACCAATACATAATACAAATACATCCAAGTCCATATATTTATGACTGCCAGATCATGACACTAAATGCTGGTATATGTCACAAAGATGAGTATAAGAGCAATGATAACCATAACACAATTAAATAAATGCTGAGTCATAACCATGCAAATAATCCATCTGAACCATCATCTGTCCAATGAGAAAACACTAGAACCAATCTGGGCATCACTAACTACTCTGCAAATAACTAAATGGCTACATTAGTCCTCGAATCTGAGTGTCCTGAGACTCAGTCCTGACATGGGAGAGTATAATAGTCCACTAACAAAATAATGATTCGTCAAAACTGCTCATCTCAGCATCTCATATGTAAGAGATCTGGCTGAAAAATGTACTGTGTCTGAAAAATAGAATATGGTAGCCTGGCAACTATATATGTGATAACAACAGTATGACAAAATCTAAGCAAAGCTGGAAAAAAGAAACAAAGGGAACTGGTTGTCAGGTTAAAGAGGGGCGCTCTCTCTTTGCCAAGGATCAATGCCTGAAAATGGGCAAATGGAGTCTACTGTTGACGCCTAGGAGGGAGAGGGAGTTTTTCGTGATGGCCAACAAAACCTAGATCGCTAAATTTGTTGATTCCAAGTGCAAATTGGTCAGGTGAATCTTCCTACTTTCTACAATGAGGTTTTTTAAGTAAAATGGATGATGGCAAATGCATGAAAAATAAAATATAGAGAAAGAAGTGGAGAAACTTACTTGGAATTTGTAGATACTGTCTTGGATGATGAAGATCATATGGGAAATACGTGCGAGTTCTTGATGGTATTGCTTTGCTCAATAACCTAAACGTCCTCCTTTCCTGCAACACATAGGGAAACCAGTAAGTAAAACAAGAAAGGTCAGGACCTGCAAAAATAGAAGCAACTAACAGAGAAATGAAGAGTCATAAAGAAGTAATCACTCCCTATTAGAATCATTCCGAAGTAAGACATCAGGGCAAGTCCCCCCACCAATGTGCCTTCTCCTCAAATTGCCTCCTATGCTTGCAGAACGAATTGGATACAACAAGTACAAGAAACTCTGCCAAAATATCCTCAGTGCAGGAGAGAGACAATTTCAATCATCATCAAAGTCAGTTATCCACAAAAAACACAAGTATTGAATCCCAGAAAGATCTCTTTATTCAGAAGTTCCAATGCTAGAGCTCATGGTTTACAATGCGGGGATCACCCCTCTTAAATAACTTGAGAGCATGTCCATTTTTTATCTATCATTCGACGGTTGAGATTAAGATATCATCAACAGTGGATATCACGAATACACAGATCAATATATGGATCATGGTGACCACATCAAAGGGGGGTGCACTTTGCTCAAGGATGCCTTCCTAAGGTGGAAAGCACAACTTAACATAAGATATGACATGATAATACATCAAAGGGGGTCACTAGGGGCTTAATTCACCCTATGCCCCATTACAACATCAAATCATAGGATATAACAATATAATACATCAATTGGCCAAGTTGAGTGGTGCCCCTTGGGGGATGTCCTCACTAGCTAAGCCAAAATAAAATAATCCCGGACTAGATGCTGACTGAAACTACTTAAGAATTGTCCGGGGAGCCCAAATACATCATATGAGTGACTTTCCTGCCATTCACTTGACTTTCCTAGCCAAATCGATTTTTTCAGTGAATTCCTAGTTCATTTTGGGTGGTACATCCTATATAACTGAATAAAATCATCATAACTTTGTCCAGGCTGAGAACTGGGCAAACTGACTGCACTGGATGATCTGGAGACATAGAAGAATGGTATAAGTGACTATTCATACCCCCTGGAACATTGCAATGCTCTAGGAGAACCAAAATCACTGCCATAATAATAATATCTGGCCAATAATAAAGTGATGATAATCATTGGCAATCTAAGGCCAAACTTCGAAAACTGAAACCGCATTATTGGTTCGGGGCATGTTTGGAGTAAAGATAGTCACTGTTGTTTTTTGAGTCACTACCTTGGGAACCATGTTTGACTTGGTCAACTGGGTTTTCCAGGTCAAAGTACCAAAATTGTAGGTGAGATATTGTATCAATATGATCCTGCATGTTCCAACATAAGAATTGCTCCAATGGTGTATATCAAAACTCAACTTAAGTCATGTTATTTAGAATCATGGTGACAATAGTAATAATAATAAGATATACCTGTTCCATTGAAAGATTATTGAACCTTCTGGAAGTCTCTTGTGCATGCCATGCTTACAAAGTTTAAACAGTCTGCTAGTGGTGAAGGTGGAAAACAAGGCTAAGATACAGGGGAATGACTCATGATTGACTTTGACTATGTGATCTCTCCGAATGATAACCAATACACTCAACCAAAAAGACATCTGCATGACAGATAGTAACAGGGAATGGCGGTGTCTCACAAATGGATAACTACTTGGGCTTGTTTCCTTCAGACTCTAGCAAGTTTTCCTTTACATTACTTTGCAATACAGGTCAACCTTCAAACGCAGGTGCCCTGGGAAGCCTTCTGGGTTCCAGTACTAACAAAGACATAACCTTTGCAAGCTAGTCTCACCCTATTGCCATGTGGAGACAAATGAGCCGGACACTATACAAAAAGTGAGTGCTCATCCTTTGACCATTGATCTTTTTCAATAACTTTCACTTTCTCATAACTTTGCATCCCTGTCACTGTTAATTACTTTCGGAAACCCGTATAACTTATAAACATTCTTGCAAAATGTTTCCGCTATTTGTTTGGCTGAATCTGTTTTCTTTACCCCCATGAAGTGAGCATACTTGGTTAATCTGTCAACCACTACAAAATTTTTATCCTTCCCATCAAACATAGGCAACCCCTCAATGAAGTCCATCAAAACTTCTTCCCACTTCCGATCAATATGAGTTCTCAGCATATCAGTCTCAAACTGATGGACAGACTGAAATAGTGAACAAATGTTTGGGAACATACCTTCATTGTTTTGTGACACAAATAAAATGAGTGGTCCCAATGTTTGCATTTGGTTGAATGGTGGTATAACACTACTTACCACACTTCAGCTAAAATGACCTTGTTCCAAGCCTTATATGGCTATGAACCACCTAAATGGAAGGAATGTGTGCTATTTAACTCTAAAGTACCAGCAGAAAGGAATCAGCTAGAGGAGGACCAAAAGACTGTCCAAATATTAAAGGTAAATTTATTAAATGCCCAGAATCAAATGAACCAACAAGCAGACTTACGAAGATTGGAAAGAGAGTTTGAAGTGGGTGATTGGGTGTTCGTAAGACTACAACCCTACAAACAATTGACGCTCAAGCAACAAGGAAAGAACAAGATGGCTCCAAAATTCTATGGGCCATACCAAACTAACATAAAAATTAGTCCAATCGCATACGATTAAAATTACCTAAACATTTCCAAATTCACAATGTATTTCATGTATCAAGTCTCAAAAAGGTGTTGGGACAACAGCAAGCAGCCCCGTCCGAACTGCCTACATTGGATGAGGAAGGACGTGTGATCCTAGAACTTGAAGGCATACTAGCTATTAAGGAAAGGAAGCTTTGTTCCAGGACTATAAAAGAGTATCTTATTAAATGGAAGAACTTGCCAGAGGAAGACCTGTCATGGGAAACTGAAAGCTTCTTTCAACAACATCCGTCTTTACCTTTGCTTTGAGGACAAAGCGATTCTTAAGGAATGGGCAATGTAATAAACATAAACATGAACACAAATAAATAAATAATAAATAAAAATAAAATAATAAATGAACATTGAATAAAAGAAAAGTGATAAAAGTAAATAGAAAATAACACTTAATAAAGTAGCAAAAGAAATAGGAGACGTACCTTTTCATTTCAAAAGGTACGGATGACCATATTTAAAGGGGTCGACTTGATTGTAATTCATTCATATTCCTACTATTAATGTTTTATTCATTATAATATGTATATATGAAACATTTTGTGTTCTGCTTAGTTAGAGACAGAACACTTACATGTGGCATTCTAAATGGACCTTTTGCATTAATCTTGTCAGATTTTTTCTCCTTTTATGCTTTTATGATGTTATAATATTCATAGATTGGCACTTGAGTTAAGTATTTTAATATACTAATGAATTTGCGTTATTTTTGAATCAAATTATGACTCTTGTACCTAAATATGTACTTAGCTTTCATGATGAAAAGCAGAATAAAAAGATGCAAACATTATTAGTCCTTTCACAGTTAATGTTTGATATTTGTCTTCTTGCAGGGTGACAAAAACATCATCAAGTTTGAGGGTGACCACAACTCTCCACGACCTCCATTCTATTATGATTCAACAAGCATTTTCTTCCATAATGTTTTGCATCCTCCAGATGATTTGATTGGGCAGCATGCTTCTGAAAGTCTGTATGAATACTTCGACGGATTAGAAAATTTGGATGAGGTATATTCCATGCATCCTGTTTTGTGAATTCGTGTTTTTGTCTTGTTACATTCGCCTGGTATTTTATCTTCTGATATGCATTCTGGAGGTGCTAATTTTGCTGACTTGGTCTTCCTTTTTAGTTGGATTGTCTTACAAAACGTTTTTTCATATGCAGAATGTGTTGCATGAAATTATTGGTGGTCCAAGATCTAGACAAAATGGTACTGTTTCCTCTCAACAATCTAATGTTGTTTAGTGTTGACATCCACATCAACTTGATGGTGTTTGCTTTTGGTTTCTCTCTATAGTTAGTATTCTTATAAATCTTTCTTCTATGTTGCTTGTTTATAAGCATTTTACTTTAAATTTCTATCCAATGCAGATACCACTGAAGATTCCATTGACCCTTTTCACTCTAGGTGGCAAATGAGCAGAACTGAGGTGTGTTACTTGAATATTCCATTGGGGCATTATTTTGCTTCTTATTTGAAGCATATACAAATAAGTTTTGGTTAAAGATAATATGGTCACCACTGGATATGCAGGTGAATATCCAACATGAAAAAACATCTAAATGAGACAAGTTGTATTATTCTTAATGCACTCTTACAAGTTTTCTAAATCATGGATATTGTTCTTCAGTAACAATGAACTTGCTTCCTTGATTTCCATTAATGAGTTCTGCCAAAGTTACTTGAAGCTAGGGTGTGTGTAGACCATCCCTAAAATTGTGGAATCAAGTATGTTGCAAAAGAGACTTAAAAAATAATAGAAAATTTTGAAAAAGAGAAAACATTAGTTAAATAGACAATGGGAAATATTTCATGGTTCATTGCTAAATAGATTAAAATTCATACTCTGCAAATTCGAAGTTCACAACAAATGCAACCGTTTCCTTTGCCTATCTTTTGAATCCACATTAGACAGCTAGTATATAGACACAAACAATGTTGCTGTTAAAGCCCTGTAAAATTAATGCAGACCAAGCACACAGAATAATTGCACAGAAAGTACAAAGGTATTTATCATGAAATATGAATAGTGATTGATGATCCAAATACAGTGCAACTGAATGTTATAAATACAAGTGAAGAGTTGAGTGACACGACTCTTGGTAAAAGGTGAGCCGACTTTATTATGTTTATCTTCTATATATTTATATATTATTGTATTACTTGAATATATGTGTGTATATATATATATATATATACCCTAGGTGTATTACAAGTCTGCCACCCAATTATGCTTTGACCTGAGCCTGTTTTTAGAGCGGATGTTGCTGATGAATGACCCTGTCATATTGAAAATGTCTTCCTTGGTAATTTCCTTTATTTGCGCAGGGCATGTTGTTTGATTTTCTTTTGAAGGATGACAAGGTTCAGTGCGTGCATAATACTTCAGAGTTCATCCTTCTGGTCTCTTACAATGCAACCTTGATGTTCAATTGGACATTTTTTTCGGTTAAAGTGATAGGATGTGGACTCTTTTTTTGCTTTTCTTTGATAATGTCGATCTGTGTAGGTCACGTAATATGCAGTTTCAGTTTCCTCTATAGAAGCTGAATACAGAGAAACAATAAAAGGGGCATTTGAAGCAGTTTGTCTTAGAAGAATGCTTGCAGATTTACAAGCCAGGAAAGCCCTTTTACAATGCAAGCTAGCATGTGTGACTAAAGCCCAAAAGAGCAATCCTAGCCCAACTAAAACCTAGAAGGTGAGTGCTCACTATCACCTCAATAGCTTCCTATCTACACTTTAGGTTGGTTCTTCTCCAATGCAAGGGGGGCTTCCCTAGGATAGGATTTTGCTAAGGCTATGATAATGAAGGACAATGTGATGTGAACAGATAGCTTAGCAAAATGTTTGGTCCTTTTTGTAGTATAGGTAAATAAATGGTGATGGGAGGACTAAGAGATTAGTGCCAATCCAAACAAGGAAAATTGGAGTCAAGGAGTTAGCTCCAGAGGGCGAGTTCATGAATGGTTAGAGCAACTTGGGATGCATACACATGCCACAATGAAACCCTAATGTGCTGAAAAATGAGTGTAGAACTAGACTAGGAGGGCCCAAGAATGTGGCACAACAAAACTTTGTTAACTAGGGTATTTATTATGCAATGAAATATTGTTAGAAACAACCCTAGAAAGATGATAGAAGCAAGTTAATACATTCATGCATAAGACATCAAAGGGAAATAGAGAAAATACTTCTCCATATAACCCTTCTAATGAAGTAAATAACCCTTTCAATTGGACATAATTAGACAAGTTCTAGCAACTCAATGATTCACCAGCAACAAAGAGAAATATGAGCAATAAGCCATGCTTTGATAGAAGAAGAAACCCTTACACTTGAAATTGCACCAAGAAAAATATATCCATTTAGCTTCGAAAGAGAGAGATAAGGTAAGATAATTCTATTCATGTCCAACAAATGACCACAAAAATAGGCCAATGGGACTATGTGGTAGCATGAGGCGGCTCCTATGAAAGTAAGAAGCAAGAATCTAACCTAAAAACCAAAGTAAGAGGAGCTAGATCCACAATTGGAGAGTCGATCTAGAAGAGGAAAATACCGGGAGTCTATCCAAAATAGAAATGTATAATGATAGTGGAGCAAAAATATGTGAAATAGAAGTGGTGAGTGTGTCATGGAGCACTGGATGCATCTCTCGTACCATTCGAGGTCATTTAAAGGAATCTTGGAGGAAGAGTTGGAAGAGGAGCTACAATGGATAGTGTGCCACTTCCTAGAGTGTGAAGCTCGTTGTTGTGTCTTGGATGAAGTTGTCCTACCACACGGATGTGGTTGAGACTGGCCATGTCATTGGTGTCGTGCAGAAACGGAGGTGGTCTTTTGTGTCCTAATTGATTTGTAGTAAAAGGAAGTATCGCCATTTGCCAGTTTTTTGGTGGCTTTGGAGGAAGGAATCATAAAAAAGAAGTGATATGCTCAGTGTAGGTTGTTCCTCAGTGTAGGTTGTTCCTAACTGGGAATGTTTCTAGAGGGTGAAGGAGCGAAGCCGGGGGAGCCTTTTGCAAATATAAGGCAAGACATCTTTGATCTGGGTATTTGAAGAATCTAGACAAAGTTTGAAGCTCTGTGAGAAGGTCCTTAAAAATACAATGGAATACCCCATGGATGCCGTCATAGATAGGGCATCGAAGGATGAAGTGCTTCTTGGTCTCAACCTCTCAAAGTTGACATACTTGGAAGATCCTGTTTGATTGTCAATCTGGTGATCTATGTCTACCCTAAGAAGATGAGAGTCCACTTTGAATTGGCCTAAAGGAATACAAAGAGCACTTCCCAATGTTGGAGTGTGTAATGGGGTTAAACAATGAGACTATTCCTCATATCCATGAAGTGTGCAACATAGAAGGCCATCTTCAGATGTGAACTGCTGGAGGATTGATCCAAGTGACCTATTGTTGATCTGGTGATCTGTGTCTACCCTAAGAAGATGAGAGTCCACTTTGAATTGGCCTAAAGGAATACGAAGAGCACTTCCCAATGTCGGAGTGTGTAATGGGGTTAAACAATGAGACTATCCCTCAGATCCATGAAGTGTGCAGCATAGAAGGCCATCTTTGGATGTGAACAGCTAGAGGGTTGATCCAAGTGACCAATTGTTGATTTGGTGATCTGTGTCTACCTTAAGAAGATGAGAGTCCACTTTGAATTGGCCTAAAGGAATACGAAGAGCACTTCCCAATGTCGGAGTGTGAATGGGGTTAAACAATGAGACTATCCCTCAGATCCATGAAGTGTGCAGCATAGAAGGCCATCTTCGAATATGAACTGCTGGAGGGTTGATCCAAGTGACCTTTACACATTGTATATAGATGTCGTCTCTGGTAATTTTGTTCAACTCTTTCCTGGTAGGTAAGAGGCCACCATATGCGTCCAGGGAATATCTAAATGAAGGAAGTTGGTCCATCACAATACTAACAAATGCCAAAAGATCTGCGTTTGTATACTAGCATTTGGTGTGACAAGAAGGGCTAGTTGAGGAGATGGGCTCTAAAGAGTGCTAGGCCAAATTAGGGTATCGATCTTGTCCCTTGCCAAGTCAGCGAAGCTCCGAAGGTGGTGTAAGAGAGAGAGACAATATTGAACACAACCTGGAGCCGAAAAGTTCAAGCACCGAACTTTGCAAGTACAATGGACTGAGGTACTGACTATTTGCATATGATGATGCAATGAAGGAGGAGGATTTGCACTCTCTCTGCTAATGCCCAATCACAGTGTAAAAGATTAGACCCCTAAACCTCAGATCCATAGAGGACTATGGGTTAGATGAGAGTATCCATGAGAGACATCTTGGATGAGATTTCTTGAATATGGTGTTTGAACTTTGAAGCACTATATCTGGAGAAGGTCTAAGGATTTGTAACCTTTGTTGGCTCAGTGCTGAAGGGCATTCCGCAGATTGAAAGAAGCTCCCGTGAGCAGTACACCTAAGTAGGTATAGGGGCTAGTGATCTCAATCTCCTCCCTTTTAAAGAAGAAATGAAGATCAATGAGGAGTCTTTTTGACCCATTGAAGATGATGATCTTTGTTTTACCCATATTAACTGTCATCTCAAGCCGATCACAAAAGAGGGCTAAGGCATCTAGTTATCACTGTAGTCCCTCTGGGAATGAGAACAAGAGGACCACATCATCAACGAAGAGGAGGATAGAGATCAAGACCTAGTGGAGAAGGAACCCATCAGTGCCTTGAATGTGTTCCTATAAGGACTCTAACTCATTGATGTCGATCCCAAATAAAGTGAGGGACAATGAACACCTCTTTTTAAAACCAATTGTACTCTTGATGAGATATGAAAGCTTGTGGGCTGTGTAAAGACGAACAAGCATGGATTCATAATGGCAGTCAGAAGGGGTCTAAAAAATGCCAATGTCTCCGAGCCTCTAGAAAAATGCGACTCTGGGAACGTAGTCGAAGGCCTTTCGAATGTCTACAACACAACAATAGACCTTCGAAGAGTGGTTGCATGCCTCCTCAATGATGGCCTGAAGCGTAAGAATTTGATCAATGGTCTAATGTGTCTGTCTAAATTCGTCCTATCCTTTAGCTCTGAGTTGTCTTCGCTCAAGCTCCTTGGAAAGTTGCATAAGGGGGATTGTAGCATATACTTTGGAAAAGGTGAGTTCAACCATGATTGTTTTGTAGTTATTGGGATTTGTTCTAGGGCCCAGTTTATGGATCGAGTGAATAATATGATGTGACCATGGTTCTGGAAATCTTGCACAGACACCATAGTTAAACATATCGACCAAGCGGCAATCTAGATCCCATACACTTAATCTCTTTTGTGCTCAAGTTGGCTATCCATGATTCCATACACCCACTCGCACTTGTATTGAGTAGGATACTCTCATTTGTGTTAAGTTCTTTATTCGTAAACCCACTTTCATATGTATTGCGCTAGGTATCCATAAAATGAATTCCATTTGTATTGAGACAGGTATCCATAAATTCACTTCTTAGTTGCATTCGAGTTGGGTATCCATAAACCCACTCGCGTTGGGTTTTCATAAACCCACTCGATGTATTGAGTTGGGTACCCAAAACCTATTCCAATGTTGTATTTAAGTTGGGTATCCATAAACCCACTCTTGTTTTGTGTTTCGCCCACAATCAATCCTACATTGAGTTGGATATTCAACCTACTCTAATTTTTATTAAACTATCCATTATTATATTTATTTGAGTTTGGTATCAATATACTCACTGTTTGTTGTATTCAAGTTGGGTATCTACTATACACCCACACTAATTTGTATTGGATATTTGTAAATCTACTCTTGGGGGTATTTGAGTGGGTATAAACCAATGTTCCATGGAGTTTTTGGTGTGGGAGAGCATGGGAGCAGAGAAACGCACAAGGGGGACGTGTGGAAGCTACCCCAAAATTTAGGGAAATTTTAGGGACATCGGAGTCGTACAAAATAATTTAAAATATAAAAATGATAAATTCCAACAGTAACTATTACCATGTAAAAAGTAAAATTAAAAACTAAATTCATCATTATGGGGGTGTACATCTATTAGTTATTAGCATATCAAATTTCAAATTTGTAAATGATACTAAACTATGTTACTATACCCATGTAAAAACTAAAAACTAAAAACTAAATATTATAATTATCATTATGCAATGTATATCTAAATTCATATTTCAATTTTGTAAAAGATAATGCAACAAATGCTTAAGTCTAAAATAGTCAAATAGATACCGAACAATGAACATAGAGAAGTTAGAAGTTAGAACAGTGACGACTGCTCCAAGTTTAGTTGCAATATGATTATGAAATCAAATCGTGAGAGGATAGCGTTTAGGAAGGTCTTAGACTCTTAGGTTAGTCTAGGATTTAATTTAATTTTTCGTTTAATTATATTTTAATTTTTAAACACTTTTTTAACATTTTAATTTGCATTTATTTTTATTGTGAAAGATGAAAATTTGGGGGCGGGGGGGATGCCTAGAAGCCCCCCCTATGGGGAATGCGTTCCGCACTTGGGGAAACTTGGGGAAACTTGGGGAAACATGTTTCCCTGAGTTTCCCCCAAAAGGGCGACGTGGGGAAACATTTCCCCAAGAGTTTCCTCGTCCCAGAAGCGTGGTGGAGCGAGGGGGCACGTACCCCACCTTAGGGGACGCGTCCCCATGGAACACTGGTATAAACCACTTTTTCATTTGTATATCATTATTGTTTTCCATGGTCTCTTGCTTAGCTTAAGGGGGGGTGCTAAGATGATGGTGCTAGCTTTACTTGAGGTCAAGGTTGGCCTCACGTTGTAATCATTATTGTGTTTTTAGGATTGGCTTAATTCGTCATTAAGGCAGACCTAGGCATTGTAGTGGGCCCATAACCCCTCTTGGGGATCGCACCCTCCTATTGAATTGTGTATAAATAGACTACTCACCTCTCATTTATAATATCATCTTGTGGTAATCTGTTTATTCATTCTTTAGCCTATAGATGTAATGGATATAATTATATAAATATAGAAACATCGATAAATAATAATAACAATAAAAAATGAAAATTAATAATAAATGAAAGGACACTTCCTATCTGAAGGGCATTACTTACCAATCCATCTCCAAGCGTGCCAGGGTCATGTAGAGGACATGGTTGTTATGGAAAAAAGCGGAACATGGTCTTGACCAAGCTGGAACAAGGACTTATTGGCTGGCCATGTAATAACCAGCTCATTCTGATCTCAGCATGTGATGAAGTTGATGTACGATGGCTCAAGGTTAGACATCATTTTGGTTAGTGGGCATCTGAATTGCGATAACGTCATGGATCCGAAGCACAATGCAATAATGGTGAAGGTACAGGACTCCCTTTGATGCCACCCTTGGTTGGTGCATGGGAACGAGGATGGAGGTCGTGTTGATGAATGAAAGCAGTCTCAATGGAGGTGGGGCATTAACAACGCAGCTTTGGAAATCATGGATCAAATGACGATTAATGCTGAAGTAAGACACCCTTGCGTCAGTTGCTCTAGTTATGATATAATTAGAGTCGGATCGGTTGAAACACATAACCGTTCCCCTGCTCAAAAGTAGGATGTCCCCATTCTCGATAAGCCAAGCCACTAGTGGTGTACATAATAGTCTAAGGGAGTTATAGATTGGAATTGCAACAAGTCTTTTGGCACCTTCATTGCCATGGCCCCCTACGAACGTGCGTGGTCGCCATAGACAAACCAGACGTAGTCATCCTGGATCTAGAGGGAGTGAGGAAAGTATGGCTTTTAGCCTAGACGTTCTGGCTCATATTGAGCAACAATGGAAGCTATGGAAGGATTAGCACTTGAGGAGCAGGGGTAGGGAAGCAAGGTTTCCAGCTCATATTGGGCAGTCAAAACTGCTCTCGCCCAAGTCTTATTGGATCAAAAAGTTTAAACGGCAAAGGTGCCGCGCATAATTTGTCGTATTCAAGACAATTTGGAAATTATTCACCATCGACTAGATGATGTCGCAGTCGCTGTGGGGCTGCTGTACCAGCTTTCCCTTGGAGTGGGAGACAAAGCCTTGGAAGCCGGTGCTCATAGCTCTCCCAACATTGCTGAATGTCATGAAGCATGGTAGCCTATAATATTGCTCAAGTTGGGGACTGCTTGTTTTGCATGTTTACTAGTTTCTCTTCTATTTATAGTATTGTTAGTAGGTGGTATTTGGGAACCATGATAAAAACAATAGTCTCACAGATGATATTCATAGTTCTTCTTGGTAACCTGGTTTCCCATCTATGGGTAGGTCCTTTCATGTTTTGTTTTATGATAAACAATGGTTACAGTCCTCAGAGGTTCTGTTAAGCCCTGACTTGCCTACCTCTCCTCCAGGGTAGGACAGTCAGCAGTTTTGTATTGGACTCTCTTTTGTCAATAGAAGGTTTTCATATAGCTTACAAGAAAAAAGGACAACCTACCAAGGGAAAAGACCCCTCAGCCATTGTGATTAGTCAATGCTATAATTACACTGCCACATGGTATTGTATCATTGTCTATTCATTATACAATTATATTATATTTTTCCTTTATGGATTTTAACCTATTGTCCTTTTTGACATTGGATATTTAGTTTATGAACAAAGTTTTCATCTCATACGGGAAATGAATTTTGTTCTTTTCATTTGGTATTAGAGCTACGTTTATGATCCATCCCTTGGCCACATCTATTATGAGACTCTGTTTGATTTGGCTTTTGGCCACCCACCCACATTTTTCTTGAGTTTCTTTGAGCTCGAGGTCCTTGACCCCAACTTGACTTTTTGTCCATTTAAAATCTGAATTTCTGTTGATAAAAATATAATATTCTTCCCCCGATACTCTACAACGGCTATTGGACAGAAAAATAATAATAAATGACTGCTTCAGAATTTGGAAAAAGTATGTGACAGATACTATTTCAAATCGGGTTATGAAGGACAAGTAAAACCTGGGACCTGCCATCACAATTAATCAATAGAACCAATGACTGGTGGTGGGCACCTAGTTTATCACCATTTATATTGCTCACTGCTGCTAGAATACAATATTGAAGCACCAAGCCTTCTCTTTCCCTTTGTGGTTCACATCATTATTTCTAGTGTTCAAATTCATACATAAAGGCGTCATTGACAGTTAATGTGTTGCCTGAGTCAACCTTTTGTAATGATGGCTATTGGCTATTGGGAAGAAGTTGAACAGAGGGTGATGTATCAGGTAACAAACAATTGTGACCCTGTAAAATACTAGCAAATTGAGATGGCTAGCTGCCATTTTACGGCAAAGGAAAAAGACAAGCTGCTGTATTCATCATTTGAAAATTGAAACCTTAGTAGCTAAGGTCGTGCTGTATCATAAGTGCCATTTTAATTAACAATAGAGGTTATCGTTTTTTAGAAATAATCTATAAAATGGTTGTCCAGTTACCTTCATTTTAAAAAATTTATAAAGCTATCAAACAGGTATTAAGAAAAGTACAATAAAAAATATCGAGGTTATAAATTGAATTTCAAAATATAGAGGATTTTTATTAAAGGGTTTTTATTTAAAAGGATACAGGGTTCAAGTATCTATCTTCACTATCAATAAGTGGGTCCCTACACCTATTTAATATCAGGTGTATAGTAAAGGCTTCTTAAAAAAAAATCCCAAGGAGATATAAAAGGGTCTTAAAAATGGACTTCAATAAAAATAAGAAGGAAAATTAATTTGTGAAGGTATTTTAAAGTTGTGCATGGGATTATTAACACTGAAAGGGAGTTTTCAAGAAAAAGAGTAACATCATTATTGGTGTGAACAATAAGGAAAATTAAATTTTGGTGAATCAGTTATTAATTAGAGAGCCAAGTATAATCTAAAAGAAAGGAAATTTTGGTGACAAATATAAACTTAAAGACTTGCAAGAAACGATTGATGGTTATAATATATTTTCCAATTCAATGTTACAACTATGTATAAAAACGAGGTTGACATACTTCTTGGTTCAACCTGGCTGGAAACACTGGGTGCTTTCATCTTAAATATGGGGAAAAAACTTTTGATGTTTCTTATAAGAAGAAGAGGAAGAAGATAATGAAAGTTTTCCAAGAACCCCAACCCGGTTTCAAGCCTTTTGACTTCTCTGCATAGTTTAATGCCCAAGCCTTTCTATGCACAAATTTTAAACAAAATTTGACTGAAACTGAAACACATGAAGTTCTTTTTCCAAAATTAAACAATTCAGAAATTTTTCTTTTCAACCAAAATTCCAAATTCAGAAATTTTCAGACAACCAAGCACATATGAAAATAACACAGTTGTTTTTGACCAATGGTCCAGGATAAAACCCTTAAGAGAAAACCTGTTTCTAAGAGAGATTTATTATTGCTTCAGTAAAATACAGAAATCAAACAGCAATACTACTCAAATTTTCTTCTCAAAAACCGAACCCTTTACTGCTGAATTTTTCCTTGATTTCTGTGCCAATTTCACCTTGGAAAACGTGCCCAGATTTTGTTGTACGGTCAAAATTAAATTTCTGTACTTTGCCTCGTAAAACATGCCCAGACCGTACTGCCTCGAAATCTGTGCCAATCCATACTGTACGGATTTTTCTGGAAATTTGTGCAGATCATACTGTACAGTCACCTCGGGAAATGTGCAGACCGTACTGCTGTATGGAAATCTTGAAAAAACGTGCAGTCTGCATATTGTACGGAAACCTCAAATTATGTGCAGAAAAATGTCTCGATTTCTGTGCCAAAACTCTGCTGTATGTCCTTGAAATTTGTGCCCAATCTGCTCTTTCTCTTCTTCGAAATCTGTGCAAAATTCTTCTCGAATTTTGTGCCCAAAATTTTATCTTCAGCTTCTCTCTCCTGGTTCAAGATCTCTTCAAACCCTCACTTCTCTCTTTTCTTCCTCTCCAAAAATCTCTCTTGGAAATGATCATCATGAAATGATTAGATGAAGGGTTCACATTAAATGCTCCATTAATTCTTAATTAAATGACATTTAGTGCACCTCATGTCATTTAATAAAGTTAGAATAACCCCTTTTAATTGAATCAGTAACTTAACTTTATTTCAATATGAACTTAGGAAAACCATGACTTAGCCTTTTTAATAAAGTCACTTTAAAAACATAAAATACCTCTCACTTCATTAAATGCAAATTGACTAGGAGTCACAAATTTAAAGTGTCGTTGTCCACCCCAAGGGAAGTCTAGGTGGACAAACACTTCCTAGGTAACTTTTCAACAGATAACATTGCAGGATGTTACAAGTAAGCCGTGCTTAGAATCACTCTCATTAGAAGACCTTAAAGATATCTCAAAGGTGTTGTTGTAGGATAATCAAAGGTTGATACAAATGATGCAAAAATATTTTGACAAGGTCTTTTCACAAATCACAAAAGTTATCACCATACAATGTTGCAGGAAATTGAATTAGGGTGGTTTGAAACTTTGACCCTTTCACGATAAGATGGTTCTTTTGAACATTACGTAACTCATCATCAACCATGGCCAACTCAAGAATGAACAAAGACAACATTTTATGCTTTGAAGTTAAAACATCTTAAAGGAATAGGCAATGCAACGATTAAAGTTATATAAATATATAAACATTAATAAATAATAATAACAATAATATTAATAAATGATAATTAATAATAAACGAAAGGACATGTCCTATCTAAAGGACATAGCCTTCCAAGGGACATGACCACTCATCCATTGTGATTATCAGACATTTGAAACGATAAAAATCGTTTCTTTCCAAAATAACCAGAGCAAATAATGAAAATGCTCCATGAATGGATAAAATAATCAAATATATATTCTTGATAAAAAGATATGATGATTTACAATTACATTGGCAGAGCTTGTATAAGCCTTTTAGTGACTTTTCAAATGAAAGGGTGCATATCTTTATTTTGTTCTAATCATTTAATTAATTAATTATATATATATATATATCATTATGCTAACATTTGCTGAGAGCAATTAGAGATCAAATGGCAAATTTCGAGCAATTTCTTTTTAGCATATCTACAGAGAATTAAATGTTGAAGCAGACAAGCTGTCCAAAGTGTCTTTAATGCTCCCTCCAGGGCCATAATGGAGGTGAAAGAATTTGTAAATAATATTTTGGTGAATCAATATGTAGGGCTTTAAAAGCTAACAGAACTATTTGGGACAAGAGAAAGCCTACTTTTGTTGGGGCTTTTTAGGCGATCTTTATGTATGCCTCGAGAGGGTAGTTCATGTTTATTCAGTGAGAATAAAGCGATTTTTTTCCTTGGAAAAAAATATCATTATGTTATATATTTTTATATAACATTGCCTTAAACCATGGGGAAGCTTTGTCCTCAAGCTTAGTGAAGACAAGGCTTACTTACGTCTGATTTCTTGTTTGTAATGACATCTTCTCGATATGTGTATTAGTAACTACTACTCAACGAAACGACACGAAACAATATGAGTTACAAATTCCCAAAATAAATTGTCGCATCGTTTGTGAAGTTGTCCATCCGAGATCTATCTTCATTGGAGCTATTTGTTGATCGCTTTGTTGGATGGAATTTCTATTTTCCTGCTTAGCTTGTTCAATTTGAGTTCTTTCTCTTCTGAAATCATAACTCCTCTGTTTATGTTCGTTTTGACCCTTTTGTTGGTCAAGATGATTTTTATATTTTGGGTGTCGATAATGAGTTTTTGTTGTTTGTTTTTTTACTGGAGTGGCTTCTTGTTCCTTAGCTTGAGTTTGTTTTCTTGAGAGTTTGGAAGCTTCCTTTTGGATTTGCTCTAATTTGTTCTCTAATAGAGTGTTATTACTCTGAATCTTTTCGAACCTTTCTACTTGCGACTTATGTCCTCTTTTAACTCTTTGATTTGCTCTTTTAGTTCTTGATTAAGATTACTCAGGCAATGATTTTATTCTTGCTTCTCTAGAATTTTTCCTTTGAAGTCATCATTAGAGTGTTCTACCTTCCGACTATTTTTCAACTTCTTGATGCTTGTAACTAATGTTTTGTTATGGTTTCTTAGTCGAAATACTTCTTCAGTCTTGCTTGTTAATGTATTATTGCTTTTGATAATTTCCAACTTGTGTGCCTTTCTAATGTTGTCATATTTTTGTTAGAGTACTTTCATCTGTTGCTGATGTCGACATATCTCGGATTTTTTACTTTACAATTTTCTTTGGACTTTCGCAATTTCTTCATCCTTGTCGTTCAGGAGCACATTCAAATGTGTTAGTTCTTTTGCCTTACTATCGTCAACTTCCTTCTTAATATCTTTGTTTCGTGATTTTTGATTGAGGTGCTTTAGTTCCTCAATCTGCATGAACAAATCTTCCATTTTTTTTTCTTGGTCAGAATATCTCGTCTTTAAACTCCTTTTGAAATAAGTCGAATATCGTTTGTAATTTTTATTTTCATTTTGACAACACACTAATTCATCTTCTAATTTGTTTTCCTGAATATACGAACCATAAGCGATGGTTACGACTAGATTTGTATTCTTATGAAAATGGTTAGATTTTCCTTTGATTATGCTTCTTCATCAACAATTTTGTCTCTTGGATTTTTTTTAATGATAGATGCTATTCCTTTGGCTTGACTTATTTGGCAATAAATAATCTTTGACTTCTTGACGATAGCTTGGTCTTCCTTGGTTTGACTTCTTCTTTTGATTTGGTCTTCTTTCCCTTTGACGATGAGTAGACACAAAATGTATAATAACCTTAATGTAGTTCCTTTTGAAAGGAATTCTTCTTTTGACTGACTTTTATTTTCCAAATAGTTATTATTAAAAATAATAATAACTATAACTATAAGAATTATCATAATAATATATTATTATTATTATTAAATATTAATTTTTACCAAAAAATTTAGGAAAGGAGTTCAATTATGGTGATAAAATATATTAATAATAATAATATGAAATATTATTATTTTAAGGTTTGGATAAAAATTTAATAAAAACAATATTATATATTATTATAATAATATTATTTTTTATTAAACTTTTTATGGTTGTGTAGGGTTACGTCGGTGGTGGCGGACGCTTAGGAGAGGCCCACGATGCATCATGGCTAATGGGGAAAAGAGCAGGTCGAGGAGGGAGGGACACAAAATGGAAAGAGGAAGAAGAGGGCGCAAGAATGATGGACAGGATGGAGTGAGTGGTGTATGTAGCTGTGTAGGGCATGGGAGAGGGCGTCGAGGGCATCGAGAAGGGTGCACAGGAGCTATGCAAGGAGACTAGGCTTGGGATGAGCGCGTGGTTGATGGAGTGGTATGATGCGTAGGTGGTAGGATACTAGCGAGCATGGAAGATGGAAGAGGATAAGGAGATGGGAAAGGAAGCGATGGAGAGGGTACGTGAAATCTAGGTTAACTCAGAGATGAGGTGTGTGAAGTATGGAGAACTGAGGAAGGAGAGGAATGTAGAGAGAAGCAAGCGAGGACTTGTGGAGGGAGGTTGTAGGCGGAGTGCAAGCCCCGCTGGGGGTGGTGGGAAGAGAGGATTACGTAGGTAGAGTGGATGTAGCAGGAGATGGGATAATGAGGGCTTGGGAGTTATGCTTAGGGGAGAGAGGAAGGAAAGAGGAGGATGAATGCTGAAGAGTTTGGAGAGTAGCGAAGGGAAAGGTGATAGCATAGGAGAAAGAACCAGTATTTTCTTGTCGATTTCTGTGGATTGTCTTCCCTTGATTTTAATTCAATTCTTTTCTTC
The DNA here is from genome assembly GCA_001517045.1 of Pseudotsuga menziesii. NCBI lineage: Eukaryota > Viridiplantae > Streptophyta > Pinopsida > Pinales > Pinaceae > Pseudotsuga > Pseudotsuga menziesii. The sequence continues at coordinate 60,857 of LPNX010370687.1, read as the reverse complement.
TACACTCAGATTCTGGACTGTAAAGGAAAATGGCCTGAATTCTTGGGAAAAGACCAACAAGGTAAAAAACCAACAATGTAGAGAAACTTTACTAGATGGCTAAAAGCCCCAATTGCAGGTCCAAGTAGGGAATCTGATACCAATGAAACGATAAAATCGTTTCTTACTAGAATAACCAATGCAAATAATGCAGATGATCCATGAATGGATAAAATAATCGAATATATATTTTTGATAAAAAGATATGATGATTTACAATTACATTGGAAAAAGTTATATAAGCCTTATCGTGCCTTTTCAAATGAAAGAGTACATATCTTTATTTTGTTCTAATTAATTACGCCGAAGGCGTTTTCGCTATGGAGACGCAGTCTCAAAGATTCCTCGTTTCCCTGGCCATTCATAGTTCGACAGGTGTCGTGTCGGATCAGCCAATTGTTCATGGACAAGTGCTGTGCTGATCAATGAGAATTTTGTTCTTCTCCGTTTTAGTTGGGTCTCGATTCTACAATCTCGATTCGCGAACTTTTGTCCCGTAGACCGCTGGTGTCCTCTGTGTTACGGTTGTTCCTGCACGTGAATGGATTGATGGATTGATTGACAGTTGCAGGTTGTCTTTGGAGTTGGTGTTTAGCTAATGCATTTTATTTGGGTCCCCGATTCTGCAATCTCGATAAGCGAACTTCTGCCCCGTAGACCACTACTGTCCTGTGTGTTACAGCCATTGCGACAAGTGAATGGATTGATGGATTGGTTGCCAAATGCAGGTCGTTCTTTGCAGTTGCCATTTACTGTGTTTTCCTGACAGATGATTTGCATGTATTTGGTACTCTTCCATCTGTTGTCCTAAACCACCGGTCTGAGCGATTTTTTTACAAGATTTTACTGTCCTTGCCCGCGGTTCATTTATCTCGATTCAAGAAACTCATTCCCGACGATATTGCGGAGTTTCGCTTCACCATTTTTTTTGGGTTTAGCAGACGCTATTTTGGACGAGTTTTCTCTCTTTACGCTCGCAATTTGGTCGAGCTTCTATTTTACTGGCGCTTCATTGAATTCAATACAGTTTGCCCATGTCCCTTTATCAATTGGCATTAATGTTTCATCAATGCACTGTTGGTCAATTAATGCAAGAAAGCTTGTCATATGATTCAGACATGGGTCAATATCTTCATCTTTGCTCAGCTTATGGCGATCTTGAAAACCATGTTACAATTCTGCATTTGTCACATTTGCTGTTGCACCGCCTTTGCTTTGCGCATATAAACAGACCTTCAGGTAACCACATGTTTATTTTGGTGCGCTTCATTTACACTTCACAGTTTGCAGTTTCTTTCAATTTGCATGTATTCCTTTAGTCTGCCTAATCTTTTTGAATATTCATTTAGTCAGATTATAAGATGGTCAAAGCGCCCTGCTTTGTTTTCTTGTTATTGTTGCTTTGTCTGATTATTAGTTATTAATGCATTTTCTTTTGTAGTTTGCAGTTTCTTTAAATTTACAAGTATTCCTTTAGTCTGCTAAATTTTTTTGAATATTCATTTAGTCTAATTATGAGATGATCCAACACCCTTGCTTTGTTTTGCTGTTTAGTTCAACCAAATTAAGCAAGGGTGTTCCATGAGATGGTCAAACACCCTTGCTTTGTTTTGCTGTTATTCCTGCTTTGTTTGATTATTAGTTGTTTATGTATTGCCTCATATTTTTTTTTGGGAAATACAAAATTCAATACATTTTTGCTTGAAAGGACCTCTGAAGTTGCAAATGGCAAACGCCTTTGCTTTATTGCATATAAACACACCTGAAGGTAACCACATATTGATTTTGGTGCGCTTCATTTACACTTTACAGTTTTCCTTAAATTTACAGGACACGAGCGGTCCTGTAAACAGTTATATTACTGATGGAAGAGTAGAGAATACCACCGGTCCATAGTTATATTACATTATTTTGCAAACGTAGGCTAGGCTAAACTGGACTAAATAGTAGACTGGAGTTTTACAAGCACGTTCAAAACAGTTGAATCCTTGCGTTGTCACCGACGATTGATTTTCGTATAAATTTCTTTCACAAAAACAGTATTCATTTTTCGGCTTTTTGTCTTGTGGTTTGATTTAGGATTTATATTGTGTTTCCGCAACCCGTAACCCGCATTTTGCGGGATTGCGCTTTGTCGAAAGGGAAATTGCGGGATGCGAGCTGTGGGATGAGGGTGGTGAATAAAATATTTTTTTAGTAATCCCATACCCCATAACCTACACCCTACATCTCGCCCTGCAATTGCGGGAAGCGAGCTGCGGGATGAGGGTGGTGAATGAAATATTATTTAGTAATCTCGTACCCCGCAGCCCGCATTTTATTTTTTAGTAATCCCATTCCCCGCAACCTGCACCCCGCATCCCGCCTTGCAATTGCGGGATGCGGGCCGCGGGATGAAGGTGGTGAATGAAATATTATTTAGTAATCCCGTACCCCGCATCTCGCAACCCGCATTTGCGGGGTGCGGGTTGCAGGATAGTGGATTATATATTAATCTATATATTGTATTAAGAGAACTAAATGAATATTAATCTATATACTGTATTAATCTATAGATTAATGTTTATTGCAAATTTTGAATAGCTACCATAGAATCAATCTCCAGAGTGGTTGTCTCATGCTCATAGGTAGAAATAAAAAAAACATACATCTTCGTCTGCCCCAAATTTCAATATTCCTCCTTTTTGTAAGTTCAACCAGGAAAAAAAATGTGTTATATCTGCAAGTATTTTTTGTCATTGGATCACATGAATATGTGACATTGCGATTTTTTTTTTGTTCTTGCCCTTTTTCATTTCACAGGAAAAAAAAACTGTCACACTATGGAGAGTATGCTAATTGAAGATTCTATATCACTCTTGTTGCATGGTGCTGTCAACATTTGCCTGCTGGTACAAGTACCCTCGTTAAACCAAGTGAACTCACTGAACTTATCATCTATTCGGTTCCGAATTTTTATCTCAGACAGGCTTCACAAGCATGAGATATTACTTCCAACTATATATAGTAGTCTTGTAGAAACAGGACAACCCAAAGAAGGATCTATAATCAAACTTACCAAGTGTACATCGAACATTGAACATAGTGTAACGTATGTTTAATTTCCATTTTGTCTTTGTCCACTTAATCATTTTCACACTGTTCATGCATCCAAGGTTTTTATATCCTATTCAACTCTAACATACTTCTTCTCACAGGACTATCGCATTGCTTGCACTTGAGGTTGTCACAGTGGATGCAGCGATTATTGGAGATCCTGCACCTTACCACTTACCTGTACCTTCTCTCTCGTAGAGTTGTTCCTCTGTTCCAGTGAATCCTAGCTCAGAAGATGATAACCCTGCCTTGGCTGCATCAACTATTCCATTCACATCACTAACTTGTTCTAGCAATGTATGGAACATTCAAGGTCGAGTTATTGCGAAGACAAAGCTACACGAATATGGAAACCAACGAGGGTCTGGAAAAATATTTGGATTTGACATTGTTAATGTTTCACATGATGAAATACATATATCTGCATTCAATGAATTGGCACTCTCTTTGTATGAACAAATACATATAGGAATAGTGTACATAGTATCAAATGGCACAGTGAAAGCATCCAATCCAATTTTCAACCATTTGAAAAGCCATAATGAGATTTTCCTAGGTTCCTCCTCAACCATCCAACCATGCTTAAATGAATACCCCTTAATACCTTTTTTTTGCTTTATCTTTAAAACTATTCATGAGATACAAACTATACCTGTCAATTCCATGGTGGACCTTGTTGGCCTTGTAATTTCAATTTCTCCATCATCCATAATACGAAAATGAGATGGTGTTGAGACTGTTAGGCGCACTATTGGACTCCATGACATGTCAGGAAATAGTATTGACATAACACTTTGGGGTGACCATTGCCAAATTGAAGGAGCCGAACTTGCTAGCCTCCGTGGTTTACCTACGCCTCTAGCTTTATCAATGAAATGTGGCCGCGTTACAAAATTTAATGGAAAAACTGTTGGAACTATTTCCAACACTACTATTTTTATAAACCCAAATATTGAACAAACCTCAATTCTCCAAAACCGGTTTCATGAAAATGGATTTCGTTCAGCATCACCATCACTAAGCCGAAAGTTCAATGCCTCTCACTCTGGTTCTCGTAAAGCCACTACCATTAAGGACGTGCAAACTCTTCAATCATTTGAAAAAGCTGTTTGGTACTCTCTTGTAGCAACCATCACAAATGTTAACATGGATGACTTTTATTTCCTTGCATGCGCTCTTTTTGTTGACAGAATACAATGCATGAAAAAGATTGCTCAAAAAGTGGGAGACATCTGGCATTGTGCTAAATGTGATGGAGAGTTTCTTGAATGTGACTACCGATATATACTAAAGGTTGACTTGGAAGATGTTACCGGATCCATTCATGGTGTGATAGCATTTGATGATGCTGCAAACTAACTCATGGGAATTTCTGCAAAAAATCTGTCTTCTCACAACTGAAACAACATCACTTGATGAAATAGTGCAGAGGATCTGCAACAAAAAATTACTTCTTACTCTGTCAGTTAAAACAGAGACCTTCTACGGAGTTGCACACCTAAAAGTTGTAATTGTCATGGTTGAAAACACATAAACGGCTATTTCAGATGGACACATAGATATATATGTTTTTTCAAGTTGGTACTTCACCATTCTTCATTGTTTATAATGAATGCTTTCAATTCTCAATTTTAACTCGTTGTTTCATTGTTCAACATAGCAGGGTATTTTTTTTTACTGTCTTGTAGTACCACTTTCTTGCAGTTTCATACTTCCAATGTACAGGCTATCACCCACCATTTCTTATGCAAATTGATGAAAAAACCTATATGGTAGTTTTTAAATACAATATGATTTTGCTATCATGTCTTTTATAAAATGCACAACTTTGTTATCTTGTTTCTGGGCACAACTTTTGATTACCCTGTACATAACAATAATTACAGTAACTTCTTTCTTCATATATACTTTCTCACACTACACTTTGTTCTTTTAAAATTTCGTTTTCTTACAATTATCAAATTACAACTTGAAAAACAAAATTTACTCCAGTTATATTATTTTAAGCTACATTCTTACTTCCCCCTATGCAATGAATTAACATTTGTTTTTTTTATTCTGCTTTATATCCACATAGTTTCCAGTTAATACATGTACAAAATGTGTTTCTGCCAACAATCAAAGCTTCTAGGTGTTTAACAAGGTTACAATTATCTTGTAGGAATTATGCCAACTCATGACAAGGAACAAGCCAATGCACGAAGAAGAGTTTTATATGCACAAGACAGAGGTAAAAACAACAAGAAACAACGTCATCTTTACAGGGCTGCTTGTACGCGTGTGGATATGTCTTCTTCAAATTCTCTTGTAGAACCTATCAACTTAGCTTCACTTCCATCTCCTGTACCAAATCCATTGAACAACCAGCTCAATGATGCACATCAACGATTTCGTAAAAATATGGACCAACTGGCTGATATGCATGTCTGCTTGATTTGGAGGGCTACCACAACCCTACCATGCTTTCAATATGGAGGGCTAATGTTGATTGCCAACCTGTTCTTTGTAAACATGCTGTCCTCAAATACATTTCAAAGTATGCATCAAAAGTAGAGACAATATCATGCCATTATGTCTCGACTTGCACATGCTGCACCAAGTGAAAGCCCCATTCTTCAGCCAATCAAACAATTTCTTGCACAAACAGTTGCAGAAAAGAGACATTAGTGCAAAAGAGACGTGTCACATGCTGCAAAATTCACACACCGAAAATTCACGCAGAGAGAATTCATGCACCGCAGCAATTCACAACAGTAAAAAAGTGGTAAATAAATTGTAAAAGACCAGGCTATATATATTTTTTACACTCGTCAAATTAGGAAAGCAGGATAAAAACAAATGGACGGTCGAGATTAAACCTGGCGGGATGCGGTTTCATAACGAGATATTGCAATTTTTTTTTTGATTCCGCATCCCGCAATCTAGGTTGCGGGAACTTGATATTTATTATTTGCACGAATTTTCATTGCACAACTTGCATTCCGAAATTTGCCGTTGCGAGATTCGGGAGAAATTTGGTAAGTATTATATATCGTCCCGCTAATCTTTCCCGAAACCTGCATCCCGCATTTTTTTTGCGGCCCGCAGGATGCGAGATCACTTTTCTAATTATTGTGTGTCATCCCTCTAATCTTTCTCGAAACCCGCATCCCGCATTTCTCGAGTTGCGAGTTGCGACATCTTGCAATTTACCGCGAATACAAAATACATCAGGATCAACTTTGCGGGATGCGGGATCAAAACAGAATGTGCAAGTTTATTAATTGTTCCACGACCCGCATTCCGCAACTTGCGGGTTGCGGGATGCGGGAATGCAAAATAGTACAAACTTGATTCAATTAGCTCCGCAACATGCAATTCCGCATTTTGCGGGATGTGGGTTGTGGGCAGACACAAACCAATAAAAAATAATAGGAACTCCGCAATCCGCATTCCGCACATTGCGAGATGCGGGATTCAGGTTGATTAAAATTAACAGATATAAAAACTCTCCCACACCCTGCATTTGCAGGATGTTGGATGCGGGTTTGAAAAATGAAATATTAGTACTTGGATATCGCCAAAAATCGATTCAACGGAAGCATTCCTGCAGAAGTTGGACAGCTTCTGTTTCTGAGTGTTTTCAACGCGTCCAATAATAGATTGTCTGGAAGTATTCCGGAGGAGGGGCTGGATTTCCTGAGCATACTCTTACTCGATCCAATTACATTTCCTAAGCCACTGAATTCGACCTCGTCTTCTTCTTCGTTCTCTTCTTCATTGACGGGATGTTCAGAAGACTGCTCTTCCTCTTTAACCTCATTTTCTATGCCCTCGTCGTCTTCTTGCTTGACCTCATTGTTCTCCAGTGACTGTTGTTGCTGCAATAAATAAAGGTCTACTTGCTCTCTGACAAATGCCTTCTTACTCGTCAAATCAATTCCGAGTTCCTCTTCCAGCTTACGCCTTATGCTCGAAGTCGTAGTGGCCGTTAAATCTGTGTCTACAAAATTTCCTTCGAGCGCTCTGCAATTTCTTGCCGCATTGCGCAAGTTGCGGATTTGTGGGTTGCGGGATGTTAAAACAATTCAAACAAAAATTCATCATTTTGCATTCAAAACAAAGAAATAAAACATAAACGATGTTGCAGTTGAAGCTGCAAAATTTTTTTTTGACACACATGTGACAGCTTGGAATCCTTGTAATTCCCAGTTGTCCACATCTGAGTCACACCATTCTACTACAAATGATCCATGCAGTCTTGCATCACCATCGATATTTGCATCAAACTACTCAGCTGACTATGAAGAACTTGTCAATTTTGTTCGAAGGCACACCAAATGTTCAGAGTCAACTTGCCTTCAGAGTCAGTTTTTATCTATGTGCGCGAGTCGGACATCCCGCAACCTGCAATGCGGATTGTGGGATCTTGAAGTTTATAATTTGTCAAATTTTCATCTTGCAATCTGCCATTTGCGGCATGAGGGTTGTGGGATGTCTGACTCGTGCACACAAAATATCTTTGCATCCCACATTTTGCGGGATGTGAGATGACAAAATTATCAAAATTTTTTGTTGCGTGTTCCTGCAACAAAAATAAAAAAATAAAAGCGAGATAGTTAATACAATTTAGAGAGAGGTTGTCATTTATTTCCATTCTCTTTTTTCACCTGTGAGAGAGGTTGTCATTTATTTCCATTTTCTTCTTTCTTCCATGAGGAAGGGTCTTATTTCTTGCCTCTACTGTATTTTTGAATTTTGTGTTGTTTAAATTATTGTTCTGATTTAGCATTTTAATCTTTATGTTGTGTGTCACTTCATTTCTTGTTTAATTTCAATTCTTTTTATAATTGAGACAAATAGTGCCTAGACAATTAAGTGATACACCGAGACACAAACTCGAGGCATCAATTTCCGTTTGCACAAAGCAACAGGCTTCTAGAGGTGTTTGAAACATAAAACCTATCGTTCAGTTTATCAATTTATCAATTTAATTTAATATTATATTATTAATTTACCATTTACCATTTACCTTAAGCTTTCCGCAAGGTAGAATTTCCGCAATCCGCAAAGGTAAATTGATAATCAATTTATCAATTTACTTTTGGGAATGCAGAAAGCAGAAAGCGAAAAGGTAAATTGATAAAGTGATTATCAATTACCTTTCCACTTTCCGTAGCATATACTGAGACACTCCTCTACTTAACAGGTCAAGTTGTTCAAATGTTGGATAAGTTGCGGTTGTTTAACAGTTCAAGAATATATTTTAATATGATTTTTATGGAGAAAAGATTTGTAACGGTCGCATTGGATAACTGATTGTTGAAGTTCAGAATTTGTGAATCAACTATCACATCAAAACTCAAAAACGAATGTTGGCTTTTGCCAAAAAAAAAAATTGAACACAAAGCTACCATACCTTAATGTCCAAAATAGCAAATAAAAGTCCAAGAGCCATAAAATACATTTTAAAGGTGGAGATTATACACATGTTTGTTGAACACTTAATTCTTAAAAACGAGCATTTTTTAAATTTTTAAGTAAATTCAGGATGCGTATTACAACATTATGAAGGTACATAAGCAATATAGGTCACAACCCTTTTTTGATAGTTTTGCAACATCTACAGAAATACTATGTGTTCAAATACAAACATATCGATGTTCCTTTTTCAATTTCTGACAATTCGGTACTAGGAAATCTATGTCGTATGTTCTGCAGTAAGGAACATACTATATTCCAATATCGAACTTTGCAACATAAGCAGAAATGCTATGTGTTCAAATAGGAACATGTCGGTGTTTCTATTTCTGAAATTTCGAAATTCGAAATGTCGATTTTCATGCTTTATTTTCACTGTTTGTACTTAAATAAAGTACTTTAATGCGTATCGAAATAACGAAAGAGACGATAACAATTTAAAATATGTTCAGTGTCGTTGTTTGCAAAGTGAAAAAAAAAAGATTTGCAAAGAACAATATTAGCTAAAGTTGAAAATAGCTAAATGTTAAATGCAAATTTTTTTTGGAATCTCAAAACTCGGAAATTGGAAATCTGTTAAATAGGAGAAAGGTCATCTTATTTTTATGAACGGACACTCAATTTATACACAATGATAATGTTGAACCAACTAAAACATGGAAACATTTTGATAGGTTTCGGTAGGTAAATTTGCAATTGTTGTAAAGGTGAAAAGCTTGCAAGTTTGAAGAATGCTTTAGCAGTGTAAAAGACTTGATCCTGAAAAGAGCTAGAATGGAAAGATGCTTAGTTGGGGTATTTTGGTGTAGAGAAATCTCCATATGTGAGAAAGAGCAAAGCATTTGATATCCTGTTTAAAAATATATAGCATAGTAGCATATTAGGAAAGCCTGAAGAATAAATTTGTTGCAATTTCATTTTTCATCATGATGGAAAACAGTTGAGAAGAAGGGTAAACAAATAATGATGCCCTTTGTGTAAGTTGCAGCGAGTAGAGAAATACAATGAAATTTGTAACCATCACCAATCCCATGTCTCTCCAGAAACTATAGGCTTTTCGTTGGAAGTAGCAGTGCGAACTTATCTTCCCATCTCTTCCCATTCTGGGCTTTGATATCATCATGCTGTGAGTTTTTTCTTTGGCAGCCATGAGAGCAGAAGTAATGACACTGACGAGTGCAGTTTTTGTGCATATAAAAGATCATAAATGAGGTCCAAATGATTTTTTCCTCAATAGGAGGGTCTATTTATTCACTGAATCTTACAAATGTAATCATGAGTTCGGCAATTTCATGATGGAGTATATATCTATAACTTGGTATTAATGTGATTTGTATATAATTTCCTTATCTCCTGCAGAACGCGAAAGATCACTTAAATGGTGATATGAAAGCTCAGAATGGGAGTAGAATCCGAGATGTCAAATATATTGGATTTGAAAGATTGGTCTTTGAAGTGGGTGATACTGACAATGATTTAATGATCAAGCAAGATAGTTCATATATATTACGTCATCATATTAATCGTAGAAGTGATTGTTACCTTCATTCTTTGGAATTTTGCTCATTGATCTTAGACAAAAGTGTTTTATACACAATGACAATGTTGAAGAAGCTTAAAAAGAACAAAATCCGTCAATAATCATTATTTTTATAATACAAAAAAGGTAGTAAACACCAAATCATAATGGTACAAAGTGATGTGTTGGACATTCATTTGCGCTACAATGCTCACCCATTTCCATATGTTTTGCTAGCTAAATTTCCATACGTTTTCCTAGCTAAAGTGCAACCATTTCCATATGTTTTTGCACTTCCTTTCTTCTATAGCCCCTTCTTCGAAAGTAGAACTCCCAAGTTATCTTCCCATATCTTCCCGTTCCGGCCTTTGGTATCACCATGTTGGCAATTTTTTCTTCAGCAGCCATGAGAGGGGAAGTAATGACGCTCAAGAGTCCAGTTTTTGTGCATATAAAAAACCATAAATGAGGTCCAAATGATATTTGCCTCAGTAGGAGGCTCTATTTATTCACTAAATATTACAAATGCTATCATTGTTGAATTTTTTAGGTTAGATGAGTTTTAGTACCAGTAATAAACTTCAATACATGAACATATAAAACTTAGGTAAAATTTAAACTGTAATAAAATTTAACAACATAATTTTCATCTCTTTCAACTTAATGCTCTGCTGGTCACTGCGTTAATTTTAACGCTCTGCTGGTCACTGCATTAAAGTTGATCATTGAGATGTTTTTCCAAATGTCATGTACATAATAATAATCATGTGCAGTGAATTCAATCTCAAATAAACTACAGAAGATAAAGAATCATAACCAATCGTTGGATCCGCCTTATATTCAAATAGTTCTGAGTTTGATCTTGTCTCTGAAAGGACAAGTCAAACTGGTTAAACCATATACGTACCTTGAGAGAAATAGAGTTCAGGTAGAAGTAAACAGACCTTAGGTTCTTCAATCAAAGGAGCAGCATAATCACAACAGTCCAGATAGGAAAGAGATCACTGGAAATCGCACTCGTGTAGATACACTAGTGTGTTCAAAATATTGAAGTATAAACATAGACTCAGCACATGGAGTAGCAAGGAACATGGGGATAGACTCAATCTAATCCCACAAACACAGATCTCTGTCCAGCAGAGCAGTAGATAATCGATAGATAGGAAAAGACCGGATTTGCAAAATTAGCAGCCAGCAAGAAGAGTCACAGGTTGGCTCACGAAGGAGCAACCAACCAGCAAAACAGTCAGCAGACTAAAGACGAAGGCAGCCGGTGAAGAAGGGACGCATAAAGCTCGTGAATATAAACCGCAGACAGCTCGTAGACAACTCGGTGAAGGATCTAACCCATGAAAGAAAACTGTGAAAGGTAATGGCCAGTGAAAAACAAACCGCAGACATAGACGACAGGCAGAATCGTGGAGAGTCCACACGTGAAGAAACTTAAGCCGCGAAGGTAGCCCGAGAAGTAAAAACGTGAAAGAGCCGGCACGTAATCCCGTGTAGTGATCCGTGAAGTAAATTGTGAGGAAAAATCACAAAATCCCAGAGATCACCGTGAGGAAAAATCACACAATCACAGAGATCACCGTGAGGAAAAATCACACATGTTGAGGATAGCACTTTTGGTTTTTATATAGGCTACGGTAAAAATCGAAAAAGATTAATAAAATAATGTGGCCCTAAAGTAAACGGTTATGAGATAAGAAGAGTCCAAAAAATTTCATTATAATAAAACAATAAAACCATTATAATAAAATAATAAAACCATAAAGTAAAAGTTTTATTATAATAAAACCAATAAATCCATAAAGTATGTAATTTGTCCAAAAGAACTAATGAAGGTAGTCAAAGATTTAGAATAACTTAGGAACAGGAAAGTGGTCCAAATAAAACATAAAATAACACTAAAAAGTAATTATGACATAAGACTTAATAGTTCACAAATCTTTATTAATAAATCATAAAGATTTTATTAATAAGATTAACACATAACTAATTAAAGGTAAAAGTCATAAAGTGAAAGGCCACAGGTCCAACATAAGGTGGAAAACATAAAGTGGATAGACCAAAATCATAAGTGGGTCAAAAGGTCCAAAACATAAGGTAATCATAACAATACAGGGTCCAATGGTCTTTAATAGACAATACATTCCATAAAATAGGAGTCATCATAATGAAAGGTGCACACAAGTGAGAGTGCTAGGACCAAGTAAGAAAAGGACCATGAGTCAACCACAAGATCAAAGTGAACCGTAAAGGTGGACAAGCATTCAAATAGGACCAACAAGACCAAAGACTTTTCTCTCTCTCAAGGTACATAGTTTTATAAATGTTTTGTCATCACTGTATAAGGGGGAAGATCCAAACGGATGGTACAATCTTTTTGTCCTTGACACTGCTCCTAAGGGTTAGGTACTAGGGACATCGTCAAGGGGTGGCCAGTCCCTTGAGAATCAATCCTAGCAATAATCGATTAGGAGAGGGGACATTATTATCTTCCATTCTTAATGAATGGATTTCAGCCTTAGGCTGAGTTTCAGTCTCACATTGAATCAAGTTGATAAATCCCTGGACCCTAACCGGGTCCTCCATTCTCTCGCAGAATGGTTCTCAGCACTAAGCCGAGTTTCAGTCTCACACTGAAAGTTGATCAACTACCTGCAGGACCTACTTGGACATCGTGTCCCTGGTCCTATGCCAGAATATATCTCTGCCTCTACTTGCAGGCTTCACTTGGACATCACATCCTTGGTCCCAGACCAAAATACCCTAGAGGCATATAGGGGCCCTAGCCACATGCTAGGGGCTTTGCCATGGCTTCAACCTGCTTGGTCCTAGACCAAAAACCCCAGGAGACTACTGGGGGCCCTAGGGTACCTTCCAGGGTCTTACTCTGTCCTAGTCAATTGACTAGGAGACCATTCTCTGAGAATGGGTCTCGCAACTGCACTAACTTTAACAATCATGAGTTCAAGATTTTCATGATGTAATATATATCCATAACTTGGGATTAATGTGATCTGTATATAATTCCATTATCTCTTGGAGACTACGAAAGGTCACTTAAACGATGATATGAAAGCCCGGAATGGGAGGAGAATCTAAGATGTGAAATATGTTGCAGTTGAAAGATTTGTTCTTTGGAGCACGTGATATTGACGATGATTTAATGATTAAGGAAGATATTTCATATATATAATGATTAGGCAACAAGGATATCTTTATACCATCATAAGAAGGCATCGATAAAGTGACAAATGTCAAGTTTACACACTATGGGATAACTCAAGGCTGACAACATGTGAGGGTAACAGTCACTTCTGTGATTAATATGATGACGTGATAATATTTTAGTACGTTCAAGTGACCTTTCCAGTTGTCGAAGAGATAAGGGAATTATATATTCAAGTCATAAGCGAGTTTGTTTGGCCATAGGTATTTATACATTCAGTCTACTGCCGGATTCAAGCCTGAATGTTTTGTAGAAATTCTGAGGGTTTGCTCATCCTAAATCATTATTCAGAGGGATTGCTCATTCTTGTTATCGATGAATATAGTTTTGGGGGATTTGATTTGAACCCAAACAAAAAATACACGAGCAAGGATGCCCATATGAAATTAAAGAACAAAAAACTACCCACGATTTATTCAGATCTGTACCCAAATCCTCCAAATGGCCAAAAGCAACCGAATTAGATTTCCTCTTTCCACAGTGCGAAACACGGAAATCAGAAGATACTAGTTACTAATAAAAATTTGTGTATTTCCGTCGAGAGGGTAAAAATATTCTGTCTTTTTGCAAGTCAACCTTTGTTTTTTAGCTTGGGAGAGTGCATATTAATACTGAGTTTTGAAATTTTAGGTTAAGATATTTATAATTGAGTTTTTTTGGGGTTTCGATTTTGGATTATAAAGTGTGCAAGAAATAATAAAAAATAATTGACAGTGACCTAAAATTATCGCGTACAATGATTATGCCGAAAATTGCGAATAATAATAATACAGTTCAAGTTCCTGCAATCCACAACCCAGAAATTGCGGGATGCGGGTTTCGTGAAAGTTTAGCGGGATGACGATGGACAGTATATATGTTATTTGAGATTTGATCGAGGGATCGAATGTAGTCTGCAGATGAGATTTGTGCGATGGATTGAATCTGATCAGCTTGGCGAAATATAAAATGTACCCCCGATTGGGCGGTCCAGATGAAGGCAGGTTGCAGATCGAGGGTCTGTGTTGATTCCGTTGAATTAAATTGTGCAGATATTGATAAGAAGCTGATCCACGATGAATATAACTGGAGAAGCAAATGAAATATATGTGGTTCAAGATCGATTGATTAACCAAATCTCTCAGCGGACGAAATGTCTCGATGAACTTGGTAAAGAAAGGACATTCCCACGTATGATATGTTTTTTCTGACCAATAATTGAGTCCCCAGACGCCATTTGCAACATTCTATAGGTCAAGATTATGTTCCCAGCATCGTTTGCTGTCCCAACTCTGAGGATTCATCATGAAATTTAGATATTTGAAACAGTAAATCTTGCCTCTACATCAAGCAAAGAAACGCGGCCAGCCGAATTTGTTCTTATCCCACCTGCAACATTTGCGAAAGGGCAAGGAAGGTCAAGTCCAAATGCCTTGACCCACCTGGGCAGCAACGCGGGAGAACACCTAAGGTCTTATCCATGGCCAGTATGATAATTGAATATCAGAGGAGGTGACTTGACTGGATTTTTCGCAAGGAGTGAAGATCCTCGCTCACTTGTCACTTGTACTATTGTTATGATTACCAGTTGTCAAGTGTGCAGCTATGCTGATAAGCTCTTTTCCAGTCTGTCTGGCTCACCCTATATAGTGCCACCGTCCAGAGCTGCTGAAAAACAGGGATGAATAAGCACTGATAGAAAGGCCAAAAGTGCTCAATTACGTGAGGGCTTGAGTTTCCTTTTAGACAGCAATGGCTGTATGGTTCCAAAAGCTCATTTGTCAGGGGGTACTGATGGTTGGCGAATATGAAATTATGTTCCTTTATCATCCTGGTTGTATGCACTAGGAAATTGCCAACCATCAGGGCCTGGATGTGATGCACTTTGAATATTTCCAAATAGGAATACTTCCAACTGCACAATACAACAGTTTTCCTGTCTCTGGAGTGTGCCCCAGAAATCCTCGAAGAGGTCACAACTTCCAATGTCCTACTGCATGGGGGCCATGTTCAGTGACAGGCAGTCAGAGCGAATGCTCATACTGGGGTGGCGGGTGTTTGAAGTCTTTATCACCTCATTTGTAATTCCCACTTGCTAATTTTCTCTGAGGTGGTGACGAGGTTGATGACATACTCCACTGTATTGCCCGTTGGAGAGCCTATTTCATAGGAGGTGAGGAGAACAAGAATGCTTGTCTCCAAGAGTCCTTATACAACAATGTTACTAGCACATAGGGGAATTATGGACAAGGGTCAGCACAAAAAGCACATAAAATCGTTTGGCAATAGGAAACCATGCAGAAAGGCACCGTTGAGCACGAAACACACAGGCAGGGAAGGACACGTGGCTGAATCAATAGACAGACGAGTGGTTGATCCCAGTGTGCTTATTGCATCCAACGCTATACCTTTCTGTAATTTTATGCTAATAGAGTTGCAAATTCATTATAATTAATATATTTCACAAGAGGTTGAGTGTTTCGGGGTTTCAAACCATAGTCATATCATAATATTAGTTGGTTAAGGTTTGTTTATGGTTAATTTATTCCAAAGCAGTGCTTGCTTATAACAGCAATCTTAATAGTTTATGGTTAAACTTGGGGTCATAATAATTCAGCTACAGTTCAGGATCATTTGGACTTTGAACAAGAAACCGAGACTGATATTGTGTAGTCAATAATGGGCAATGGTAAAGAAAATCATAATTTACTAGATGTAATCGATTTAACTAACAACCCAAGCTATCAAAGCATTTGTTAAAGCAATTCTCTAATGCAAACCTTAGTGACTCTCAATTAATTCGTTTAAGAAATTATTTCAAGGTCTGTTTTTTAATTAGTGTGTTTTTTTTGTACTTAAGAGAACAATGGTAATTATTTCAAGTTTTATTTGTTTCAGTAATAGCTCTTCCACTTTCATTTGCACACAACCAGGGGAGCAGATGAATTGATTCAATAGACAGACGAGTGGTCAACGCTATAACTTTCTGTAATTTTATGCAACAGAGATGCAAAATCATTATAATTATTACATTTCAGAAGATTTTGAACGCCTAATATTAAAAATCTTATTAACAATGTTAGTTGGTTAAGGTCTGCAAGATCAGCTTTGTGGGAGGCGGGATCAAAACAAAATTTGCAAGTTTATTAATTGTTCTGCAACCCGCATTCCGCAACTTGCGGGTTGCGGAATGCGGGAACGCAAAGTATTGCAAACTTGATTCAATTAGCTCCGCAGCCCGCAATTCCGCATTTTGCGGGATGTGGGTTGCGTGCAGACACAAACCAAACGAAAATAATAGGAACTCCGCAACCTGCATTCCGCACATTGCAGGATGCGGGATTCGGGTTGATTAAAATTAACACATAAAAACTCTCCCGCGATGCGGGATGCGGGATGCGGGTTTGAAAAATGAAAAATCAAATGAAAGGTTTGCCGCACTTCGCAAGTTCTAGATTTGCGGGTTGCGGGATGTTAAAAAAATCCAAACAAAAATTCATCATTGTGCATTCAAAACAAAGAAATCAAACATAAATTTTTGGAAATTGGGTAAGTTAAGGTATCTCAATAATCAAATAAAATCTTAATAAAACCCTTTAAGATTTACGAAGAGTCTTACCAAGTAATCTTCGTATGTAAAATTTGGGCTCGTGTCATAATGACATGGGATCTGTTGTACTTACACATTGGTACTTCTAGAACAGACACATTGTGCAGCTGGAAGCATTCCTATTCGGAAACATTCAAAGTGCATCACATCCAGCCCCTGATGGTTGGCAATTTCCTGGTCACTGTCAGTTATTTTTTATTATTTCTTGCACACTTTATAATCCAAAATCGAAACCCCAAAAAAACTCAATTATAAATGTTTTAACCTAAAATTTCAAAACTCAGTATTAATATGCACTCTCCCAAGGTAAAAAACAAAGGTTGGCTTGCGAAAAGACAAAATATTTTTACCCTCTCGGCGTTTTTTTGCACCTCTTGGTGCAAATGCTAGTTTAATATATATATATATATATATATATATATATATATATATATCATTATGTTATATATTTTTATATAACGTCATTGTATCATCATCTATTCATTATTCAATTACTATACATTTGTCCTTTATGGATTTTAATTTGTTGTCCTTTTTACATTGGATATTCAGTTTATGAATGAAGTTGTTCAGGTCATATTCGAGTAATGAATTTTGTTTATTTCAGTGGGCACCATATTCTATTGTACCCTCTTGTTCTTGGTTGCCATTGTGCTTGGTTATCTTTCTCACAATAGCTCTCTTGTGGACTTTGTCTCTAGCTCACTTGTGATCAGCACTAGTGCTCTTGGTATTGGTTATTTCTCTCACTAGCACACTTATACTAGAGTTTTTTCTTTTTCTAGGGCTGCACTAGTGGTCACTGATTTTTCCTTCTATATTGCAGGATTTAGGGTTTGCTGGTTGGTTCCATTTGATACTTTCGCTCTTTTATGGATTTCAAGATACACTCTAGAGGTTTTCAGTGTTCACCCCTTTCACAACAATGTCCACACCTCTTGCACTTATTCATACTCACTAACATGCTCTGATCTGTTCTCTCTTGTTTGATTATCTTCTTGCAGACAAAAGTAGTCATAAAGAATGTCACACCAGGGAAACCTTGCATTAGTGCATTTGATGCCCACTATTTTCCAAGAAGATACTCGATTGCCAATTTTTCTAGTTGCCCAAACAACTAAGGCACATCAGACTTTTATAGCTCCATTGTACGATAAGCCTGAAGCGTTATAAAGTCATCCTACAATCATCTCCTCAACACTCTTTCAAGTATTTTTTCCTTCCATGGAACTCCCTTTGTTCATCCATTTAAGGGTGCTTTCATATTCTTCTATTCTCTCAACATTCTTCTAGACTACTCATGGGACCTTCTTACAAGTGACTTACACACTAGGTAGGGAGGTGAAATCCCTGTATCAATTGATCTTCTGAGACTTGATTCTCCTTTGGACAAGGACTCTGTAATATATCTAAGTAGGTTATATATATACTAATTACTATTATTACATTTCTATGCTATTAACTAATAGGTAGGATCAATGGTGACACACTTCCATAGTGACGTAATCTCTCTATTACTCTTTATTTGTTCACATTTATACTTGTATGAATCATCAGTTATACCATTGAACATTTATTAAAAATATTTCTGTCTTAGGAAATTATGGGTTTACCCCCTTTTTATGAATGCTCTGGTAATGGACCTGTTTCGTTACTTACTATGTCACATGACACTCCTTTTAGGCCACATGAGTCATGTCATACACCTAGACACTTGGGATATGTTGCCCACCTATATTGACTAGGTGGCAACGTCATGTACATTGCACCATCGAAAAATCCTAGGGATTTTTCACTTAGCAAGGCAATTCTGCCCCTTTTGTACACGAAATGTCTGCTCCCCTACGTGGGATAATTAATGTAACTCTATATGTCAGCATGGGTCATTCCTCTAAGGATGTCACCATGGACTTTATTATCAGGGAAGTCCTCTTCATTAAGTGTTTTTTTTCCCCTTCCAGTTAATTTTGTTAATTAGCAATTTTAATTGGTTGAGTTTTTCACTCACCAATCCTTCGAAGTGGTAAATTGGCGTTCTGATAATCAAGCCCATAAGGTGGCTAAGGTTTCAAGTCGTTGTCCATGACCATGCTAGCCATATCTTGTAGTCTTGCGGAATTTCGTTAGGATTTTAATTTTAATTTTGATTTTTTCTTAATTAATTAACTTTACAATTTGGTGGTTAATTAATTAAGTTTTGATGTAACAATGTAATCTCTTGAACCTTGGCATTTTTTAATAGGGACTATGAATGCAAATGAAAATATTATGACACCCCCTAATCCATTGGTTCAAGTCTCATGTCATTTTGACAAGGGGTTAGGAAGTTAGACCAATTTTGGTTAAGACAAGGTATTTTTTCCTAGGAAATTAATTTAATTTCCAAGGGTAAAGAATTAAATTATTTGATTTTGAAGGAAAAACCATGGTAATTAAGTTTGGGGGGTGGCTAAGCATAGTCAATTTTTATTTAAATAAACCCTCTCATCGTCAAAATAAATTTTTGAAGATTTCCTAAGTGGGGCGCCCCTCTTGTCTTAATAAAAGATTAAAAATAAAAGATAAAAATAAAAAAAATAAAAAAATCAAATTTTGAGTCAAAGCAGGCCCCAAATAAAAAATAAAAAATAATAAAGTAAAAGATAAAATAAAAGATTAAAAATAAAAGATAAAAAAAATAAAAAATAAAAATAAAAAATATCTTGAGTCAAAGGAACTACCCCCAAGGTGGGTGCCTAGTCATGGAAACCCTAGATCTAAGGGTTAAGCTTCATTGTGACATGGATCTATCATTTTGACCATTGATTTGAAGATGTGCCCTTGCTTTCATTGGTGGATGGCTTGCAAAGTCAACAAACCTAGATCCAAGGGTGGAGGAGAGTGTTATCACATATATAGTAGCCGGGCTACCATATTCTATTTTTCAGACACAATACATTTTTCAGCCAAATCTCTTACATGTGAAATGCTGAGATGAGCAGTTTTGATGGATCATTATTATGTTAGTGGACTATTGTAATCTTCCATGTCAGGACTGAGTCTCAGGACACTCAAATTTGAGGACCGATGTAGCCATTTATGTCATTTTCAGAGCAGTCATTGATGCCCAGTTTTATGTCAGTTCTTTCTCATTGGACAGATGGTGTCTCAGATGGATTATATTGCATGGTTATGACTTAGCATTTTATATTGTGTTATGGTTATTATTGCTCTTATACTGATTCTTATGACATATATTAACTTGTGGTATCATGATCTGGCAGTCATATTTATATGGACTTGGTTGTATATTGTACTATGTATTGATGTCCCTACTTAGACTTGGAAGTTCTTGATCTATACTCATTGGTTTTACCCTCGTTAGGGAGAATAGAGGTAGTCATTCCCACCATTGTTTTGGCTTGCTATTGTTGGCTCCATCATTCATTGTCTTCACCCATTCATTACCTTCCAGTTTAGTTTTCAATCCGACTGACTTCTTGACTTATGGCATGGAGGATCTTTTTTCCCACTAGAACTTTTGTTGGACAAGTCTCCCTGTTTATATTGTGTCTCGGCTCTGAGTTGGTGACAAAACTTGCTTTTGGTAAGTTGGATAGTATGCCTAAATCATTCTGGTCGGTTGTCCCGATGTTTGGCACTGTGCAGAATCCCCCCTAGTCACTTGAGATGTTGTTGGCTAAACCTGAAAGCTTATGTACTACCTGTATTGAAAGTATTGAATATGCGCCCATGAAAAATGAAAATTATAAAACTGTGTTTCTTAACATATGTAAAGAGGGCAAGAGCAATGAAGTGCTAAAATACTCCTTGAAGAGTATAAGAAAAGGTCTAAAAAAGCAATGGTTTAAAATATGCTATATCCAAAAATTGCTGACCTTATTAAAATAAATATGTCCTAGATGAAAGCTGAGATTAGCTGTGCTTTTAAGCACTGGTGAAGTCCCAAAAGGGTCATATAGGCAAAAAAGGCCATGGAATAAAATGATGATCCTAATGAACTTGGATCAAGCTTGATGTAGTCATGATGCCTAAGTTGAATAAGCACTCTCTAAACAACTCTCCATTTGTGAGGCACTACCATTCCTTATGTTGTTGTTTGTTCGACATTGGTTATAGTGGGTATTCCCTTTCCATATCCGAAGTGTCATGATGTTGAGTAGGAAGTCATCCTTTGCCTTAGCCTTGTCAATTTCATCCTTCATCCTTCATTAGCAAAATGACTACAGCTATGAAGTGAGTATAGTCCTGAAAGTCTAAGTCTAAGTAGTAATAAATAAAGCCTTATATATGTATTTGTTGATGTACCGTCAGTGAAATGATTGCTACTTGTTGTGATTGTTGCTTGAATGAATTGTAGAGCATGTCTTAGCCTTTTAACACTTGCAGCAGATGGATGATAGTCTGAGTTATTGGTGTCTAATCATTTACAGAGGGTTATATTGTTTATTGAATATGGTTAATGATCAGATAGAGACCTATGAGGGGTATGAGTATACACCTTAGTTGGATTTGGACTCTCTGAGTCTAACGAGACAGTTTATTTCCAGTTTCAGGCACTTGCAGATATGATCAGGCTTATTCTGTCTTTCTGATGCAGTTTTTCTTCACAGGTTGATATGTCTGAGTAGGGGGATGTTTTAGTTGGATCTCCTAGGGCGTTGTATGGAACATAGGGGTGCAACCACTTGTTTGTACCATAGTACCCCCATCCCAGAGAGCTTGGTGGGCTCAGTTTGGCAACGTAGGCACCCTAGGAGGCTGTTTTGGCAGGTTCACGTTTCCTGAGGCAGATTAAAAAATGATTAAATGGCTATTGAAGAAATCGATTTGGGCTACTGAGGCAAGGAAATTACATGGGATGAGTCATGATGATGAGAGTGATGTCCTCCACACCTTCTCCAGCAGTTGCAGCTCCTGATTGGGCCCACACCTATTTTTTGGGCATTTTCTATTATTATTTTTTGGAGCTCTTTTTGGAGGCTCACGACTTCCTCAAGGAGGCGCAAAAATCAAAGAATTAAATTGTTATATTATTTATTGTGCCATGGGGACACCCAAAGAGAGTTAGTCAAACACTCCTTGGACCCACCATGTGCTTTCATTTATTTTTTGTTGAGTGGGTTACCTTTATTTGGGTGGTTTAGTCCACTTTGGTAGATTATGGTTATATTGATCCATGTGTTGTATGTTGAGCTCATCTCAACCATTGATTAGAACATTTCATCTTTTAATCTTAGCCATTCGTTTTGAAAGTGGTTAGGATTTGGTTATGATTGAGGTTCTCTCATTTCTATTTAAGAGAGAGAGCTTCTCATTTGTAAGCGGTCTTTGGCTCTTGGATCTAAATAATAGAAAGACTTTTCTGTGGAAATTTTTCGGGATTTGCGTTGTATCTGATGTGCTCATATGGTGATTAGCTAGTCTTCAGCTTCCTAGCATTGTGGAAATTCTCGTGAGATCTATATTTTTCTTGGCTATCATTGTTTTCTCTACAGGAAGGCGTTTTGGCTAGAGCGTTTTTGTAGGGGGGCCTCAACTCGCTCGATTCTCTTCGTCTTGGATCAGGGGGTTTTCATTAGTTTCATTGTGATCTATGATTACTTCATTTTACTATCTTGTAGCATTCTGTTTCTTTATTTTGTATGTGCAAATTTGATATGGTTGACGTTTGCTCATGCAGGGTAGGGGGCGCATTGATGGCTTGGAGCTTGCATATGCCATAGAGATCAGGGGGATCTTTCAGAATTGATCGGGATAGCAAAGATTGTCATTGTTACAGACTTCTACAAGCTTTTCCAGGTAAGATCCAACAGGTAAGTCTCTTCTTTTTTCAGATCTTATTCCATTGTACCTTACTTCAATTCAACTTTTTCTTAAAACTCCTAAAACACTAAAAACACTAAAAATCAATAAACTTGGGAATAGTCCGATATTTTGCCAAACCATTTCTGGGTTTCATAGATCAGGCCTCCCCTTCATCAAATCAACTGAAACGCTAGTCAAATTCCTCACAGTTTGACCTAGATCTGATTTTTAAGCAGAAAACTCCATAACCCCCCCCACTGAAAAATTGACCTGCTAGGGTTTTGAGTTTTTCTGATTTTTGACTTCACAGATAGATAGATCGGGTCCCACACAGCCTAAATCAACCCCAACACTGTCCAATTGCTTGACCATTTGACCTAGATCTGAAAAATTGACTGAAACTGCCCTAGCGTCCTCACTGAAAATTAGACTTTTCTGGAAGTGGGTTTTTCTGAAATCTGACAAGATAGACAGATAGATCGGGTCTAAAGCATTCCAGAACAACCCCAACGCTGAGCTAGTTCTTCCCGGTTTGCCCTAGATCTGAAAAATTGGTTTTCAGCCTCCTAGCCCCCCTTTCATCAGATTTTGACTTTTCTAGATTTGATTTTTCTGCTAATTTTCTGATTTGGGCTTGTAGATCAGGTCACCTTGACCTCTTCTCTCCTTCAACGCTGAGCCATTAGCCTCCAGGTAACCCTAGAACTGCAGATCTATCCTCCTAAGCCCTAGCGCTAGCCATCCATTGAGCTGGGTTTCCTATACCTTAGCTTTTCCGAACCAACTACTTTCTGGGTTTGTAGATCAAGGTGTCTCCCAGGTGGGTTCTTTGAAACATTGGTTTACTGCTGACTCCATTGCCCAATGTGCACAAGGCACTAATCTCCTAGCTAGCGCTTGCCCCATCTTGACCTCACTCCTATTCCTTTTGCCAACACCTACTGATAACTCAAGTCACCTATCTTTCACTGAGATTGTCCCCTTGGTACTAGGCAGTCCCAACTCTGTTTTTGCTCACCCTGTCACAATTACGTTTTCCAAGACAGTGGTCATCCCCACCAGTTGCTAGTACCTAAACCCTAGAGCTAGGGTTTCCATTAACCTTGCACCTTAAGTACCCTGAAGCCCCATCTGATCTTCTTTTGGTGTCTAGGTCCGATCTCTCCTGTCGGGAGCAGATCCAAGTCCCCCCCATTGTTGTTTTGGACCAGGATAACATAAAGTGAAGGCTGCCTTGATTGACGTGACAACCATCCATTTGGGAGTCTAGGCAGTCGTAGTTCCACCCCTTAGCTACTTGCCCCTCTACCATCCATCCTAGATCCACCTCACACAGGCAACTACAAGGCAGGTGATAACAGAGAGCTAGAGTTTAAATCTATGTTTTTTGGGCCCTTGATTTGGGAGTGGGTTGGAGATTTTTTCAACTATAAAAGAGAGCCCCCTTTTCTCATTTTAACATGATTATTTGGAGGATGGTTATGCTGCCAAAATACTCTCTCTTCTCCTTCTCTTATCTATTCTTCTCTCTCAAGTTTTCTTTGGCTATTGTATTGTTCTTGCCCTAGTTCGGCTTAATACAAGTAATCTTTGGAGGAATTCTTGGTGGCTCTTTTCTACATTTCATGCATCTTTTGGTGAGGTAACTTGCATGTGTATTTATTTGATTTGCATTTGTATTAGCTTAGATAGCTCTCCACAAAGTATTTTGTGGAGAGATTTGTAAGTAGAAGTACTTTGTGGAGAGATTTGTAAGTAGAAGTATTTCTGCTTCCATTTGTGAGTTTTTAATAAGATTTATCAAAGTATTTTGGTAGATTTATTGGGTGCTCACCTCTTTGCTTACATTTTGCAGCACTCATAAGTTTATTTGCAGGGATCTAGAACAAAGGAGCATCTTTCTCCATTGGTTATAATTTTGTTTTCCATTTTCGCACATTTGTTTACAAGGGTTTTAAAACTCAGTTTTTATCATTGTATAGTGATAAAAACCTTGGTTTTAAGGCCCTAACCTTTAGTATATTAGTTCAATACTTTAGATCTACTATTTTAACATCATTCAGGTGGCTGGAAACTCATTTTCCAGCCCTCTAAACATCTCATTTTAAGCATTTTTACAATCAGATTTTTGCCGCTTTTTGGGGGATTTTTGGTGATTTCCAGCGAACATATCTCGCTGTTTTATTACAGGTTTTACACAGGAGGAAAGGAAGTGACGCCCATTTTGGTCCAAAGAAGCCTCAAGAACCATCCAGTTCAAAAGGGGGCCCAAACCCCCATTTCTCTCCACTTCTTTTGGTATTTGTAAACCCCAAAGAGAGATTCTCTTGGGGTATTCTCAAATCATTTCAAAGGCTTTGTAAATCTATTGTAAGTAGATTAGATTAGATTAGAGGTAGAGTGGCTTACTAGTTGTTAGTTTGCTTTTCTTGCAAGTAGATCTAGATTTCCATTTTTACCCACCCTTCTCTTTTGAAGAGATTATTGTGTGGTTAGCATAGTTGCTTTAGTTTAGTTTCAAGTTCTTTCATTTCATTTCAAGCACTTAGCTTTAGATTTATTTTTTTCTTTGTTTTACTGCAAAGAGAGTAATATACAACCTTAAATCCACCGTGTATCATCTGTGCCTTTCTATTATCTCCCTTTAGGGAACTCAGGTTGGGTATGAAAAGTAGAAGGATTAGGGGGCTTAGGACTTAGTTAGATAATTGCTATTTCTGCTACAATCTTTTGCTTTCACAGTTTATACACATTTACTTTCAAGATCCAGGGTTCTAGTACCAGCACCTCCCATAAGGGATACCGCTTGGTTGACCTAGTTGATTGTTTTAAAATAAACTTTGCACATCATCAACTTTAACAAGATTTAAAATAAACCAACAGCTATTTAGCCCCTCCTCCTCTACTTGGTCATCACTCTTCGGAGTATTTCAAGAAACGACGGGGGGTTGGATAAGCTCTTAGTAATAGGCATCCACCATATATTTTCTATTGCTGACTAAAAACGATGACCTCAAAGGCTAGAAGGGGTAGAAGACTGTCGGGGGTCTCTAGGCGTTTTACGTCCCTCTTGTTGAGCGTCGGGGCATTGAGGTTTGACCTACGAGCTACAGGTGGGCTTGTTTCCATTGTTTTGAGCACAACAACATTCCCTCTTTGGCTTTGGAGGATATGTGGTAGAGGTAGTCACATCCCTGGTTCTAAGACTTAAATCAAGATTAAGACACCCTTAAAATTTATTAAAATAAACCAAGAGACATTGTAAAACGTCTTACAAACAGGTTACTACGATGCATTTCACTCCATTTCACAGCATAGATTTCATTTTTACTTTTCAAGTAGTTGTTTCAGCTTTTGCAATCTCATATGTTGAATGTTAACAATTGTAATTATTTCACAGCATTTGTTTATCTCACTGTTAACCTGTTCATAATTTGTGGATATTGTTTATACTGTACAATTGATTGATACTATTCATATGTTCATTTGTTTATACTGTTGAACTGACGATCATTACTTTAAATGTTTAGCTAATCATTCATTTCTGTGCATATTGTTCGTAGTATTCAACTTATTTCATTTGTAGTCTCATTCGGTTAGAAAACACTTAAACTGTGGATTAATTAATCTAGATCTGCATTTCATCTGAAAGTTGCATTTGTCTCAACTCCATTTCATTTATAGACACTGGTTTTGTTAATCTAAAAAGGTTTGATTGTCATTGAAAGTGAAAATTTGCATTGCATTGACTGCTTGTCATCCTTTAGATAGTGCAAGACCTTAGCCTACACACCTTAATAAGATCCCATTAACTAAATTGTTAATAAACTTAGGAACTTAGTATTCCATAAGGACTACCCCCCTTGTCTCTGTCAGGATCTTGCCTAAACGGAGGAGTTGTGGACTATTGTGACAGTGGTCCCTAGCTCTCACTTGCCCCCAAGGACACACAACAGGTTATTGACTTTCCTGTGTCATAAAGTGTGTATTAGGCGGCAACAGGATACTCATAACTAAAGAACCTAACACTCAAGAGACATGTGTCTTGATTAGGGCATGTGTCCCGTGTGTGTTTGACACTCAGGTCACATGAGTCTCGACATTGGCAAATGGGCAATGCTTATGCGTTGGCATTGGTTAACTATTATCAAAGTATAAACACTTGGATCTTGATGCACCACACCTAGAGTTGATCAGTTTTGATGATGGTGATCCTCTTGAGTAGTAATTTGCCACACTAGCAGATGCAGTACTTGGACTATGTTAGACACAATGGCACACTGAGAAAGGGGGGGTGAATCAGTGGGACAACACTTTTTTCCAATTTTATTTCTTCAAATATTTAAACAAAGATCATCATATGTATACTATCGAGTTTCAACAACATTAATCAATCATATCACAAGAAACACTTCATAAGATAAAGTTGTAAACTTTATTATGTCAAATTTGATATTGGTTACATTGAAGGCCACCACGTTGGGGTCAACATCAGCTTCAACTGACAGAGAAGCACCAACTCCTATTCCAAGACCCTGCTTGGTTTTTCTTAGTTCCAACTAAGAAAGAATGTGCAAGACCCAGCTTGCAAATACATAATGATTTCTGTCAATTTCTCATCACATGTCTTTCACGATCATGTTATCAAGTTGCTCATCAACACTGATCATATCCTGTAATCACTGCTTGTCATCATATCACCATGTCACTTGTATCTATGTCATCATGTCACTTAGTCTAACATTTTGCAGTAAGTGTCTTGGTCATCAAGCTGTTCACTGTTTCATCAAATCTGCTGCGGTGTTGTCAAGTTAACTCATCAAGAGATCTGCTCATTCATCTAGTTTCATAGCCTTGGTCAAGGTGTTCACTGCCACATCATATCACCGAACTTCATTTATTGTCTGCTGCAACTAAGATTCCAAGGTTTTTTGCATGAGCAGCTGCTTCGAAATCAAGGTTTTAGCAAACTATCTCAGGACTATAAGAAACTGATTAATCTGAATATCAGAGAAGGATAAGCAAAGAAGTTTATTACTGCCTCAGATCTGTCATAAGTTTGATTCCTCAGTTCTGTCCTTAACCCAAAAAGAATAGAGATAAAAACATAGAATTTTGTATCAAAGGAAGGACTCTAGCTGCTGCCACAACACCACCACTACCACCGAATTATACTTTACTGCTGCTGCACATCTCAATTCCGAATTTCCTCAGGGTTACATCTTTTCAACACTATATACCTGCGGCTTCCTCAGTCTGCTCACCGAAAATCAGAGCTCTAATAACCCACGAAATCCACACTACCAGTTCGACCTGTCAGCATATATATTTTGAATTTTGAATTTTATTAGGAGCCGACTTCACAAAATTTATTTCAAATTTAATTTTAGCAGGCCGACTTGTGGATGGGAGACAAATCCCTCAACCGAATTCGACCATCCTTGAAATTTACTTAGTTTTTGTTTTGAATTATTTCTCCAATGATTTGTCCACTTCATCATCCTCATTTTAGAAAAGACTTCATCTTTTTCATGGGCTTCTCCAACCATCTGCATGCTACCAAATATGCGGGTTCAAGACCCAAGGGCCCCACAGAGAAGAGTTTCAATATATCATTCAATATTTGAACAAGATGGTTTCTTATGGACTTCAAGCCTATCACTTAGACTTTCAATATCAAGTGCAAGCCATGTAAAGTTTCTTATGCACTATGATCATCACCAAGGGTTCCATGACCCTATCAACCCACAAATGACCACAGAATGGGTCATTTTCCAAATTATCATATCCTTCTAGCCATATTCTTCATGTCATCTAATGGCCATATCATGCCTTGTCATCATGTCTTGCAATGCCATCAACCTTCTTTTGTCCATATCATCAACCTTCATTATGCCTTTGTCATTAATGGTTTGTCATCAATGACAACCTTGCTCAACAGACTGGATATGCTGGAGGACAAGGGAGGAGAGTGCAATGTAAGTGTCAGTGGTGGTGATACTGATGATTTTGATTATGAGATTAAGGAGTACAAGGCTACAAGCTATGAGGTTTATTTTGTATTTTCCATTAGCATTCCCATCTAATATCTTATCTACGAACCATGTTTTGGTGACGGTTCAATAAATGCTCAAGATAAAAACAATTTTTATTTGTTGCCAGAAGAGCTTGAGGTGTCAATTTTGCACCTGAATTTATAGCAGGTATAGAAATATCTTTAATTATTCTAATTGTTTGTGAACATCTCCAGGTACCTTTTGAATTTGCAGACAATTCTGAAAAAACTCTAAGTGTCATCGATGCAGGGGACGTAAGTGGACCGAAGGTGCTAGCTTCAAACTCTTATGATTCTGATGTTAAAATATGTAGCACCGAGTCTTGATATTATGATTATGCTTCCACCATGGCTAAATTCATATATTCATAAATTGCTTATTATGATGTAGATACTAGAGCGTTTCTTAATTATAGACTACTTAAAGTTCTTGATAGATTGATGAAGCTACAGAAGGCACTGAGTGGCCTGTTTTATTTCTACTAAGCATGCTACTGTAATAGTAGTTTTTCAATTCTACTGCATCACTTACATTTGTCTTGTGGCAGAGTCAAGAAGCAAAAAGCAATGATGAAGGTTCATCCAATAAATGCGATAATACGAGTGACAGCATCTGTGACAAAAATTGCCTTGATACTGTAGCAGCACTTCCCACAAGCAACCAAGTTACAGATTTTTCTTTGGATAGATTTGCTCAATTTCCGCTTTCAGTAGATGATGAAGAAAGGGTCTCTCTCTCTCTCTCTCAAACAAAGTCACTGGCACACACATACACATATATTCACTCACAAACCTCAATGCCCTTCTCTGTTTGTATCCATGGGTTCTTCTTAGACGAAGGTCATGCTTATAGTGTCTGTAATTCTATGTTAGAATTTTGTATCAAAAAACTTGTATTATAAGGTCTTTTGGTCCCATAGGTCTTTTATAATCTCGTGAATACTAATAAATGTGCAACCAGAGTGATTTTCTTATATTTGATTACTCTCTGAGATACATAAGCTTTGCATAAAATCGTTATCAGCTCTGTTAAAATTTTTAATTTCAGTCCTCACTAAGATGCCAAATCCTGTATTGCCTGTTTAGGATTTTAAAACTTCTGTTTGTATTTCTCTATTATTCAATGTTTGTCATAAATGTAAGAGGCAGCAAGGCAATTTAATGAGGCATCATGGGAATTTAATGTTAAAGCAAATAGAAATTAGGTAAATTTCTAAACTACAAAAGCAAACTTTCATAAAGCTCATGAAATCATGCTTTTCATACTGAGTCACCAGATATGCCTATGAAAGGTCCAGAATATCCTATATGCTGTATCCTGTAAGGATACGGCTTGGACTTGGCCCTGATATGGCTTGGACATGGCCACAACATGTTCAGATACAGTCCAGGTGTGTATCTGATACGACCAGGATATATTCTGATCCATATCCATCACATACCAGGATAGGTTTCTTCTATTGTGCAATTGTGAAGATCTATTTTTTCTTTAGTGCTGGTGTATTTTCTCTTTGTGCAGATTTGAGTTTGCTGGTTGACCGTTGGTTGCATTTGATCCTGTCTTATATGGATCTCAATATTGTACCAGTGTGGGTGTGAACCTGCCTTACCCTATTTAGTGCTGATTTCCTGGGTATTCTAGGATTTTTGTAGGGTATGTTGATGCTCAATATAGCAGCTTAAATAGCGCAAGGAAAACTAGCTACCAAACTTGCACAACCTCAGTACTAGACTAACCATAGGATGTGACTCCAACAATAGGTTCCCAAGTACTTACTAGGAGGATGGTACTAATGGGCCAATTTTTTATATTTTAATTGATTTATGGAAATCGAATGTACTTAGGGTTATCAAATTAAATGTAACTATCTTAGATAGGCTAGGTATAAGATGATAAAGATTCCTAGTAAAAACCTATTGGCTTAGGATGGCTATGACCAAAGATCTCAAGGAGTTCAAGGGTATAAGAGAAATCAAATGAGTCAAACAAACTTTTAGATTAATCCAATTTAAGAAGAACATTCAACTCATTTATATAATAAACCTGAACTTATATAACATACATCCACAAGATATAGCTTAAGCTTTAGATGTGCTTACTTAGAATGCTCAAACTTAATAAAAAGACAATTTACAATAGCATAGCATTCAACACATAAAGATTCCACTTAGATGCTAGATCAAGAATATAGTTATCCAATTTTAAAGCACAAGTGTTGATAACTAGTTACCCCAGCAAGTTAGATGATGAAAGACAACACAAGTAGTGGAGTTCTCCCTTGGGATGTTCCCGAGGGACTTAGATTTAGGTTATGCAAACAATATTATCTTATCCAACGTCTCGAGATTAAGAGAGTTTCTAAAGAGACTCTCTTGAAACACCCCCCTTGCAAAGAAGCAAACTTTGTCCTTGTGTAAAGGAGGCCTTTGCTAAAAGTCAAGACTAAGCACTTGTTTGTCTTGGGTACAAGTAAGTAAGTGTTAAGTATGTTATATTAAATACCGGCAATAATAAGCATGTACAATTTAATTAATAACTTGATGAAATCAAATGCCCAAATGCCACAACAACACTATTTAAGTAAGCTGGAAATTAAAATGCAGCAGTAAATATATCAGAGCAGCAAGCTAATTGTGACTTTAAACAGTGAACTAAATCCATATAACACTTAACATTGTAAGAATACTTTAACCAAACACACCATTCATGAGTTAGGGTTATGTTTGTATGTTTGTTTTAAGGTGTATTATTTTTTTATGTGAGTATGATTAGCTTCCTTATGTAGATCTTGTGCTTAAGTACAATGAGGGAAGCATATAGGTTTGTCCCAAGAAGAGAATTGAAGCTTGTTCAAGTTTTTTTACAATGCAATAAAAAGGAACTTGAAAGGAAGAAATAGAGAGGGAGAGAATAGGAACTTAGCTAAAGATTTGATGATGACACCAAGCACCTTTGATGTAGAGAAGTTGATGGGATATGGAGTAAAGTAACCCCTCCTAGTAGTAATCCAATGCAAGCTACAAAATTGAAAAGGTTTCCTAGCAATCTTTATTTTTTTTTCTAAACCAGAGCTTGAGGGCTTCTTTTCTCCACTTTGATGTGATCAACCTTCAAGAGACAAGGAGGTTTCCTAGCAATCCAAATCAACAAGAGTTAATCATACCAAGTTAGACAAGCAATGCATGAGATAACACACAAAACTAAGAAATGAAGGTTTCATAGCAATTCAAACCTTTGATCCACTTATCAAATGGTGGATCTAACCATTCCAAATAAAATACATCACAAAGTGTGTAATAAACAAAATATATAATAAATCTGCATTAATAAATATTAATAATATTGATAAATTAATTAAATAATTAAATGAAAAGGTAAATGAAGAGGCACCTTATGAAAGGTGGCGTCTCATCACCAAGGAAACCCTTGCATGGGTATTTACACAATCACCATTTCTCATGTAAATCATCATTCATCTTCAATATTCATTTTATATTTTCAATATGGAGTTATTTTCTATTGGTTGATTGTTCACTTGAGTAACCCTTGAGAATATTCGGATACAGATATTACGTTGGTATTAGAGCGATCCAGCCTTTAGCCATTATTTACACTTTGTGTAATTTGGTTCTTAATCATTATCCTAGGGTTTCCCTAAAATTGTGGTCTTTGACCAAGAAGGAAAATATAAGACGTAAAACAATAAAAAGAAGAAGAACGAAAAAAACAACAACAATACAAGGTTTATAAAAATCACACGTGATTTTATAAACAAGTCATAGAATAAAAAAAGTAAAAAGAAGGAGAAGAAGAAGAAAAGGGAGAAAAAAAAACAACCCATTGTATTATGAAACCACTCTTGTTTTTTTTTATAAAAAACCATTACATTAATAAAAACAAGTTTTCAGATAAAGGAATAAGAATTAAATTATAGAGTGAAGGATCAATAAGATTTTTAGATTGACAAAGATTAAAGTGCCTTACAAGTCTATTTAAGAGAATCTATTATAAGGGTGAATCCCAAGGCTTAATATCTCTTATTTTTAAAAGTCAATCCCCAAAATTTGAACTTGGATGGGAAGGATAACATTCAATCTTCCCAACCACCCAATCTACACGCAATCCACAAAGAATTTTTAAGAAGAAAGTAAGTCAAAGTTCAAAGAAGAATCCCTTCCAAGGGAACTACATTAGGGGTTATTACGCCCTTCGTTCTACCTTTTATCAAAGGAGTGAAAGAAAAATTATCGACAAAAGAGACAAGTCAAAGGGGGACCATTTATCGTCGAAGAAGTTTGAAGACCAAATTGTCGACGAAGCAGCATAATCAAGGAGAATCTAACATTTTCATAAGAATAAAAGTCCAGTCGTAACCATGGCTTATGGTTCATATATTTAGATAAGAAAATTAGAAGATGAATTAGTCTATTGTAAAAATGAAAATATAAGATTACGAACGATAATCGACTTATAGAATCTTCTAAATGAGTTTAAAGACGAGATATTCGGACCAAGAAAAACAAATGGAAGATTTGTTTGCGCAGATTAAAGTGTCTCAATTAAAAATCACAAAACCAAGGTATCAAGAAGGAAGTTAATGAGAGTAAGGAGAAAAAAGAACTAACACGTTTGATTGCGCTCTTGAACGACAAGGAGGAAGAAATTATGAAAGTCCAAAGTAAGTTAGAAAGTCAAGAATTTGAGATATGTCGACACCAACAATAGATGAAAGAACTCCAACAAAAATACGATGACATTAGAAGGGCACACAAGTTGGAAATTAAAAAAAACAATAATACATTAACAAGCAAGACTCAAGAAGTATTTTGACTTAAAAATCATAACAAGACGTTAGTTACAAAGATCAAGAATTTAAAAATAATTCGGAAGTTAGAACAAGTTAATGAAGACTTCGAAGGAAAAATTGTAGAGAAGCAAGAAGAAAATCACCGCCTCAGAAATCTTAATCAAGAACTAGAAGATCAAATCAAAGAGTTAAAAGAGGAAAAAAAGTCGCAAGTAGAAAGGTTCGAAAAAATTCAAATTAATAATACTCTATTAGAGAACAAATTAGAGAAAATCCATAAGGAAGCTTCCAAACTCTCAGGTAAACAAATTCACGTTAAGGAGCAAGAAGCCACTCCAGTTAAAAAACAAACAACAAAAACTCCTTATCGACACCCAAACCATAAAAATCATTATGACCAACGATAGGGTCAAAATTAACATAAACAGAGGAGTTATGATTTCAAAAGAGAAAGAACACAAAATGAACAAGCTAAACAAAAAACGAGAAATTCCATCCAGCAAAGCGATCAACAAACAACTCCTATGAAGATAGATCTCGGATGGACAACTTCACAAACGATGCATCATTTTTTCATTTTTTCTTGGGAATTCGTAACTCATGTCGTTTTGTCGTCTGGACTCTGTTGCAGTTACTAACACAAAGATCGAGAAGATGTCATTATAGATAGGAAATTAGGCATAAGCCTTGTCTTCAATCTCTGAGGACAAAGTTTCCCTTAAGGGGAAGGCAATGTAATGAACAAAATATATAATACATAAGCATTAATAATTATTAATAATATTGATAAATTAATTAAATAAATAAATGAAAATGTAAATGAAGAGGAACCTTATTAAAGGAGGCGTCTCATCACCAAGGAAACCCTTGCATGGGTATCTATACAAGCATCATTTTGTCGTGTAAATCATCATTCATCTTCAATATTCATTTTATATTTTCAATATGGAGTTATTTTCCATTGGTTGATTATGCACTTGAGTAATCCTTGAGAATATTCGAATACAAATATTACAAAGTGCCAAGTCACCTCTTCCAAAAGGTTGCATGAGCTAGACCATGTCAATATATTATAAAATGATCTAAAGATGCCATGTGGATCCATGAGGTGGCTCATGGATCCACATGGCATCTTTAGATCATTTTGTGATGTTGACTTTATGATGTTTGCAATGTTCCCCCAAGTTTCCGAGACGGGGGGACGTGGGAGCGAGGAAACGCACATTTGGGACGCGTGGAGACCACCCCCAAATTTAGGGATATTCGAGGGGGACGTAGGGACATTTCTAAAATTATAAAAATAAAATAAAATATCTAAAATAATAATTCATTTGATGTATATTAATGATTGTGCAATGTAAATACTAAATATATCAGTTTATTTTCTAAGTAGTACCAAGTAGGAATTGTAAAATGTGAAAATAATGGGAAAACATTAAAAAAAAATTCCCAGGGGCTTGGTTGGGGAGGGAGAGTTTCGCCCAGGAGTCCCCAAGTCCCCGTGACGCAGGAAACGTGGAAATGCGTCCCCGACCCTGCGGGACGTGTCCCCGTGGAACACTGGATGTTTGAGTATTGATATATTTTTGTTATCTGAAATGGGTGCCTTATTTAAGGTTATTATGAGTCTCTTTTATGCTCTAATTTGGAGATCTTGTGCATGGGATTGAAGTTCCCTGCATTAGTGTTTCATGTAGATTTATTTAGGAATTTTTCAGCAGTCAATTTGAGACTTTTGGTTGGTGACATCATCGTGGTTTTGTGATTGTTGAACTAGAGTTTCTGATCACCTTTCTTTACAACTATTCAGAAGATTATTGGCTAGAGGCATTGATTTATGGGTTGTGGATCTGAGGTTTTTAGATTATCTCTTTCTTTAGGGCTTCCTAGGAGGGCTTCTTCAAGCATTTGATCCAAAGGATTTCTTGGCGGCATAAATTTTTCGATCAACCATTTCTTTCATGATATTGTTTTGGGCATATTAGCATATCTGAGACTATTGGATGCTGACATCATTGAATTTTTGTTATTGGGGAATGAGAGTTTCAAACCATCTATTTTCTAGGGTTTAAAAGTTAAAACCCTTCTTCAGATTAGTTTTTTCCTTGGGTCTTTTCATTGAATATTTTGAATACTTTATGATGGCTTCCTCTATGTTGTTCTTAGCCTTGATGGACTTGATTTCAGAATGTGATGATATCATCTTTGACCCCATCACATTTCAAGATGTTCTTTATGTTCTAGTAGTTGGTTTTATAGTGGATGCTTCCTATTGTTATCACACAACTTGTAGTTTCCCCAGAAATGATATCCTATACAAGACGGTAGAGGGGACATGCAACTAAAGAGGTGAACTACAAGTATCCCAACCCCCAGATATGGATTGGTTGTCACGTCGGTTAGGATACTCTTTGCTTTATGCCACTGAAACGCCAAGTGACAAAAGGGGAGACCCTGATCTAACCTAGAAGGAAAAACCTAAAGCTAAAACACCAAATCAAATTGTAGCAACGGAGTACGTAAGGCAAGTAGCTAGAGAAACCCTAGATCTGAGGAAGATAGCCATCAATAAGGATGTTTTTTACTATAAAGATTTAGATAATGGAAATGTGGCCCAAAATGTTTATATTCGCTGACCTTATAATTATTGTGTAGATCTAGGTAGTAAGTGCTAGTGTAAGTGATCAAATTCACTACCTTGGGGGGATTGAAGGTGAAAAATGAGATTATGCCCAGAATGATGAATTTGATGAACAATTAAGGAAATCCAACACATGATTATAATGTCTTGGGGATGGATTTAACAATATCTAAAAGCACAAACCAAAGAATGGATCATAAAATAGGGAAATTAGCTGAAAAACCCCAAGAGGGCGATTTGCCCAAAGACCAGCGCCTTTCCCACAAGGAAGATGGAGTGCCTAATGATGACGTTTTTGAAAACCCACCTAGCTCTAAGGAAGAGTGAAATAACCCATAAAAGTTTCGCCAAAAATCCCAACAGAATTACCCAGAGAATTTTTTGAAGGTTTTAATTAGGGTTTTAATTATACGTTGGGTGGATTGGAAATTAAAACAAAAGAAATACTAACATAAATACTTGAAAATCTTGTAGATGCCAAGTGCAATGACACTTTACCCCGGTTTGACGCAATTCCAAGCAAATATGATGAAGTTTCAAGCTATATCAAATTGCCCAGGTTGAGCTGGTGCGCCCCTCTTCTTGCAAGAGCAACCTACGTCAAATTAGAATTGATCCACAAAAAAAGAAACTATGAATGCAAGATAAATCAAGAAGCATAACCAATGATCAAAGACATTAGAAAAAACCCCCTAATTGCCAGTGTTTTTGGATGGAGGGAGTTGGATCTCTCAAAAAAATGCCCCAAGAGAAAACGCCTTCTTGCAGACAACACAACCCTCACAAAAATATATTTGAAACAAGCATAAATTAAATGGAACACCTCCGAAAATAATTTTGCAATCAAGCACAAGAACAATCCATGACAAAGAAGACACAGGAACTCTCTGAAAATATTCTCTATTCAAATAGCCAAGAGTCATATTTCCCAATGGGATACAATGAGGGAGGTCTCTCATTTATATAGCTTTTGAGAGATGGAAGTTTTTCTCAGTTTTCAGCCACCGGTTTCAATGTCAAAATTTTCAATGTTTAATGCCCAACCCAGATTTAATGAATGCTGGAAATTGCACAATATTTTCAGACAAATAAAACACTACTGAAAACTCACTTTTAATGACGGAAAATAAAATAATAAATGCACACCATAAATTTCAGACTCAGAGATTTTTGACAAACTTGCCTAGGAAAAGCCCACATGGGGAAAACTTGTTTGGAGAGAGATTTTTATTTTCAGCAAAAAATTACAGAAAAACTCAAAAAGATTTTTTTAGACCAACTTATCTCAACTGGATGAAAAATTTCTGCCTTGTTTTCTGTGCCAAATAGGAAAAATCAAACTCATAAATTTTCTGTTTTCTGCCTGATTTTTCTGTCGCTGTACAGACAGTATGGACCAACAATAAATGTTATTGTCCTCTCCTCGATTTTTCGTGCCCTCTCTTGATGTTGTCCTTTCTTCGAAATGCATGCCAAGAGAAAAAAATTGTTGCTGCTGGTGTTTTCTCCTCTTTCTTAGAAAAATGGCTTTGCTCTCTCTCAGCTCTCTCCTTCACTCTCTTTCTCAAAAAAGTAAATGTGTTTTTCCTTTCCTTGCCTTTTTGGTGAAAAGCCTAGGGCAAGTGAATGGTCTTTTAATCCAACGGTTGAGATTGGATAAGATGAGTGCATGAGATTAAATGCTCATTAAATCTTATTTAAAATTAATTTCACTCACCTCACTTCAATTTTTCCAAAAAGTGACTTTATTCTCTAAAGTCAAATTAAATGCTCATCTCAAGTCATTTAATGCAAGGGTCACTTTATTTCCCCCTTTTGAGAGACTAATGCAAAAGACACCTAGGGGAACACTTTCCTAGGTACAAAAATCAACAAGAGACGCAAACCCTAACTTACTTTTTCATCCAACGATTGAGTTTATAACATCATCAACGATTGAGATTACTTTTACATGGATCAAGATGACTAAGTGAAGAGGGGGGGGAATTACCTCATAAAGCCCATTTTGACAACATGATAAATTAATATTTTTGCAAGTTTGACACTTAGGGGACATGGGAGGGTCATTAAGGGGTCCCCCATACATATTTCTAAAGATACAACTTGATTTATACACTTTTATTTTGGCCATTTTGTCAAATTTTGCCCTATGGGGGACGTTCTACCTATGAGATCCCAAAAAATAATCCGGAACATAAAATTGGTTGAAACTAGTGTAGATATGTCCGAAGAGCCATAATAAATCATCTAGAACCATTCCCTTGCCATTTCCTTGACCACACAAGCCAAATTGATTTCCTCAGTGATTTTCCTAGTTCATTTTCTAATGGTACATCCTCTGAAAAATAATAAAAATCATCATAACTTCATTCAGGCTGAGAACTGGGGCAAACTGATTGCACTGGATGATCTGGAGGCATAGAAGAATGGTATAAGTGACTACTCATACCCCTAGAACACTGCAGTATTCTAGGAGAACCAAACATACTGCCATCTATAATAAAATTTGTCATTTGGCCAATTATAAAGGGATAATAATCACTTTTCAGGAGAACCAGGGCCAAACTCTCAAAACTGAAACCGTAGTATTGGTCTTGGGCATGTCTGGAACAAATATAGACCATGTTTTTTTTTTAGTCATTGCCTTGGGAATCGTGCTTGACTTGGTCAACTAGGTTTACCAGGTCAAAGTACCCAAACTGAAGGCGAGATACTGCATCACTATGATCTTGTAAGCATCCAAGGTAAGAAATGCTTCAATGGTGTATATCAAAGCCCAACTTAAATCAATGTTATACATAACCATGGTGACAATAATAATAATAGTGATAAAATATGCATGTGCTTCTGAAGAATCTCAGAACTTTCTGGAAGTTTGCTTGCTCATGCCACTTACAAAGTGTAAACAATGTGCTATTGCTGGGTGAGGATGGAAAACAAAGGCTAAGGAAAAGGGTAATGACTTTTGACTGATTTTGACTCTATGATCTCTCTGAATGATGACAAATACACACAACCACAATGACATATGCATGACAGATAAACAATAGGGAATGGTGGTGTCTCACAAGTGGATGAGCTGATTTGAAAAGGATGCATTCAACTTTAACAACATGTCTACGATTCACATCCAAGCTAAGAATCAAGCTCTGTGAGGATCTTTTCTAGAACCCTTGCATTGAGTACACAAGAAACTGTAGTGAAAAGATCCTAGGGGACACTTAGAATTAGTGGTCTCTTACTCCATCTCACATCAAAACCCACATGCTCCGTGAGGAATTAATCATTACATTTTGGATAAGATGGTCAACATTCTTTAGATTTTGCATTTGTTTATCCACTACTTTATTTAGGCTTTTCATAATTTCATTTCATAGCCCTCTTTGAGTTGTGTCTAAAGACACAATTTGCAACTTGATTTATGGGCTTGCATTTCATAATATATAGCATATGACACATACTGCATGTAATGATGGTAGACATATTGCTTCAAATTTAGTTGACAACTCTTCAAGCAACTAAGGGGGAATATCCACAGTCAGGACCAAACATTAGGGGCAACCGACTAGAGAGGTCAAGACTTCAAAACCCAACTCGCCTATGCTCAGGAACCAACACCAGCGGGTTCTCCTAGCCCAGAAGGATCAAGGCGTCAGCATGTTTTGTTGCACAACTCAGATCCGAGACACAGAACAACATGGGATCCATCATGCTTGGAGGTCAAAGTGGGGAAATTATCTTCAATCTCACAGGTCTCAAACAGTCCAAGTCATGGGATAAAATCAATGGATGATACTGAATGGATGGGGACAAGTGATACATGGAACCAACCTAGCACTAAGGTTTACTATTTGTACGAGCATGGCATGAGCAACAATCTTCACATTAAGTTCCTTGATTAGTCATAACACAAGTTCAAGCATTAGTACATATAAGCGTAGGTCACCATAATCATCCTAACATGACAAGCATAGGTGTTTGACATACATCATAGAGCAAAATCAAACCAAAGAGGCATATACCTGATCTCACCATATATACCCCTGTCTCCAATTGATAAGGCCCCTCTGCAACTATGTGTACCGCATCTTATCTGCTAATCTGTTGAAATGAACTAGGTCATCATTGAAATCATCTCAATGGACAAGGAGATCTCAGTCTTGGCAAGGAAATACTATGTATCTGCTGCAAAACAAAGGCTCTGAATGGCTCATGCTACAAAAATGATCCATGTTGTATCCCCATCAATAAATTTGGCTCAGAGGAAAAGAGAAAATCTAAATGCTGCATCATGGTAGCCCAGCTACAAAATATGTGATAACACCTATATGAGGCATTTTTCTTAGTTATTGGAGTTGGTTCATAGTGACATTTATAGGCCTATGACCACCTGTTTTCAAGGGGAAACTATGTTTTTATTCATAGGTCCACAAGAATTGTCCCACTATGTTTTATAATGATTCTCAACTAAAAAATACATAAAATATGCAAAATTTAATTAAGAAAATATATAAATGTACATCAATATAAATCCAAAGCATTTAGTCCAGTGGGCTAGCTTGAGTGCTTGAGTGCTTTAAGTTTCATGCAAGAGATCTCAAGGTTGATTCCCTGGGTTGTTTGGCTTTGTTGTGAGCCTCACTTGATGTCTTTGTCGAGTGAAGGCTGTAATAAGCACCAACTAGTTTGCATTGGGTACCATCCATGAATGTGAGGAGGTGGCTAGGAGTTACCTCACGAGATTTTTGGTGGAAAAAATTTCGATCCATTAGACACCAAATATGTAAAGTTTGCTCATTTTAGGGTTTGGGAGGGAGGTCAAGTGTTTTTCATTTTTTTGAGTAGGGAGTGGGAACTAGAAGCAGGAACATATAGTGAAATTTTCAAGAGCTTCTAGTTTGGGAGCGTTTTTAATGTAATACATTTTTTATATATTTTGATGCATATATATTAAAAATAACATGTAGAATGCCAAATTAGCTATAGAAAACATGAAAACATAGACATAACCATTTAGTACACACTACACATTTAACATCAATCATCTATGAGCTAAAACTTATAACATTATCATCAAATGATGAAATCATTAAATACATCTACCTTCAAGTTTCAACATTTAATATTTTCCAACAACAAACTCTAACGGATAACATCAAGTTCAACCATGAAATGAAACAGAGTATCATATTCATTACCAAAGAGTTGTAAGATGCAATCAACAATTTAAATTTTAAAGGTAGGTTCAAAATTCAAAGTTGAAAGTTAAAACTTAAACGTATCTAATGTTTACAAAATATTCCATAATAAACATTAAATACAAATTACCATCTACTAAGCTTTCCTCTTGCCACGAGAAACTTCCATTGTCTTTTCTTGTGGTCTAGGTACAAAAATAGGAATAGTTTGAAGCGTTTATGGAACATGAGAAGTAGATGCATGCCCCCCATGGATTGTTGGACGTTGTGAAGATAGAGGCAAAGCTCCCACATTTGAAAACTTGTTGGTGGTTGGGAGTGGCATCTCTATCGTATGAATTTGATCACTATCCCGATAACCCAATAGTTCAGCCTCCAAGTACTCTAATGCTATGGCTCCATCCTCCAAATTACCCTCCTTTGGATTGTTGTCCCAAGTCAAATATGTTCTATCATTCTTGGTCGCATCACAATAATGGAACAATAACCTTAAGTTGTAGTGCACATAAACAAAACCTTTCACCTTATCTACATTCAAGTTGTTTCTTTTCATGTTGTGGATGAAGTTTCAGGTGCTCCAACACCTCTTTGTAGAAGAAATATTAACCTGTAAAAGCACCCTCCCCGCTGATTTATACAAATATGTGGTAGAGGAGCCATGCATGTTCCACGATTTGATAGGAATCAACCTATCTTGGTCTTTCATTGC
Organism: Pseudotsuga menziesii; assembly: GCA_001517045.1. Taxonomy (NCBI): domain Eukaryota; kingdom Viridiplantae; phylum Streptophyta; class Pinopsida; order Pinales; family Pinaceae; genus Pseudotsuga; species Pseudotsuga menziesii. Next base: position 18,700 of record LPNX010370687.1, on the reverse strand, counting down.
ATGTAGGTTACCAAAGACTCCATATTCACTGATGTATTTGATCAATTCACTTTGTCCTTTAGCACAGTCCTCCTAATTAGGGACCAACTTGTCTAATGCAAGCATATACTTATTTTGCACCTCTAGATCTATGTGAGGTTTTCTCCTAACTCATCCCAGGTGTTTCTTGGGCCAACCAAGATGGAGATGGAATGGAATATTTAGATTAACCCACCTTTTGACCACATCTTTATGAATATGATCATATAGGATTGCATCTCTCTACTCAACAATGTCTTTGATTTGGCCAAGCATGCTATCCATTTTGTCTTACACCTCCCTAATCATTGGTTGATTTGTATTCGCAAATCAAATCATACTATAAACGAACTTGGTGAACTGCAGAACATACCTTACCTATTACCAAAACTAACCATCAACAACATTTTCCACCTCTTGAAACTTGAAATTCATGTATATCAGATGTGTTTGCAACTCTGTCTTTCAAATCCTGCTATGAATCACTTGAGACCATACTAGCCAATGCCTCTCTTACCTTCTAAGCCCACTTGAAGATGAGGTAGTAGATAGCAAATCTAGTCTTTGCTTTCTTCAATAGCTCCAACGTGGATAAGATAAGATAATTTTATTTATGTCCGCTAATGACCACAAAGTAGGTCAACGGGATTGTCGTTTACAATGATGTTCATGCATGTGGGAGGACCAAACAATCTCCCTTAAAAAGAAATACAATACAAGAAGTAATATAGAAAAGAAGTAAAAGTGTACAAAGCGAGCTGGGCTGAAGCATGGGAGAGCTCTCGCCCTAGTCTCGACACCGTAACCCTGCACATGGGCAAAGAAGCTTAGGTGGATAGGATCCGGGAGCCAAAACGATTGAGGAAGGTCTAGTACTCCTAACATCTGAGGCTGGAAGAGGAAAACTGAGGGAAGCGCAATAGTGTATGTTGGCCTGAATAGGAGCTGGTGGACGCGCGTCCTTTGGAGTGATGTCGGTGAGGTCTGGAGGGTCTTGTGCATCTCTTAGAGGAAGGTCTGGTACGAAGCTACCGCTGAGATCTCGTGGGTCGAGAACCATCAATCTTTATTGATTTGGGAACTGGATTGGTGTTTAGGTCGGTAGATCTCTTGGTGCCCCTGGAAGGTGGTAGCACGCTGAAGAACGTCGTGATCCTCTTTGTGGTATCTGGTTTGGTGGGGGGCTGGAGGACCTAAGCTCGAAGCTTGAGAGCCTCCAGAATATAAAGTGCTAAACATCCCTTATCGGTGTATCTGAAGAAGGCGTCTAGAGTTTGAGCCCCCCTGAACAAGCAATGGAAGCATCCTTTGACCTCGTAGTGTATAGGACACTTGAAGATAAAGTGTGACTCAGTTTCTACTTCCTGTAGATGACATAGTCGGCAAATCCTATTCGATCTATCAATCTGGTGGTCTGTCTCTATCCGGAATCTATGGGATCCTACTCTGAGCTATCCGAGAGTGATTAGAAGAGCATGCATCCAATGGTGAAACGTGTACTGGGGTCGGACAATGAGCCGATCTCTGATCTTTAAGAAGTGTTCCGCATAAAAGACCATCTTTGGGCGCAATCCTCTCGGAGGATTGACCCAACTAACCTGGACGTACTGCTTGTAAACATTCCCTTTGATGATCTTATTTAACTCCTGTCGGGTAGGTAGAAAGTGACCGGGGCATCCAAAGAATATTGAAATGGGGGGAGATGATCTAACTGGATTCCCAGTGATGTAAGAAGGCTCTAGACTCCTGTGAGCCAACATTTGGCTCTGCCTAAATGGGTAGCACGGGCAATGGTCTCAGCAGAGAAATAGGCTAGATAAGGGTACATGTCCCGACCTTTTGACGAGACGGCTAACCCTCGGATTCGGTGCAAGAAGGAAACCAATTTGAAGATCGTCTCAAGACGGAAGGGCTGGGCCCCAAACTCAGCTAAGATGAAGTGTTGCGGCATTGTTTGCTTACATCTGATGGTACGCCGAAGAAGAAGGATCTGGACTCTCAGCTGAGGCCCAATCCGACTAGAGTTAGAGAGGGTCCCCAAATTTTTGATCCATATAAAACAGTGGGACGGATCAAGGTATCTAACAGGTTGACTTTGGATGAGATATCCTGGATGTGGTGGCGAAAACACTGTCTCTCAAGAAGGGCTAGGGACCCGTACCCCTTGTTGATTCGAGGCTGGTGAGCTAGTTGTAGACTGAAGCGAGGACTAGAAAACTGCACTCCCAAGTAAGTATACGTACTGGTGATCTCGATTTCCTCCCCCTTGAATATGAAATGGAAGTCCGATGTTTTCTTCACCCCATTGAAGATCATAACCTTTGTTTTGCTCCAATTCATTGTCATCTTTCGAAGGTCACAAAACAGGGCTAAGGCATCAAGCTGTCTCGTCAGCAAAAAGTAGGATAGAGATCAGGACATGGAGGAGGCACCCATCTGCTTCTTGGATATGCTCATGGAGAAAGGCCTCCAACTCATGTATTTAGATTCCAAACAGGGTGTGAGATAGTGGGCAACCTTGTTTCACCCCAATGGTGCTACAGATGAACTCAGATAATCCTCAAGCTATGCGAAGGCTGCGACAGACAGACTCATAAAGGTGCATAATAGCAATTAGCAGGGTCGTTTAGATGCTGATGTCTTTCAGCCGCTGCAATAAATCTTCTCTCGGAACTAAGTCGAAGGCTTTCCGGAAGTCTACAAAGCAGCAATAGACTTTTGAGGAACGGTGGTGTGCCTCCTCAATCACGGCCCAGAGAGTAAAAATGTGGCTGATAGTCTGATGTGTTGGTCTGAACCTTGCCTGACCTCGGGCTCTAATATTTCTCTCCTCAAGATCGCTGGAATATGGAGAACGGTGGTATATAACTTTGAGAATGTGTGGCCTACCATGATCGTTCTATAGTTGTTGGGATCAGAAGTGGATCCTGACTTGTGAATCAGATAATTGATATGATGAGACGAAACTGGAGGAAACCCTTAACGCACCACGTGATTGAAGAGATCAGCCAAGTAGCTAACCAAAACCTAAAGACCATGCTTGAAGAACTCTGCTTGGTAGCCTTCCTCGTCTGCTGATTTGCCATTGCTCATCACTCGGATGGCCTCCGTGACATCGTTGTTGGTCTGGTCGGGAATGTCATAGAGATTGGAGGGGAAGCAATATGAATATTGGCCTGGCCGAAAATGTCATAGAGTTTGAAGTTGTGGGAAAACATGGAAGCAGGATCAATGTCAGATGAGAGAGGGGAGCGTTGGGAGAGGATGGTACGCCAGAAATGTTTGGGGGAATGGGCAAGGAGAGCTGAGAGTTCTCGTCTTCTCCGAGAGACAAATTGTCGTTTCTTGCAACGAAGGAGACGACATTAAGACCTTTGAATGTCGGGATAAGTAAAACGGGAGTGGAGGAAGGCATAATGGAGTTCTCGATGGAGGGTTTTGCATTCTACATTGTACCACTTGTTCATGGGACAAGAGCCAGGTATAGGCATGGTAAAGGTGGTACGAGTAGAGTGCGGGAAGGAGTTAAGTGCAGCCTCCTAGATGACAGATGAGAGGCATTGGTACTTGGCAAAGGCAAAGTCGAGTGAGGAGAAATGGGCTTCAGGGGGAAGAGTCTGGCGGAGAGCGGATAAGAAGATGTGAGGGTCGCCTTTGTCCAAGCGAAAGGTGGTCCGAGGTAGGGAGGGGGGGGGGCTCTGCGGGGAGGGAGGGGTTGGAAGAGGAGGGTCATACTGGAGGGAGAGAGAAAGAAGTGCGTGGTCAGCTAGAGGGATGGGAGAAATAGAGAGGTCTCGAATGAAAGGGAAGAAGTTTTGGCTATCTAGAGCATAATCCACCACACTAGCCCCACATCCATGTGGTCGACACGTGAAAAAGTGAGAGTCCAGGAAGCATGGGAGGCCGTTTAGGATAAGCAACTCATGGGACTCCCCTAACTACAAGAGATGTTTGTCATATGCTATAGTGGGTCCCAAGGCATCTTTTAAAGTCCGGTGAAGACCTACCGAGACCGGGTCGATCCCCTCGGTACAAAACATGTCTTCAGATCGGTCGTGGAGAGGGATTTGGAGGTCTCTAGTGTGAGCATTAATATCCCTCATAAGTTTGACCTCCCGGTCAGCAGAGTATTGGGTGATGCTAGTATACAAGTCCATAAAGGGGTCCCTGTCCACTCCATTGTGGATGGAAAAGGGTGAGGACGTGGGTGGAAAGTAGCAAACTGCAAAGTAGACGTATCTCAAGGGGGAGATCCTGGTTCTGACCCGAATCCACATGAATCTAGTGTACTCGTTGGCGGCCATCAATGAGAGTGATTGCAAAAATTGTGGTGAGCTATGTTATGATTGGTAATGAATTTTATCATTTTATTTCATCTCCTATACAAGGAACCATCCATCGATAATTAGGGTCCCTCATCTTAACAATATCATGCATGAAAAGGTTCAATGTGTGAGCCTAACACCTTGACAAAAATATGTTAGGGTACACATCCTCAATGATTATTCTTGCTACCTTACAATTAATAGCATTATTAGTGATGACGTGAATGACACTGTATGGCCCAATCTCTTGGATGGTTTTAAGTAAAGGTAGTGCAATATTAATACGAGTCTTGTAGCGATTTGAGTTGTCATGGGTTGAAAGGAAGACCACACTACTAGTAGACACACCAAGAATATTTATTAATGGCTTTCCTTTAACATTTTTTCAACCATCAAATACAATGGATGCCCCATAGTTGGTCAAATAATTTGTAAACTTTCAAGTGCATTATTGAATTTGGCTCTTTCCCTGTCAAGTCCCATGGTTCTATGTTTGTCATATGGATACCTAAGGCTCCTGTATCCTTGAAGGGAAGCATTGATGGCTTGTACCATTTCAGGCCAATAGGGTGAGTGAAGAACATTGAATGGTACACCACATGCATAGAGAAACTTGTAAATTTTTGAATCCACATCATCTCCACAACCTTGGTCAAGGAAACCTGATATTGTTCTTCACATAGGCTAGAATCCACTACTATGGAGAGATGAGGATCTCGATCGACTACCAAACATTTTGTGTGAGGCTTCAAATTCGACTGTTCATTTCTTGAATTTGTTTTGAGTGACCCCTTCTTCCTGCTTTTATTTGTTTCTTTTTCCCTAGCATTTTGTCATAGGTTTTGAGTCTTGACTACAACAATCTTGCCTTCATCCCATGGCATAGTCCCACATAGATGCTTTGTCACATGGGTATATGAACTTGTGTAGGTTTAGTACAATGGGGGCATATAAACTTTGCGGTTCCACCCCTTTCCCTCCTCCAAGCCTTTTCACATACTTCCACAAAGGTGTTGTATCTTTTTGTTTATGTCCCTCATCACTCTCTGCATCATTATCATCGTCCCCTTCCCCTTCTTACTCCTTTCCATGGTATGTGCCAGTCCCTACTTCTTTCTCCTCATCATTGCCACTAGTGTATCGTTTTCCCAATGGCACTATCATAATAAGAAGTGGAACCAAAAACAAAAACCACATATCCCTCATGCTTCTTGATTCAAGATGAGGATCACTTGTTTCCTACAATGGAATGATGGAGGACAAATGGGAAAGAGTAGGAAAATAGAACAATCAAGGTCTAAAATTTTAACGTAGTGGATTTTTTTTAAATGAACAAAGAGTAGGATATAGAGCCTACCTCTTTAGCTCTCCAATGGTGTTTGAATGTCTCTACAAAAGCCTTCAATCTCCCTTCCAAGCTCTCACAATTAGTAGCCTTCAATCTCCCTTCCAAGCCCTCACAAATTTGTTCACAAATAACTAGCAAACCCATTGAAAGTCCTAGCAAAGAGAAGTGAAATGAGAAGCAAAATGGGTGCAAATGGAGTCAATGAGTGTTTAAATCCCCTAAATGAACTCTATTCATGCCCAAAAGGCCGGGTGGAACCATGTCTTGGTTCCAAAAAATCAAAAGAGAAAAAAAAATTCGCCTCAACTCGTGGGAGCGCCCAGGGATCAATTAGGGAGCATTTTCTTTCCTCTTAGGAGCGACTAGGGAGCACTTTGGGAGCAATGCTCCCTGGTCACACCCTGAAAAACCAGGGAGCATTTTTTTTCATCAAGAAGTGTGCTCCTTGAAATCGCTTCCAGAAGGGAGTGATCGGGAATCGCTCTCCTGGTAGCGATTCCTGATCGCTCCCTTTGGGAGTGCACTTCGGCAGCAAAGCAATAGGGGGAAGGCGTTCCCCTGCAGCTTAGGGTCTGTACTTGTCTGGACTAGATGGCCCTCTTAACTCTAAGTTTGAATATTGGTGGAATTCTGTAGAGTATTTTCTGCATTTAGGTAATAGCGAAAAGGGAGGAATATAAACAAATCGGATCCTCTTTCCTGTTACAAATCACCTATCTAAAAGATGTAAGAAACCAATAGCATTTCTTGCTAAAACTGGCCGCAAATGTATGTTCTGGCAGCAGTGACAGAGGATAACGAATATTGAACTATGCCTTCCGAACAGCCAACTGTGGCATGCAGAATATGCTCTGTACAGTTTCCTGTTTTCTGGTGGGAGGTTTCTAGTCTATCTCTTGACAAATCTTCTTCCATGTACACAAGCATTTGAGTAAGCCTATGGTTTCTCTCGATTCTTCCATGAGATAACCTTAAACTACTATGGAAGGTAGTCCTTCAAAAACTTGAATTCAGGCTGACTTGGAACTATATTTGTCCTTATGTGGTGCTGTTTTGAGCTTATTAGATTTGTAAGCTTTTTTTAATTCATTCTTATTAGGCTATTCTTTTTCATGTCATTGTTCTAAGTTCTGGTTTTATAGGGCCACTTTTGTGGACTTGTCCATAAGATTAGGTAGACTTATTTTCCTACTCCTTCAGTTCATGACCTTATGAACTATGTTAGGGGTCGATGTCCACGTACCTGAAAGACATTTTCGAACATAATCGTTAAGGGGGGTCAGCATACAAAAGGACTTACTTAGTTACCACATGGATAGTGGATATCAACCATCCTACTGAATCCTTAAGTGAGTCCTATAATGAAATGTCTGAGATTGATGTGATGGTTATCGCCATCTATGCCATCTTTGAGCCATGGAAGGTCTGGCTACAAATGCAGGATGCTAAATTTTTTATTTTACATAATGTATGTGAAATTTGATAACTTGTAGCAGTTCAGTTTCAAAGAATTTTTGAAGTCGTATCATTCCCATATGTATTATTCACTAGCAATTGTTACTTAACAGCAGACAGCCTGAAGCAATGTTTCTTTTTTCCTTTTTTATCATTCTGAGTTTTAACAGAAATGAAAAATAGCCTTGAAAAAATATTATTTTTAGCTTGGGCACCTTATGACTACAGTAATCTATTGTGTTCTGAGTAGTAAGTCTAGGCAATGAAAATAAGTATTCAGTAGGCCATTGCGTGCAGTCTCTCCAATCTGCCTGTATACATTTTTGAATGATTTTTCCCTAATATTCTTTCTTTGTCTTAGTGACTGGATTAGCTGGTATTGCACTTCTTAATATATCTTAACCACTGCAAGAATAATGGTTGTATTGCACAATGATGAGACTTGATCATACGTTTTATGTAGTGCCGGCTTTGCAGTTTCAATTGAGCTAACCTTTAATAGCCTGCAGTTTAAGTAGTGTGTTTGTGTGGGCATGCTTCTTTGCAGATGCGTCTGTGTTCACGTACAAATGATATAATGTAGGTATCAATCCATCGGTGGGAATTGTGCATTGGCTTGGCATTTTTATATATGATTCCTAGCTTGCATGTATCCATGTGCTTTATGCTTGAATTCACAACGGACCATTTCCTTAGAAAGCAAACCATTTATGATGAGTATGTATTACGTGCCAATGTCAAGGTGATTTTACATACATTAAAGGTTCCATTCAAATTGTTTTTGCTACTCCACAGACAATTGTTACTCGAAGGGTTGCAATGCTCTGGTTACTTTTTGTATTATAATAATCTATTTTCAAGTTCAGAGCTTAACCAGACACCAATTTGGTGTATCAGACCCCCTTGTTTGTGGGACAAGGGTCCTCCTCCATGCAGCAATTTTACTGCTAAAGTCTACAGAGGTGTGTATACCCTACCCTCCTTCGGATTTGAACCTATGATCTCATAGGGGGAAATACATGTTCTTAACCTTAAGGCCCATTATTGCTTGTCTGTAATAAGCTTTAGCATTGGAAAACAAATAGTGGCTTTTCTGTTAACGTAATTTTAATACTACTGAAATTATTTTTGCTTTTTTATTAAGAACTGGTTCAATCCTTTTGTTTGTGATGACAACGTTGACTAGCACTGTATTGTATGGCAAGTCATTTATGGTCATTCATAATCCTGTTTGCTGGATGGATTTTATGAGTCACACATTTGGTATGTAACAAGTATTTTAGTAAAAAATGCAGCCCATGTGAATGTGATATTCATGACGTCTTAAGAACAATCCCAAATGACTTTTATCATGACATATACTTTTCACTTCACAAGTGTGGTTTCCATTTGAACCTGGAACTGCCTACTCGATTAAAATCTTGGTGAGGATAAGTCTAATTGCATCGCAAAAGTCATTTTTAGTTGTGTGATCAGATGTTGAAATAGTAAAGAGTCTGAATACTATTTATATTCATTGGTAGATTGGAAACTGTGAATCATTTCTTCACAACTTAACCTTTGTTCCTCTCTAGCATTGCTTCAAGTGTGTCCTTGAGATGGTAAGTTCCTTCCCAAGCTGATAATTAGTAAATATCATAAATCTGATTAGGTATTGCCTTAACATGTGCAGTTTTCAAGTTCTGTAATTTTGTTTCCAGTAAAGAATATCTTAGAGCAAATTTCCATCATTTGGGCTGTAAGGAATTTATACAACTGAGAAACATCCTCGATATGCTTCTATATTTTGAAGAATTTTGAAATTTCAATACTCTTGTAAGTTTTCTAGTTTGTCAGCCTATTTTACCTTACATCTTTTAAATTAGGAAGTTATTCACTGTTTCATTCTTCTCTCCTTCAAACAATTTATTATGTTTGAAACATGTAAAGTTGAGCTAAGCTAAAATTTTATAAACTTTATTCTCTTTGATATCGATCATGATTCATTGTATTGATGTGTTTGGATGAAAACAAGTCTCCCTTTTCATTTGTTTGCATGCTCAAGGATTAAACTTGACATGGTATTTTACATTGTTGTTTTGTAGATGGTCATGGAAGCAATCACTGCCTCCCTTCGGGATCTGAAAACTGGAGAAGTTTCTCAAAATCAAATCTGCCAAAGTTCAGATACTACATCCAGCCATAAAGCTTCAGAAACAACTTTTCCAGACATTTCTAGTGGTCCTGAAAAATCATTTTCACGGGACACAACTTCTCAAATAATGATAACACCATGTATGGATAGTTCTCAAAAACAATATGCTTCACCTGAAAAGGTCAAAGCACAAACAGAGACTTTATCTCATTCATCTTCTGCAAAGAACAAATCAACTAGCATATCAGAAGGAAGCCACCAACAGGGTAGTTTTTTCGATAATGGCCAATAGAAAGAGCTGCAACTAATCAGTTTGTCTATGATTTCTATATCCCTATAATGGTGAACCATGAAACCTAGCAAACAACACAGCAACGCAGCAGTATTTGTATGTACATTATCAATTTGTTCAGTGTATTTACTATCTATGATAAATTTCAAATTATGGCCTATTGGGGTCTGGCAACTTCATGTTGCCCATTGTTGACATTATTGTAATTTTAGAGCTTCCAATCCAGGGTATTGGCTTGATTCTTTTAGAAAAGACACAAACCAGGTAAGTGGAACCAGTGCAGAATTATATATTTGAACCCTGCACTTACCACATCCTGTGACAATTGTTTCACTGTGTATTAAGAATGTCTAACTTGCTATCATTTGTCAGAGAGGACACTGTTTCATGATACTGTGTTGATAATCTGTTGCAATTTTCTATAATTGGAATGGTTCAACATGGAAACATTAGCATGCTGTGGTGGACAAATCTGCAGGAAGGTTGTTCGAGTAAACAGCAATATGCAAAGGCATGTCCTTGGAGACATGTTGTGGAAGGAAAATGTGTCCATAATTTGCTTGTGGGGCCTATTTTGATGGCAATCCAAGTATGTCCACATCATTTGAACACATACTATTTCCTCATGATGCGATGCTTTTACAAAATTATTTTTCTGGTCTGTTAGGTCTTGAGTAAGATAACTGTGTTATGGTGCTCATTTACTATCTATGATAAATTACAAATTATGGCCTATTGGGGCCTGGCAATTTCATGTTGCCCACTGTTGACATTATTGTAATTTTAGAGCTTCCAATCCAGGGTATTGGCTTGATTCTTTTTGAAAGACACAAACAGGTAAGTGGAACCAGTGCAGAATTATATATTTGAGATTTTGAACCCTGCACTTACCACATCCTGTGACAATTGTTTCACTGTGTATTAAGAATGTCTTACTTGCTATCATTTGTCAGAGAAGACACTGTTTCATGATACTGTGTTGAAATCTGTTGCAACTATCTATAATTGGAATGGTTCAACATGGAAACATTTGCACTCTGGTGGACAAATCTGCAGGAAGGTTGTTCAAGTAAACAGCAATATGTAAAGGCATGTCCTTGGAGAACTGTTGTGGAAGGAAACTGTGTCCATAATTTGCTTGTGGGGCCTATTTTGATGGCAATCCAAGTATGTCCACATCATTTGGACACCTCCTACTATTTTCCTCATGATTCGATGCTTTTACAAAATTATTTTCTGGACTGTTAGGTGATGAGTAAGATAACTGTATTAGGGTGTTCATTTAGTCAAGAGTTTAATTTCATTCCTGATGGATGCTAATAAATCAGAGCAAAAAAAAGTATGCGAGATATGTTAATTAATAGCAGTGCACAAAAATATGCTAGATATGTCATTTTGGACGCACAATGTAGATTTCACATGCATTGCTCCAATATTAGTATCAGGAACAAAAGCACTTGCTGGTGTGCTACGCATGATTCTTTGTTTGGAATGACATCCGGAGCACAAGACTGTATTTGAGCGTCTTATTATGATAAAGAAGTCAATAATTGACTTATGATTAAAGCCTTAAACCAATCCTATCATAGTATTGTATACTGTATGCACAGATTTGCCTCGGCATATCTTTAAAAGGACTCGACATTTCATCCAGCTCCTAAGCCTCTTTATGGGATCCCTTCCCCATCACTTACCATCACTACCTCTTTCTAATAGGAAGTATCTCAATATGATTCCACATCCCATTATATGGACACCTTCCAATGATGCCTATATTTAAAGCTTCATAGCCAACAGCTCACACTTTTGGGGCCACTCTGAAAGCGTTTGCACCATGCTTGAGGGTGCCCCATGTGATGTGGGTGCATGGTTTCCTTGATAAGGGCTGTGATGGACTTACACATTGAGAGATAGGTTACCCATGGATTGCTATGCATTGAGTTGATGCTTCTGTGGCACACACTTCCTTGGAGTGTTGGAGATCTCTGTGGCTTAGTGATTTTCTTCATAAAGTGCATACATGGACAGTTGGGTTCCTTGCTTCAGAGAATGGCACACTTGGACAGTGACCTCACTATTTTTGTTGCTTTCAAAGCATTGGTTAAAAGTCAGTCATGACATTTTATTAAGAGTAATTTACATTGATAATGGCAAACATATTAATAAAAACTTTATTGAATTTTTCTCTAAAAATGGCATCAAATGCAACATATTGTGCCTTACACCTCCTACTGCTCTGCTTTTGAAATGCATATTAAAAACAAGGGAAGTTGTTGGTACATCAGTTGTTGATCTGACAGATTTTTTACAGGACGTGTCCTTAGTCCCATTCAGTTGGTTCAATGGGAAGAAGCTATGCATAAACAAATTTTTTTTTTTTTTGAAAAATGATATTTAGGATCCTGTATTCTTGAAGGTTTCATTATTATTCGTTGCAAGTGGGCTAAAGAACCAGGTTTTTCAGCAATTGGAAGTGTGCATAAGTTTAAAGCTTGCCTTGTTGTCAGAGGTTTCTCATAGCTTAAAGGTATTAGTTATTCAATTTTTTTTGCTCCTATTGCAAAAATTGAATCAAATTGGCTTGTGTTTTCGCTTGTTGCTTGCCAAGCTTGGGAAGCACATCAAATAGATGCCAAAGGAACATTTTTACATGGGGATTTGAATGAAGCACATGGAGCCAACTCTAAGTTTTTCTTAGGATGACTCCTCCCTTGTTTGCTGCCTCAAGGTCATTTTATGGCATAAAGCAAGCTCAAACTCAGTATGAAAAGATGGATAACTTCCTTCTTGGTTCTAGTTTATTTAGGTGTGAATTTGATCCCAATGTTAATACTATACATGTAAATGGTAACCTCCCTATCCTTTTCTATCGATGATTTACTCGTCATTATAAGTAATCACCATAAGATCAACCATGCGAAGTCTAGTCTTATGATCCAATTTGAGATGTTTAACTTAGGCCTTTTTCATTACTTTATTGGTTTTCAAGCCTAACAATCCAACAAAGGAATGTTTGTCTCTTAGCCTAAGTATGCTGTCAACTGTCTTCACCGATTCATATAGATGATTGCAGGTTAGCATCTACTCCTTAATAGGAGTCCATCTTTGTGCAAAGTGTTCAACTCCCAAAGTAGGAAGCCTTTTGTACTTCTTTTGTCATTGGTTTAGTTCCTTGTTTCATGCAAGATCCTCATGACACTCATTGGAAGAAAACACAACATATCCTTCACTGCATGGATACTTATCAATTTGACATCGAATATGATAAAAGGGCTCATCTTCATTAGTGTGGGATTTACAAATTCATATTAGGTAACCAAGGTAAGTGATTGTTGACTATCAAAAGTCTACTTTTGGTTACACTTTTAATCTTGGTTTACGTCTTATAACTTGATCTAGCAAAAAGTGTTAGGTTGGATCCATGAATGTGTCCCACTTTGATCTAGGGGGTCATTCGTCTTTAAAGATATACTGATCCAAGATAAAGAGGAAATGGTACAATGGCAGCCAGGTTTGGTAAAACTCAAGACTTCATCACCTTTGAAAATGGGGTCAATGCATTTCAAGATGTTTAATGGTTCTTAGCTATGATAAAAAAACATATCTAAGCTTAACCTTATCCCATGGATCAGCTCTTAAAGGGTTGTTGCTTGCCCACATGTCCCGAAACCAGACTTTGTATATATGTCATGAACCCCGTTCAATGGTTATGTTATGCCAAAGACCATATGTTAAGTTGGACGGGGATTACCAAATGAAACCATGATATTATATATATATATATATATATATATATATATATATGTTGCAATGTTGGCGGGATATTCATGTGGTGTATATTGCATAGCTCGACGAATTTTCCATTAACCGTTGTGGAAAGGCCGCGTAGTTGGTTCACGGTCTGTTGACGAATCGAAGGTCGGAAGGGATCTCCTTTCCGCAACGGCAGGGTCGGAAGGGATCTCCTTCTGCAACGACAGAGGTCAGAAGAGATCTTCCTTCTGCAACATCGGAGGACGGAAGCCTTTCCCCTTCCGCAACGGCGGGGCTCACAAGCCTTCTCCCTTCTGCAACGGCGGAAACTTAAAGGACGTCGGAGCGCGGTTCGGAAGTCGAAGCAATAAGTAGTCCGCAACGACGGGCACAAGCTGGATCGGAAGAATAACGCTTCCGGCAGCCGCAACAGTGGAAGCCCAAAACTTAAAAGATCGGCGAAATAACTCGACGGAATCGGAAAAAGAGGTGGTGCGCCATCCGCAACTGCGGAAACCGAAGTGACTAAAGCTTCCGACTCGGAGACCAACTGACAACCGATGGAGATAGAGTTCGTCGGAGCCCGTTGCTTGTCCTCTTCTGCAACGACGGAAGCTCAGATGACTAAAACTTCCGCAATGCGTTTGCGCGGGGACATTTCAAAACGGTTTTTGCAGTAGTGCACAGTTTTGATGCCGTGTTTCAGGGAAGGGAACAGATGCATTGGTTCCGTCTTAGCGTATGAGTAACGCTCTGGCAGGTATCATATTTGGCACAGTTTTGTTGCCACGTTGGGAGAGATGAACAGCCTGTTTGTAACGTTACGGGAATATGGAACGGTTGGTTATGATGAACGAGTTGGCATTTGGCAGGAGGAGGTGGAACAAACTCTTTGGTAACGTTTGGCGAGTCGAACCGGTGACGATTCCTCCCACTGAACGCTTCAACAGCTCGATTCTAGCCATGATATAAGGGTTCCGGCCTAGTTTAGCCAAGGGGAGATTCCAGTTGTTTCAGCCAGTGGAGAAAAAAAAAGGAAAAAAAAAGTTAGCTGTAAAATTATTGCAGATGCTGTTAGTGTAAAGTCGACCATTCTCTGTTACATGTGGGCTTCTTTATCTTTTGAAGTCCAAGTTGTAATTTCCAGAGAGGAGTCTTGAAGACTTTCTGTTTAGCCTTTTGTTTTACAGTTTGCTGTAGTTAATTTTGACAGAGACAAAAGGATAGCAGGAGAGTTTTTGCTGCAATTTATCTAGAGTGTTGTTTTGTATTTAGAGGTCGACCCATTCGCTGTTATAGTTTGGCTTCTTTATCTTTTGAAGTCCAAGTTGTAAGTTCCAGAGAGGAGTCTTGAAGACTTCCTGTCCAGCATTCTGTTTCTCCAAATGCTGAGGTTGATGCCATAACCATTTGTACCTTTTTAAAGCCATTAATTGGATCGGTACCCATTGGAGAGGGACCCAAAGACGTAGCCCAGTGGAGGGGGTGAACTCTGTTATCAACTTCTGTTTGTGACTCTATTTCTGTGTTTTCTTCCTTGTATCTGTCTATCATTGTTGTGGGTTTTTTCGTTCCTGTTCTGAGCATTTACTTTCTGCTGCTGTCCATTAATTAACCTGTTGCACGCATTCTTTTACAACAAACTTTTAATGCACTAAAGTTGAGGTCTTACGGATCACACTTCAAGTTAAATGTGGCAATAAAAATTTGATATTTTATAATTAAAAAAAAATTGAAGTCCTCGACATTCATATAGATGTGAATTTTGTTGTGCAATAAAAAAAGATGTAAGGAATTGTGTTGTCTTTCCATGCAAAGTCTAGTCTTGTGATCCAATTTGAGATGTTTAACTTGGGCCTTTTTCATTATTTCATAGGATTTCAAGTCCATCAATCCAACAAGAGAATCTTTGGCTCTTTGCCTAAATATGGTCTTAGCCTTCTTCACTGATTTCATATTGAAGATTACAAGTTAGCCTCTACTCCTTAATAGTGGGATTAAATCTTTTTGCACTAGTGTTCAACTCCCAAGGTAGGAAGTCTTTTGTACTTTATGCATACCCAATCAAGCATCTCATTTGTCATTGGTTTAGTTTCTTGCTTCATGTAAGATCCTCACGAGACTCATTGGAAGGAAACAAAACATATCCTTCACTACATCATTGATACTTGTCAATTTGACATCAAGTATATTAAAAGGGGTGCATCTTCAATTGTGGAATTTACAAATTCATATCAGGTAATTGATGTTGTTTATTAAAAGTCCATGAAGATCCTCACGAGACTCATTGGAAGGAAACAAAACATATCCTTCACTACATCATTGATACTTGTCAATTTGACATCAAGTATATTAAAAGGGGTGCATCTTCAATTGTGGAATTTACAAATTCATATAAGGTAATTGATGTTGTTTATTAAAAGTCCACTTTTGGTTACACTTCCAATCTTGGTTTAGGTCCTCTCACTTGATCTAGTAAAAACCATTAGGGTGAATCCATGAATATGTCCCAATTTTAAGTGACATGTAAACAATGGAAATTTGATATTTTATATTTTAAAAAAAATTGAAATCTTCAACATTCATATATGTGTAAATTTGTATGTGCAATAAAACATGTAAGGAATTGTGTTGTCTTTCTAATGTTATATTTTTCAAAAAGTAGTAATGTCATTGTGTTAAATTTGCATTTAATTAAATGCTAGTCTTTGCGAAATTTCCGAAAAGCTAGCAAGTGACTTTTGTTTCCAACACCTAACTTAGTGTTCAATGTATAGTTTTCAAAACATTGATTTTTGGGGTCGTCCCTACATGAGAAATATTTTGTCACTTTTAGAAAATAATGAATTTAAAATATAGTATGAAATAAAAAAAACTAGAATATTGTCATTGGGTAGAAGATCCAATGATGAATCACCAAGTTCACTGCCTTTCATAGAAGTGATGAAGGGATTTCATCTTCTAGAAATTGCAGCTCCATGAAAACTTGCAAAAATGGGGAAGGATTCTGGACTTTCAAGCCATTGATTGAGGGTTTTAAAAGCCATCAATTGAAGTATTGTAAAAACCTCAATCAAGGTATTTTTAACATAAATAGTTCATTTTTTGGTTTAAAACTTTTGATTGAGATTTGAAACCTTAATCATTGAAAGCCTTAATTGAGGGCAGACTTAGGCCATTTTTGCTTGCCCAACTAGTCAAAAAGTGTCATTGAGATTCGTGGATTCACACCACATGCAATCACTTTTTCATCTATAGGTGCATAGCATTGAAGCATTGCCAATTTTGGTTGAGATTTTTTTTGGATTTTTATAGTTGCTCAAAGACTTTGATTTTGCTTAAGATTAGCCTACAATTATTTGATGCGACAGTTAGAGTGCCATCTAGATTGCACAATCAATATGAGCACCAATGTCCCAAATGCATTGACATTCATATGCATTGCATACAACATCTCCTTCGTGATCAAGATTTTGGCGTGGAGTTTTTCTTTCCATAAAATTAGATTGTAGATATTTTCATTGAGCCACTCTCTAAATCCAAGTTCTTTCATCTTTGATCCTTGCTAGAGGTGAATGAAATTGAATTCATGAGGGATATCATGTAAATCTTCCTTCCCTCCCCTCAACTCTAAGTCACTTAGAGGAGGGGCGGGTGTTGATGCATAATTATGTATGACATGATTTAATTATTTGTGGACATACAATAAAATTAATTATGTGCAATAAATAACTTTGTGGTTTCCCATTGCATGGTTAGATCATGAGTTTAAGTTTAACTTAGATAACCTTTTATGTGTTGTCTTAGTGAACTAGAACCAAACAAGACAATTACATGCAATCATCTTCTCTATAAATAAATGACAGGTATTCACTGTACAAGAAGAGAGATGTTAAAAAAATAATTTAGTGTTACCCATTTGGTTTGTTTCCCTTTGAAGGGATTTATTATGTATACCCTTTGTCATTTGTGAATTTGTTGTTTTTTCTTGTTAATATTGTAGTTGTGTTTATTTTCTCATAACTTGATCACTCACATTGCAATGATCACTAGTAAGATTATGTATAATGCTTGGTTGGGTTATATCAAAGTTCAAATTTCTCTAGAAAAATGCTCTCGAGAAACAAAATTACATTCGTTTGCATGAGTGAACTATCTTATATAGTCATAGAGTTGCGAGATCGACTCACTGCCATTAGGACAAAAGTGGAGGATAGAGAGTTGGGTTATATCAAAGTTCAAATTTCTCTAGAAAAATGCTCTCGAGAAACAAAATTACATTCGTTTGCATGAGTGAACTATCTTATATGGTCATAGAGTTGTGAGATCGACTCACTGCCATTAGGACAAAAGTGGAGGATAGAGAGTTGGTGTCCATTCCTTGAATGGACTCAATCCATCTTGGAAACCTTATGTTCAGGGTGTTTGTGCTCATGAGAGGCTACTTAATTATGAGAAGCTTTGGAATAAATTTGTGTAGGAAGAGATCAAGTTTGAGTCTTGTTTAGTGTAACAACTGAAGTAGAAAAGTTAGCCCTCGTTGGGAGGGTGAAGAAGGTAAGCAAGAAAGGATGCAAGAAGGATAAGAAGGAAGATTCAAGTTTAGAAATAAATATGTCAGTAATGTGAAATATTTTAGGCGTCATGAGAAGGGACATTATTCTAGCCAATATTTGGAGAAGAATAAAGGGAAGGCCAAACACCATAAACATATTGCAAGCAATGCATGTATTGTAGTAGAAGTGGATGAATTATCATCCCAACTTGACATTGCCTTCTCCATGGTCTCTTGTTTATCTCCCAACATTGTGTCAAGTGATGGGCGGTATGTTAATAAAGAGGCATCAAGACATGACTCATGACATGAAGCACTTTAAGAAGCTTTAGAGCAAGATGGAGGAATGGGTGTGGACTTAAGTAATGATGCTCCATATCCTATAAAAGGAGTGGGCTCTAATTTCATTTTAGATATCATTAGGTGATGTAGGAGTGCCCATTGGTGAGGATCAATATACCTCTCAGGAGGCATGCTAACTATATGTCATTCACTACTTTCAATCATGAACCTTCTACTGGTTTTAAGTAGGTGAGGTGTGATGCCTTGATGGAGAAGAATGATCTTTGGGTGACCAATCCTTCCTAGGACTAGTGGTTTGTTTTAATGTTGCAATAGGTCTATATTTGTAGATGGTAGGGTTGGTGTTGATTGAGTTGTCATTGATGCCACAATCACTACTAGATTTCGATCCAAAATCCGACGGTTTTTTTCGACGACGCGCGGATTTTTTATTTTAACAGTGCCAAAAATCAGGAAGATAATTTTTTTTTTTGTAATGATGGTGATTAGCGTCGCTTAAGCGACGGCTAGGCTTTCA
>LPNX010370636.1:41073-51729 GCA_001517045.1 Pseudotsuga menziesii | reverse complement strand
CATCATTTTATGATGAAGACGTAGCTTGGTTCCATAAAAAAAACACATATTACAACTCATCTAATTACATTTAATAATGGTCAGCCTTTAAGAGCAAGCGAATTTGAAAATTTATTTGGGTGAAACAAATTCATATTTATGATTAATATGAAACAAAAGGTGTTAAAAATAATATATTATTCACTATCTTAATAATATGAAGTGGCCTGTAAGGGTGTAGCTCAATGGGTGATTTATTTGATATGAAGGACATGTTGTAAATGGAGGTCACAAGTTCAAATCACCCGGTCTTACCTCTTCCCCATGTGTTCGAGCTATGTGGGTGCACCTACGGTTATCCTTCTCACTAATCCATGAATAAAGGTATTGGTTAAATGCAAAAATAATAACAATTTTCTTTGTGCATGGATTTGATTTGTTGTTAATGCCTAAGAGGTGGTCCTAAATCAATAATAAACATTATTCATTTTGGATTCCATTGTTTCCATTTGATTTCCTGAGAATGCAAAACTTTAGGTTTATGATAAGCTATTCAATTTTCTAGGCAAAATTTATAAACTAAGGTTTATGGTATAAGCTATTCCTAAAAAAAATACTCCCTTACTACTACATACACTATAAAAATCCCAAGAGCATGTAAAAAAAATTGGTGTGGTTGGAATATAACTTGTGCACAATGTTTGGTCATTTACTCATAGAATTGTTTGGAGCATGCTAGCACATAATGTTGTGAGCAACAATAAGTTTGTTTTTTCACCCAATGCTATGTCACAACCTTTCAGTTGAATTTTTGCTAAGGATTCATCCCTTACAACATGTTCTCAAGTTTTTGCTCTTAATTTCAGGAGCCACACCTCGAAAGAGAGAGCTAATAATTATGATTTTATTTTTGAACCATGAAATACTAATAATGTTTGCATATTGCAAGCTATTAAATAGTCATTTTTTTGAATTTCATAAACTCCATAGAAAGTAAGATACCAACATTACATGAGAGCACAAACCATAGTTATAAACATTTATTTTCAAACCAATTCTCCTTTATATGTATAATCTATGACATATATAGTGTATTGGATTTGGGGGCTTATAGCCCACATGAAAAAAATGAATTCATTCAAAAACTAGGGTTGCAACAATTGCTTGTATTGTGGGCATATCCTTGGTCCCTCCTTGTAGTTATGGGAGAAGACAATGCTTATGTCTTTTGCTATGCTTTGATTCTAGGAATGGGATAGAAATATGAAATATCAAAAGAAGGTGGTAGGGTCAATCATCAATGTGTGGTAGAATACTGAACCATATACTTCTAACCAATTTTATCCTATAACCAACAAAGAAAATATTGATATTCAAAGTTTTGTTTAGATACATATATTATACAGAGAAAAAAAAATGCATAGATTTAACTGTATATGACCAACCTATACAACTTGTTAGTAACTATCAGTTTATAGAGTTACCCTAAGTTAAAGGTAGGTCAATCCCAGGCACGACAAGCCTCAAATTTTAACGATTTTAGAGCTAAATAAAAGAGTGAATTTAGGTTTGACACATTCTTTGAATTCTCAAGTTCTTTTAACTGGAAATTATGGATACAAATGGAAATGCAAAGGAAAATTTAATTAAGGAATTTGATGGAGCTAAGAAGAGCAAAAAGGAAAGTGAAGGATGGAGAAACCAAGACAAATCTTAAACTAGAGGAAGTACCGATGGGTAAATTTCCTCAAAACAGATAAGCTTTGAATATACTGAGTTGATTTAAGCAGAATTCAGTAATTATGTGCAATTTGGAAGAAAGTAACATGATATTTATATTTTCACAATTATTCATCTCACAACAAAACATATATCGAAATATTTTCCATATACAGAACCAACACAACCTAAATTAAAAATCATCTACAGAATCAAAATAACTTTGAACTCCTGAGGGGACATCCAACATTTAACATAAAGAAAGAATCAATGATTCTCAAACCATATCAAAAGTAACTGCGCTCACTGCATTATTTTTGTCATAAATCCTCACAAATAGATGAACATAGAATAACAGAGATAGAAATAACACTCTGCAAGGCTCCATTTCATTAATCTCAAGTCTCGAAGATTTACATCATCAAAAGTATGGACAAACTCAACAATAGACAAAAGAATACTTCTAGTTGTCAAATTTCCATCCTCTTTCTTGTATAATGAGCTTACATTATATAGGGCTTAGAGGTGCTTGCATTCAGTTGTAAATGACTTGACTGCTGACAAAAAGTAGTAGTTTTTTCAGTTTTTACCTTTTACATCAAAATATTACATTTACAAAGCCATTCGCTTAAATTTTCTTGTGGCCTCTGACTCTCTTATTTCCTCGTGTTGGTGACTGTAGACCTCACATAGTTTGTTGACCTGGAGGTGTGACATAGACAAGTGGTATTCCAAATTGCATCATTCAATGGAGCATTTCCTTATAGATTGGATATCCATACTGCACAAAGCCTCCGGGTGGCATAAATGTCAATAGGGTTATTTACCCAGTGTATTGTTGTGTTGATGATGCTTGTGTATAATGTTGTGGTGGACAAGTATTTCGTTGAGTTTCATGTTGTTGTGAAGATGACCTTGGAGAGTCTTTATTCTACTGTTGTTTCTCTTAGGGTGGTAGAGATAGTGTATGGTATATTACTATCAACTGTCAGTCTTTACCTACTGGAATGTTATTAGCCTTGATATTTTCCAAGGCTATTTATGCTTCAGAATGCCTTTCATAGGTTAGAGGTCCCATATATTTAAAAGTTTTTTTCAATCTTGTAAAAATATGAAAAGGATGTCTTAATCTTTCAAAAGCTTGATTTCCACTTATAACTCCTTCCAGTTCTTCATTAGGTTCTTCATTTCTTTGCTCCCTTAATTTGTTCTATATTCCTCTTTTTAAAAATATTCATTACCATCCCATAATAGGGGTAATCCAAGATTTATAACTCCACTAAACATTGTTTTGAAAGCTTTAATACCATCATCCATCACATTTGTGTTGTTTTCAATTGCCCTTCATAATGTTTGTTTCGACATCATTCTTTTGGAGATCTTTATTTTATATTTATTTTTTGTAAGTCAAGTATTCACATTATATTAAACAGAAGGTCCTTACAAAACAAGTTAAATAGTCATCGAAACATATTGATCATCAGACCCAACTTTAACACCCTGCAAGCATAAAGAGATACCTACTAAAAAGGATTTCCCTACCCACTAGATTGCATCAACCATTCAAGATATCGACAAAAAACTTCCCATACCCATAGAATCAGAATCCATAATCCTAGAATTACAGATACATGAACTAGCAAACATCCAACCCACCATCCCATCATTACAAGTGCAAAAAAAATCCCAGAGTTTTATAAGCCAACATACCAACTCGATGGCTTCATGCCATGCTACTACTAGGATTGTTCCTTCAAAGACTCCATTTTCCAGTCAATTAGATAATCCATTGCTCCATAGAAAGCCAAGAAAAAAAAAAAAAAGACCAAGTAGGGTCAGGAAGCTCCTCGTAAAGTAGAACACATAAACATAAAGGAAAATTTAAAATGATCCATAAAACCAGTATATACATCAAAATCGATAGGAACAGATTTGGACAAAGTTCTAGCACAGATCACGCTACGCCTCAACAACCTTATAATAATATATAAGACAAGTCTTGACTTCCACCTTGACTAGTACCCAAGAAGTCAGGTTTCAAGGCCTCAGGCAGAGAAGAAGATGGAAATTGAAAGCCCAAACATGAGATAAGAAAATCCACTTTGACCTCAACCCGCTGGACTAATGTCGAAATGGAAACCTTCCATGGGTCCGGGGAGGAACCGCCCGTTTCCTCAGAGTGACGATCCCATGCATCCCAACCAATCAAGCTATTCATAACCTAGAACATTGAAATCGTCTTTTCATATAAGCTCACTCAGCCCACCATGTGACCAGGGTCCAAGATCCACTCTTCATCCTTTTTTCATTCCTCCTTCAACTTTTGCGTATCAAGCTCCTCCCATAAAATTTTCTCAGTTGCAGCAATTCAATTATGAATTTCTTATGGTAATTCTAGTTCAAACATGTCAGATTCCCACAACACTTATCATTGTGCACAAGACACCGGTTCATGGAAATCTATTTGAGCATTTTTCCTCTTGCCTTTGCTTTTGGCCCCCGCCATGGATAGCCAGATAATACCCTTCTTAACACTCAGATATTTAAGACATAAAATAGCAGATAAAACAGATAGTTTCACTCTTTTGTTTACCTCGCCACCCTGCATCCTATTATATAGCCAGAACCAAAGCCGCATCATGATGAACACACTCCACAAAATGATCGTTGCAATCCCATTCGCAGATCGCAAATTGATCTCACAATTAACCCACATCACCTTTCCCTCTACAGTCATTATACGAAGACGTACCTTCCACCATTGGTAGCAAGAAAGCGTATGCATAGACCAACGTATATTAATGCACTGCCTGGTCATGAAACTAAATCAAAGATTGCCTCCGTTAAGCACCACGTGCTGGAGAGAATTTGCACCAACATTGTGGTTATTGCATCCCTCCACCTTGATACAAGTACTGTCTTGGTGCATTAAAACTTTACAGCTGTCATGATCCGTCAAGTCTGGAATCATGGTCCAATCGTTTGCTCTGACCATCTTTCACGTATAGATCCCAAAGCTGGCCAAACTATCAGCTACCTTATTACCATTTTGCTTAACATGTGAGAAATGGACCACGGTTCCATTTATGAGAAAGGTATGGAGGGAATCGACACGACTTTCCAAATTCCAAGATGAAGACACCTTATCACTTTGAGTTCCACTTTGCAATTTAGCGGCAAGGGTAATGATCATCTGAGAATCACCTTCAACAATTATCGATCGTCTAAAATTTGCAGCAATCCCTCTATCTCCGCAACATTATTAGTGTCCTTTCCCAGAAAGCAATAGCCAAAACCTTCCATATCCCCTCTTGGATTATGAACGATAAAGACATACCCAGCCTTACCGTGGCTCCCCTTAGAAGCTCCATCAAAATTTAACTTCAAGAAACCCAACGACGGACGGTTCCTACGGTCAGGACTCTACATAATCTGTGGTCTCATAGGGTTTGCCAGAAAAACTGTCTGAAGGTCCTTAAATCCCAAGTTATCCAAAATATTCCCTTTGTTACTAGACAAATCCTTATCCCTCTCCCCCTAGCAACCCAGAAGAATGGTCTCATGAATTTTTCCAACCATACGGTCCCATACACTGGATGGTGGAGAAGCCTTGGCTCTTAAAATTATGGAATTTCTCTCATTCCATATCGCCCAAATTAGGAAATTAGGGAAAATTCTCTAGAGACGATTCATAATTCTATTAAGGAAGGGTTTTTTTGGCCATTTAATCAAAGTTCCAACCGGATTGTAGAATTACCGAGTAGAACAGTGGAAAAGCAAAGCTCAACATTCCCAGAGCTCGGACAAAAAATTACATGAGTGTAGAAGATGTGCCGTAGTCTCCTCTGCCAGCTCGCACAATGAACAACGGAAAGGACCAAGAATCCCCTGTCTTTGTAAATTCTCCCTTGTTAAGATTCTATTTTGAATAACCAGCCAACAGAAAATGGTAATCTTTGGCTAGAGCTTTCTTCCCCAAAGATTATTCCAAGTTTTATCTTATGGATTCACATTATTGCTTGTTATAAGATTATAGGCTTGTTTGAGGGAGAAGACCCCATTCAGACTATAACCCCAATATAATTTATCATTTCCTTCTTGCCTCCTGATACAACTGATATGGAGTTCCTCCTCCAACTGAATCACTTCTGTCGTCGAGCCTAACCTCTCTAACTAGGGGCAAGAGGCCTAGGAGTGGAAAGAAGAACCAGGGTCTTGATCCCACCAAAGGTCCACAACCTTAGAGATTCCTCTAGTGCTACATTCTACTTGAATAATAAGGCATAACCTAAGTCTTTCCAATGGTGGGATTTGTTTCCAAGCATATTCCCAAATCTGGGCCATTTTTCCATTACAAATCTCCCAAAAACAATGTTGTTGAACCAAGCTATGACCTTTCCAGACCGTCTTCCAAATATGGGACCCTGATTTCTCCTCTGAGAACTGAACCAATTCATGGATGTCCCAATCTGTTGCATATTTATCGAGCCATAATTTGTCCCATGGTTCCTGGGTATGAGTTATCCATCTCCACTAGAGTTTGGCTCCCACAATTAATCTAGATTTTTCAGGGTCACGGAACCCCCACTCACCCTACAATTTAGGTTTACATACAGTTTCCCATTTAACTAGATCCCATTTATGAGAGTCTTGAGCATGACTCCATAGGAATTTCCTTTGAATATTTCGTAAATCTTGGAGGACACACTTAGGGGCGATCATCATGAAAAAAAGATACACTGACATATCTTGAAGCATAGAGTTAACCAAAACCAAACGGCCTTAGAAAGAGACCCGCATAATAATAGAAATATGATCCACCATCAATGATACGATTCTTGTCTTCTAGACTGATAAAAGAGATTGTGAAAAAACCCTTTGATCCCAAGTGAAGGTCAAAATGTCCCTTAGGTTTACAGGAAGAGTTGATCCACCATACCAAAACTTTCTCAAAAGGTTGCATACCAATGAATTTCCCAATTAGTGCATGATCTGACATGAGCTGGATATTATCTCTCAGATTTGCAGATTTTACCACCATGGAAGGTATCGCTGATTCTTTTGGAAAACATTTCCCAGATTTATGATCTTGACTGAGAGACCCAGAATACTCTTGAGTTGCTAAACTTATCGGGCTTTCCCCAATATTCAGTTCTCCCTCGTCAGGGGAACGAGAATTAGATTCCCCCTCGTCCATTTCCATTGTTAACCACCAACTGTCGACCAACTACAATAAACTCCAAAAGAACTGCCCTCCTCACTTCTTGGAGCCCAATCCATGATCTGTCACAATTGATAGTCAAGCCTTACTTCCTTTTGGAGATCTTTATTACCTGTCTTCTGCTAGTGAGTTGTAATTCTTCTATTCCTTATTGGTTAAGATGTTCAAGTAATCAATTGTTTCCCTGGACTATGTAATCTTCTCTCCCATAGTTTCATTTGGTAGTTATATCTCATTCATTTCTGATTTGTAAACCTCCATTTCAAGAGTCATCAATTTCATGAATTCCCATTGCTCATTAAATATTTGGGCAATTATGCCCTAGATTTTCTGTATGGTTCTTCTGAGCATCTCTTCTCCTTTAGAATATTTCTTTAATGATCTAAATTGGCTTTTGAAATCATACACTTGTCTTTAAAGATCAATGATCTCATCCTCTTTTTCGTTGATATCATGCTCTAGTTCTACAATCCTGTTATTCTTTCATAAGGTTTTATTTTTCCCAAAATGTATCCTATTTGAAAAAAGACCAGAATATTCCAGGAATATTTCATATTTTGGGAATAACGTTTTCTTATAAGTTGGAATTGGGAGTAATTTGTACCATTGGAAAGGTATTGAAATTATATACAACTTTCTTGTTTTGAGTTTTTTCTAATTCTGTACCGTTTGTCCAGGTCGACATTTTAGTACAAAGCATATTTTAAAAGATGCTTTGTTACTAAAATGCCCGCCTCAGAGAAACGGTAAGGAAATAGGAAAAAAAAAAACAAAAAAGTTGTATATAATTTCAAGACCTTTCCAATGGTCGAATGTTCTCCCAATTTCGAGTTACAAGAAAAACATTATGCAAAAAATACAAAATATTCCAAGAATGTTTTCACTTTTTGTTAAATAGGATACATTATAGAAGAGGGTAGAATGTTATGTTTGGGTGACATCATGTCCAACACATTTCATCTTAGTTTGTACATATTCTTCAACTTTAACTGTATCTGTAGTGGTTTCATCTTCTTCCATGGAATCCACATCAACTATTTCACCTTGTGGTGGTTGTGTGGTAGCTTCTTGCATATCTTGCTTTGAAATTGTTTACATCTTGACCTGCTCTATCACCTTTGTTGTCATGGTAGGTGCTGGTACATTTGTGTTCTCTTATTTTCCTAGAATTTCAGAGTACCTATCTGCAAGTTTAACTCCTTTGTAATTTTATCTATTTCTTCTACCCAAGCTTTGTATTTTTCTACAGTAGCTAGTAGCTTCTCTTTCTCCTTTTCTAACTAATCAATTTCGGCGTTTTGAACTTGTTGTATAGTTTTTATTTTTAGACGACTCTTCAAATTTTCAATTTCATTGTCTTTTTTGGATATCAAAGCTTTGAATTTAGAATCATCACCTAGTTTGGCACTTAATTTCACTATATTCTTTTCAAATTATTTGATAGTCACCTGCTAAGCTCAAGTTGTCCATTTTTCAACTTTTAAAATATCCCCTACCTTATTCAAATATTGATTGAGCCTCTTCTTTGTTTTAGTGGCTTTTAACACTTCAAAACATATCATATCAATGGCCTATTTGAAGAAACATACTTTATCAAGATCATTGAACGTGGACCAATCCAAAATGTTCTCTGTAGCCCTGTAATATTTCATAGTAGTAGGATTAGGAACCTTGGGCTCAACCATAGAATATTTGAATGTGTAAATAACACTACCTACAATTGTCATTAATATTTTATTAGTAGCCATTGTACGCATTCTATCTGTTGGAATATAATCCGTCGGGATTATACAACATGTAAATAGTGTAAATATATTCGAAATATGAATAGTCATGTAGGAATATGAATAGGCTGGTCGGAATCTCAACCACCGCCTGAAATGTATAAATGTATGCATTAGCAATGGAATAATATAGAATCGGGAGTTATTACCTATCAGTGGTATCAGAGCAATGGAACAAGGACATGCGTATCTGTTGGATAGACTCTACTCGGTGACACGCTGCGTTGAACTATGGTTACTGCATTTTTTTTCTCTTTCGAATTTGAAGCTGCGACTAGAAGAGCACGTGCTGTGTGAGGATACTGCTCCTTTGCGTTGATTGAAGCCATGGTATGCTACTGTGACTTCCTTGAAGTCGGTGACTGAAGACTGACAATGTAGATTCTGATCCTTTTTCATGAGCATGGAGGTAAAATCTTGTTGTTGTATTACTTGTGACCGTTGGGAATACGAAAACCCTAAATTTACCCTAGATTTTGCGTGAAGTTTGAAGTGAAATATTTTCATATTTATGAATGGTGTCGCTGAATGGTGAGGCTGTTGTATGAGCCTGTGATTGTGGTATATATGCATTGAGTATATATGCTGCGTGGAGGCTGTAATTTTCATTCATGTTGCTGGTGTATATGATGCATTGAAGACTCTTGCTGCGTTGGAGAGATAATGGCATTGCGATGAATGTGTTGATATAAAGACCATTGCTATGACCAAGAATACTGTGAGAAGAGTGTGTAACTACAAGAGGTGTTGAGAACTCATTTCTCTGGGTGCTGCTACAAGTCTGTTCCAAGATAATGTATTGAGGTATTATTGTAATTTTTCATAAGAAGATTTGAATTGTCCATGTAAACAACACTCTAATGTAAATTACATGGAGATGTGTTGAAAGCATTCTAATCTTGTGTTTATTTGAGAGTTGTGCCTCTCCCTCACCATCACCAATGGTGAATTATTTGCTTATGAACTTATTGACAACATATTTTCTCTGTAAATGAACTTATTGTAAATCACCTTGGCAGAGACTATAGATCTGCAAGGTTATTGTTTTTCCTATTATCTCATTCTCCTTGTCATATTAAGTTCATTATTGTAAATTACACTAGCAGTTGCAGAAGATGCAATCTATAGCATCTATAGTTGGTGCGACTCTCACTGGAAAAGACACTTATTCAGAATGGTGGAGGAAGATCAAATCTACCTTCATCTACAATGAGCTTTGGGACGACATTTGCGAAGGCACCAAAATAGAGACAGCAGCTGGAAAGCCCATAACTAGAGACCTAGAACCTCCAGAATCCGAGAAAGAGAAGGCCATTTGGAGAACAAAAGACAAGAAAGCTTTAGCGGTAATCACTACCACAGTCAGTGAAGAGGTGAGCCAGCACATATTGCCTGCAAAATCATGTTTTGAAGCACTAACAACATTAAAAGATCTGTATGATTCACACTCTAAAATGGAAGTTATTCAACTAATGTTAAAACTATTCAGTCTTGAATTAAAAGACAATGATCCCATGTTAGTTGCCTCTGAAATCAAAGCTATCATGCACAAGATTCAAGCCTCTGGTATGAAACCAGATCTTCCCCTTGCAACATTTGTAAAATCTTTGTATCCTACTCACTCCAACTATCTCGAGTCATTGCAAGCTAGTGACAAGTTCAAATCACTAACATTTGACACCCTGGTAGAAAATATAGCTCACAGAGAGAAAGCCTTTGGTAAGAAGACAACTGAGCATTCTGGAGAATCACTTTGCTTTTCTCAAAAAGCAAAGAACCACACCAAAGACCAATCCAAAGATCACCCCAAGGGAGAAAGCAGCAAGAGAGGTAGAGGAAGAAGAAACTTTAGAGGCAGAGGGGGCAGAAACAACTTCAACAAAAGATCAGATTTGCAGTGCAAGCGTTGTGGAAAGACTAGGCACACATCAGATCAGTGTTGGGATTCATGGG
>LPNX010370636.1:0-39043 GCA_001517045.1 Pseudotsuga menziesii | reverse complement strand
AATGAAGCTCACATCAAGCGAAGGAAAAGAATTTGAGGATGCGACCAAGTATCGACAACTTGTAGGAATCCTTATCTACCTTACAACAACTAGACCAAATATTTCTTCTGTTGTTGGCATACTTTCAAGGTTCATGCATAAACCTTGTGAAGGACACTGGTCAGCTGCAAAAAGAGTTCTAAGATACTTGAAGGGGACTCAAGACGTTGGACTCAAGTACTCTAAAGTGGATGAATTCAAACTTATTGGGTACTCAGACTCATATTTTGATGGCGATAAGGAGACAGGAGTATCAACTTCTGGATACACTATGAGTCTTGGATCAGCAGCTGTCTCATGGAGATCACGCAAACAGTCAGTTCTGGCAGATTCAACAACAGAAGCAGAATATGTGGCTGCAGCTGAAGCAACGAAAGAAATAGTATGGCTCAGGAAGATACTTGAAGATTTGCAAGAAAAACAAGAGAACTCCACTCCATTATTGGTGGACAATACTTCTGCAATCAAGCTGGATAAGAATCCTAGATTCCATGATCGAACCAAACACATCAACATAAAGTATCATTTGATTCGACATCATGTAGAGGCCAAGACAGTCCATCTTCGACATTGTTCCACAAATGATCAAGTTGCAGACATCTTCACCAAAGCGCTTGGATGAGAAAAGTTTGAAAGATTCCGAAACATGCTCGGACTTACTAACACCCCTTCGGATTAAGGGGGGGATTGTTGGAATATAATCCATCGAGATTATACAACATGTAAATAGTGTAAGATTATACAACATGTAAATAGTGTAAATATATTCGGAATATGAATAGTCATGTAGGAATATGAATAGGCTGGTCGGAATCTCAACCACCGCCTAAAATGTATAAATGTATGCATTAGCAATGGAATAATATAGAATCAGGAGTTATTACCTATCACTATCCTCAGTCATCCTTTGTACACTGCCCAAGTTCTTATTTCTCTCTAGATTGATTGCAGGTCAGTTTATACCAGTATGGTTCCTATGGGAGTCATTTCTTTAATTTTTTGTGGTACTTGTAGTAGGGCTTTCACTCTAGCTATGAGCAGAAACAACTACCTTCCATCTATAGGATGGAAGGATAGGGTCTCTATGGATGGAAGAGGAACCTCCAAGAAAGGGTTAGTGAACCATACAAAACCCTGCAATAAACCCGTTACATAAATGAAAAGATAACAACAAGCAATCAATGGAGAACCTGCAATGGGAATGTTAGCAAAAAACTAAACTAATAAGAAGAAATACACATTATACCTTCTGGTTTTTGGATGAAATGGGATACTATGCCCTAGCTGGGAGCTACCTCTGTATGGAATGGGGATTGACTAATGGAGCAAAGGAGAAAATGGAGGAGAGGGGTGAATGGCTTGAGAGATGTGGGTCTCAAGGCACTCACGTGGGTAGAGTAACAGTAGGTAGAGAAGGAATGTTTTGAGAGTGAACCCCACCCTTGTATCTATAGATTTTTTTCTTGGGTTTTAAGCCCTTGGTCAAGGATTTAGCCCCTTTTTTGGGATTTAAGCCCCTTTCACCCATTTCTTAGCTCCTTTGGGGGTTTTAAGCTCCTTTAAGGGGTTTTAGCCCCTTTTTGGAGGTTTTAGCCCCTTTGAGAGCTATTTAGGCTCTTTTTTGGTTTTTTAAGCCCTTTGTTTGAGCCTTTACAAGGGTGTGGAGGTCAATGAGGGTAGTGAAATAGATGTCTTTGTGTGGTGTAGGTCATGTAGAGCTAGTTTGGTAATTTTTTGGGTTAACATATTTCTCGTTGATGTGTGAGGGAAAGAGCTCATCGTATGGCAGACAGACATCATAGGAGTTTCTAGGGATAGGTGGTGCTTCATGGGTTGGGACATGGTGGATTTTGGTTTTTGTATTAATATGGTTCCCATCAATGGGTGATATACAAATAATGTGTGACATGTATATGGAGGAGGTGGACATCCCCATGCTCGTAATGATGTCAAAATAATAATGTGATCTACGCTCTAAAATGCAAGAGCCAATCATGTACAACTGTTGTTACATAGTGGTTGCCTCAATAAGAGGCTGAATACAACACTAATATGAAGAACTGCTACATTGGACCCATGGCATTCTCATGGAATGCTATATCTTCATGATTGATGGTCGTCTGGATTTGAAACAGTACATAACTGTAGCAACTCAGTGATGGAGAGTCAGAGTCTCTGTGGTACAATATACTGCATCAATCAAGAATCTATACCAAAGCATTGCTAAGGGGCTTCTGAACACTATCTGGTTGCAAGGGACATGAACCTGTTTGGGTTCAATACACTCATTAATGTGCAAGACTCAGGTGACATCTGGGGTCTTCGACCAAATACTACATGAACCAATACCCTATACAAATCTCAACAGTGCAATGATGTAGCTGGAGTCGAGCCCGTGAGAAACAACCATCCCGAGAGGCACTAAGGACTCCTCTCAAGTGGTCCAAGGAACTCATCAATGAGGTTAATGAAACCAGGATATAGGGACCTCTGGGTCTATCCTCTGGAATGTATGTGTTGTCGTTGACAAAGGGAGACCTACAATTGACAAAGGCAAATGGTGTTTCCTTGGCCAGAAGCGCGAGGGATATAACCAAAAGATGTGAGACAATATAAGGACTGACCCACTGAATGGGGGGGTGGAACAGGGGCAGGGGGAGTGTGGTGGAATCAAACTTCCTTTTTTCAGAGTATGATAGTAGGGTGGACCAGGAAGCAAATGAAACTGACTCATGGGAAAGGGATCATAGCTGTAATACTGGGGAAGTAATTGCAGATGGGAAATACTTAGTGGAGGTAGACACTTTTGGTATTTATGGGATCCAAGGAAGACACATTGCAAAATACTCTGAACATAGGTGACCCAAAGTGGGAATGCTGCCAAATTGTTATATGTGGGGTGGTGTCTAAAGACACCATTGTGGTATGATCTCGTGGATTTTTTGGTGATCCCAAGAAAGTAAATGCTCGATGGTGCTTTCAATTTTAGAGAGTCTGAAAGCATGAAGAAGACTCCAATGGGGGCTCTTTTTTGTTGATCATCTCTTGTGCCTGAAAAATGTTAAAAGTGTGCACAAGAGAGCTCGCCCATCCTTTAGGGGATGAGAGACTTCTTTACCATTGGTAGTGCAATCAGGCCGAAAAAGGTTAAACCTATACTGATTGGACGGTCATTCAGATACTTTTACGAGCATGAACGAGACTAAGTTTGCTCGGCAATATTTTCTTGATGAGAAGGATGGAAAAGAGCTTAATGACAGCCCATGGTGATATTTTTTTTAAAGTTCGTCCCCTCTACCAGAGAAAGCATAAACGGATGCAGAGGGGAACAGTCTTGGCTTGAATGTGCCAATGTGGTCCTTTTCATGTGGTAGTCTACATGGTTTGAAAAAGGAGATAAATGAAGAAATGTAGATGCCCTTTCAGATACTTTAATGAGCGGGAGAGGAAGAAAATGCGCTCGACAATATTTTCATTCTTTTAGGAGTCAAAAAAGAGCTTAACGAAAACTCTACTATGGTCGACCGATCGAGGGGGCACTGAATGTGCCACCCCTCTCGAGACTATGGACAGTGGTCCAAAGGTCAACCATGCAGTATGGATGGAGCAGATGGCTCTTGAACATACCAATACATGCACGGGATAGATCGCGACAGAGGCACACGAATCGGTGCGGCATAGGAACACAGACCGAGGTTGCTCTTGGATAGAGGTCAAGAGATTTTTGTGTGAGTTGTGGTGGACAGACTGGACTACATATGATGTGAGTGCAAGTCCAGAGGAACTTATGTGCCAAATGCATGCAAAATGATGTGCCTTCCGGGAGATGGTCCGGAAACCTTCATAAGTTGTGGTGGTGTAGGAACAGGTATGGGGGTTAGTTATACTGCCAAATGCATCTCAACATGATCAGATCCCCGGGAAGTGGTCGGGGAACCTGCGTAGGCTGCGGTGGACGGATTAGATACTTATATGCAAAGGGAATGTAAAACGAGGTAGCTTTTGGGAAATGGCCCCGAAATTACTTACTGATCATGAGACTGTGGTCTCTTTGAAAGATAGAGGACGAAATTCTGAAACCGATGGTGTGAACGAGATCCCAAACAGACTCCGTATGGCCCATTATGTGGAAAAGAAGAAAATAGGTCAAATGGGGCCTATAAATGGGTGGGGACCATTTTGTGAAGTGTAATTGTCACTGTTCATTGCTGAGTTGGAGAGGAGGGCGCCAAACTGCTTTTGTTGATTTCTTCTATTTCGACTAGCGGTTTCGAGATCCGTTACTTGTAGGTAAGAGTTCTTGCAGAATCCATCTTTTTCAGTGGTTTAGTTTTTGGATTTACTCACCCAGGGACCATCTGTGAGCCTGCTAGGGCTTCCATGAGCCAAGTCGCGCTTTTTGTGGGTAAAACAACCACTGGGTCACTTATTTTTCCTATATAGCTGTGACTGGGTCGCTCCTGTTGGGAAAAAAGGAGTGATTTGGATTCGCTTCTGTTTGGGAAAAAAGTGCGACTCAGTAGCTTCTGTGAGGCTTTTTTGAGCGACCTAATCGCTCTTTTTGGCTTGATAGGTGCGACCTAGTACTAGGGTGGATTTTTTACTAAAAGATGTGGCTGACAATTGTTTTGTTTTTGTGCAGGATTCCTGAGACTAATTGGCATGAAAAAGACTGCAAAGACTTCCAGTAGGAGGCACTATAGGATGGGAATGTGTGTGGTGCATTGGCCTGTTGTGCACTGCTGAAGTTCATGCAAATTCCCCTAATCAAGAGCTTAGGTCTACTGCTACAGAAACTGGTGAGATTTTCGGATATTGGAGAGGAGGATTTCCTGATACAAGGGCATCGTATTGAGATTACGTTGCTGGATGTGTATTTTTTGACTAGGCTCCCGATATTGGGAGTTGTTGGCGACTTGGTGCCGGTACTTTCTCGTGGGGAGACACTAGAGGACTTGTGTGATAGGCACTGCTACACTACTGCGTATGTACATGGTTCACACATCTTAACGTGTGATATTGAGGACTTGTCGACCCGTGTTGTTGCAGTGATGGTGCTGCGCATCTTTGGTTTCATAGGGAACCACAAGATATCGGGAGGACAGTTACAGATGGTAGAGCGTTCCATGAGGGGAACTTACTATGGATGGGCCCAGATGTACCTACTTGCGGTTCAGCGTTATCTGAAACATGTGAGAGCATCTAGCAGAGACTTTTTTTTTAGCTCCTTCTTATGTGCTTTCTTTTTGAGAAAGTACCTGCTTTGCGTCCGCATCAGGCAATGCGGGATAGTGGTCCGCAGGAGCCACGGATGCATAGATAGTTCTAGATGATGATGCAAGAGGGCGGCGATAGAGTGGGCCTCTTCTTCACATAGGATTTGCTAGAGTAGTGGTGGAAGCTCCCAGTGGTAGTTGAGGAGTACCCTTATGTGGGGATGGACTATCAAGGAGACCCTGAGATGCCCCAACCTCCAGGCTAGGCCTGGGGACCAGTTGGTATGTATGTGTGATGTTTTTGTGTTAATATTTATACAGAGAGTATTTTAGCTGGTTGATAGTTATGTGATTATATGCATAGACTGATAGTGTCTTTGTTTGCATATGCAGATATTGGTCCTCGTTTGCCACCCGTTTATCAGAGGCAAGTGGTCGTGATTGCAGAGCCGGCGATCCCTGTGGGGAACCCTCGTAGGTGGAAGTGGGAGGTGGAAACTATTATGCCACATTTGGAGCTACTTGCTAAGGGGATTTTCGACGTAGGCTAGCAGAATTTAGACAATGAGCTGATTGTCGCCATCCACAGTGTTCCTCCAGAGTGGACCTCTCTGATGAGGAGGATATCCGTGGCCTGTGATTATGTTCGTCGAGCGGGGCAAGGGGATATTCTTACGGAGGACGATGAGTCCTCTGAGGAGGATGATGACACCGAGATAGATGATGAGGTTGAGTCTGGGTCGAAATAGGAGCCAGTGGGGTTGCCCCTAGTGTGTTGGTGCACTTAGGATTTTTTGTATCACGATGTATATTCCGTTGAGAAAGCATATGTAGCTTCTCATTTTGTACTGGACATATTTTGGACATGCGATAGCTATATATCTATATCTATATCTATATATCTATATATATATATATTTTTATGCAC
Source organism: Pseudotsuga menziesii (assembly GCA_001517045.1). Taxonomy (NCBI): domain Eukaryota; kingdom Viridiplantae; phylum Streptophyta; class Pinopsida; order Pinales; family Pinaceae; genus Pseudotsuga; species Pseudotsuga menziesii. Next base: position 32,860 of record LPNX010370636.1, on the reverse strand, counting down.
GTGGATGCACTTTTTATGGTTTTATATGTGAGTCTTTTATGATGATGTGAATGAAATGCCTAGATGATGTATTTTTACATGTGTATGGATATTTATGTGTGATGATGCATGATGTTGTTTTTTGTATGTTTCCTATGTGCGATGATGAATATGCCAATTTAGAATGTCATTAGCCATTTGATCCGCTACACTATTGAGCTTTCTAGGAACACGTGTGAATGTGGTGGATTCAAATGTTCTAATAATCTGTTTAGTGTGTAGGAATTTTCTAAAGAGGCAAGGATCACGTACCCGGTAATAGTTGTTCAACTAAGAGATAAGCAAATAGGATTCTAAGAAGACATCGAGATGGAAGATGCCCAACCGGAGGGAGGTGACCAAGAGGCCGTTGACACCATCATGTTCTTCCTGGTTGTTGGTCGCAATGCCCATGCATTATCCGTCGATATGGATCAACTCATGCGATGTGGAGTAGATGACCCATGCAGCTGAGGTGAGGTTCGAATACCATCTACTTGCTCCACCAACAAATCCAATGTATCGACACGAGGTAGGATCCATCTGGAGCAAGCAAGGAAACAATACGTAAGACTCATTTTGTTTTTAAATGTGTAAAACAAAAAAGGGAAAGACTATGCTACAAGCTATACTGCACATCACTTAAAGAGGTGATGTTAGTGGGAAAGTGGTTTGGACTTTTAGGGGGTCAGAGGTCATTGTTACAACTGATTTTACCATGCATGGTTGATCACATATTCATGGCCTTCCCTATCCCTATGTAGACTCCTTGGACCCCATGGACCAATATTATATTTTTATGTTTCCAAGTTCATCCCTTAAAACACCTATTTATTGTTGTATGCGACTTTTAATCCCATATTCGCATATATATGGAAATATTGACCTCAAACCTGTGTACATTGGGATGTGTGCATAAGTCCAAATATTTTTGGAGCTTTCCTTTGCTTGTGAGATTGCTATCGAGAGATGGAGGATTGAGGTGGTGGAGGCCAAGATGGAGGACTCAGTTTCTACAGTTTGCAGACGTGCCGACAGAGGTTGTCGTAATCTTTGGTTTGATTAATAGAAATATCTTTTCCTATCCATTTAATGTGCAACTGAATGAATATTGAATCCATGGATATGTTTAATTGTTTATACATTAATGAATATATATATGCTAGAGTATATCTAACACCATATTATATAGCATGCTTGTCTTGTTTACTGTTGTTGAGAGTGAATTGCTAAAGCAAGCGAGATTGGAAAAAGCTCAACGGGGATCTACTTCAATCGTCCAGAATAAGGTACGACCCATGATCCCTTAGTGTTAGATATTTGGTTTCTCTTGCATATGGGACAGGATTTATTTCTGTGGTTTATCAATTTGTTGTGGTACACCCCAAGCCATAGGAGTTTTCTCTTCGTAACATTCATTCCTTTGTGAGACACGATGAACCCTAGGAGATGGCCCGTTGGGACACAAAAAACACACTTGAAAGGGTTCAAGCAGATTTTGTACTTGCGACATCACAAGAAGGCTTTCCGCAAGTCATCCATGTGTTGTGGTTGCTTCTATAACCGAGCAATGAGGTTGTCAAGATAGACCAACATGATGTGGATGACGCCACAGAAGCAATATGTCATGGCATGTTGGAAGGTGGGTCCAACATTCTTTATACCAAAGCATTAGAGGAAATTTCAACTCAAACTGGGCCTCCTAAAAAAAATTAATAAATTAATAGTTAAAATAATAAAATAATATTTATTAATTTTGGAGGAAGAAAAGAAAAAAACTACTTTTTTGTTTGTATTTTCGACATATCGCCCCGTGTTTTTACTCAAATTTCAATCGGGAGAGCTCATTGGACGTAGAATTAAATTCCGCATCCAACGAGTACCCACTTGACATACTTTTGACAGACCCCTCTACCCCCAAAACAAGAAATACATGAAAAAACGTGATGATGATGTTTAAGGTATTTCTTGTTTTTGGGGTAGAGGGATCTGTCAAAAGTATGCCGAGTGAGTACTCGTTGGATGAGGAATTTAATTCCTCATCCAAAAAGCTCTCCTGATCGAAATTCGAGTAAAAACACGGGGCAATATGTCGAAAATACAAACAAAAAAGTAGTTTTTTTATGATACCTATCCCCAAATTTATATTAAAAAGGTGTTTAAGACCTATACAGTATTTCAAATTTAAAGCAATTTAATTGGCTAACACATGATGACATGGAATTTGAATTAGAGTTAAAAAGCCCATTTTTAGTTGAAATTTCCTCTAATGGGCATTACTCGATATGTGAATGTGCCCCACAGGGTTTTGAATGCAGTTTTGTAATGATCTTCTTTCCGGATCTGAATTTGGTTATATCCAAAAAATCCATCCATGAAGGAAAAGACCTCATGTCCAGCGCACACATCGATGATTTCATCGATGAAGGGTGTTGGAAAGTTGTCTTTGGGACATGCCCAATTCATATCACGGAAGCCTATGCAAACGCGGATGATACCCTATTTTTTATTCAGAGGAACAGGATTTGAAACCCATGTGGTGTAAGCAATGGGGTAAATGAAGCCGGCTGTGTGCAGCTTCTCAATTTTAGGTTTGACTATGACTGCTTTGGAGGGATGGATTGGCCGCTGCTTTTGGTGCACGGGGACCACATCTGGCCATATGTCGATGTGGTGCTCAACAATGGATGGATCCAACTGAGCATTTTAGTGTAGGACCAGGAAAAGATGTCATGAAATTCTTGGAAGATTGCTTTGTAGGAAGCAACTTATTCCAAGGAGTAGGATTCCCACAGCATGATTTCCTGAACAATCTTAAGATTTGTTGAGATGTTTATTTTAATGGTTGATGAAATGTTGGCCATGTTCCCTTCTTCGAAGGCATTTGGTGCCGGAATGGGATTTTTGAACCATTCAAATTTCTCATGAATGAAATCCTTTGTTTCAACGGAAAATTGGTCAGACTGTGACACAAGTTCTTCGGGGAGGAAGAACGAGCAATGGTGCCTGTCATCCCAAGGGTATTCTGGAGCGGTTAAGGCTTCAATTATCTACTTGTTGTTGTGAAAGCAATAGTAAGACAAATCTGATGGACTACCAGTGATCGTGGAGATAAGAGGGTCTATGGAACTAGACATCATGTAAATGGTCATGGTGTCTAAAGAAGGAGGTGGGGGGTGGACTTCTTTGATTAGAGTGATCTCTGATTCAAGGGCATGTTGTTGAAGGTTGGCTAGGGTTGTTCAAAACTTGGACAAGTCCTGGTAGTGGTGAGAATAATGTCCATACAATCCACAAAGGGTGCAAGCATGGTTTTTTCTCAACGACTTGTTTTTACTATTGGCCTGCTTGGGAGTTCAACCATGGGGATGTTTTCTATTGTATCGATGGCATCCAAATGTGCGAGGATCATGGGGATCTCAGGGAAGTTTTGAGTTACATGGCCCTGTTCATCACACATGGCACAAGGCGGTATATGCTGAGGTTCAGTTATTGCTTTCACCTTTTTGCCGCTGGCCCTTTTTGGGTGGGGCATAATAGGCACAAGTGCAGTGGTTGGATTTTGCGGGAAAGGTGGGGGACGTGATTCAATCGCAATGGGTTGAACGGGGGTTAAGATGACTTGGGGCATCGAAGGTTGGGCCGGTGGATCGAGGTACCACATGGGAATCCCCAATGTGAAGTTGGGTAAGTTTAAGGTAGCCATTATTGGCTTACTCATGACACCAGGTGGGAGAAATAGGAAGGGAATTATGTGGATTGGGGAAGAGCTCAAGTAAATCCCTGGTGGTTGCATTTGGGGATGTGGTTGTGCATAATGTTGCGTCTGTGGATGATGTTGCGGCTGCTGTTGGGGTTGCGGCTACGGTTGGTGTTTAGGTACAGTAGTGCTGGATGAGAGCATGCACAAATCCGCGGTCTCATTTGGTGTCGATGGTGGTGACACGAAGGGGAAGGAGGCCATCATGGTGGTGTCGGAAAACAACCCAGGGATAACATTCAATAATGGGGATGAGAGTATGTCGTCAATGATAGTGTTGACCATAGGGATAATGTTGGATGGTGTTGTTAGCCCTTGCGGATCATGGTAAATTAATTGGTCAACCATCATTATTTTCCCGTCGTGAGGGAACATCATGAGACGGAAAATAGTTGATGCTACAACTCTCATGGCATACATATAACTTCTTCCAAGGAGAAGGTTATAGTCCAATTGAGAATTAACAACATCTATGTCAATCAATACTATTTTCCTGGCTAATGTGATGGGAACATGCGGGAGGATACCTCGGGCTTTAGTCGGGTGGCCATCATAAGCCCGCAGAGTTGTAGTGGATGGTTGCAAAATTAGGGACCCAAGTTTATACCAGAATAATGTTGACATGACACATGTGTATTCCTCCTCGTCGACGATGCACCGGTGCATGACCAAATTCTGAATGGATACTGGGATTTGGAAGGAAATGGTTGATGGCATTCGTGGTTCTCTGTTATCTATGTCGAACATGATCAACTTGGAATCAGAGGGGTCTACAACACCAAGGGAAGCTAGTAAGGCCTTCTACTGTGTTGGGAAATTTTTAAGTACCTCAAGAGTGGACATGGCCATAGGTGTTTGGGCCAAGTCATCCACGATGGTGTTGCTCATAGTAGCTCTAGCCATGGCATTGTTGGCAACCTGTTGTATGGTGGGGCATGGGGAAAAAGGGGGTAAGTGAAGAGGTGTAATGATTGTTTTGGAAGTGGATGCCACTGATGGGTCAGTGGGTTTGGTGTTGGATCCGTACTGATTTCTCCTAGTCTGTAAATTAACCTCTTCGATTGTCAAGGCTAGTAGGTGGTGAACACCTGTTTATGCTATTGGAGGTGTAGATAGGGTGGTGGGATTAGTTTGGGGAGAACATGCAGTTGATACCAGTCCCTTGACTAGTAATGGGTTTTGGAGCACAATAGGAGGAGGTCTTGGTGGTTCCGAGTTGGGTTGAGCTGGGGCTTCCGTATTGGTAGCATGCTGAACTTCATTTTGAATGGCCTGCTTAGTGCAACCCATGAAGGGGCATTCATGTTTATAGTGCTCGTAGGCCTCACATAGTTTGCATGGTTGATTTGTGCGTAATGGAGCGTTGCGTCTAGGTGGGTTTGGTTGTTGGGGGTTTTGAGATGGCCAGTTCACCCCAGCGTTGTTGGGAGGATTTGGTTGTTTACCACCTCCTTGTGGTTGGTTATTTCCTTGATTCCTAGCTCGTTTGTTTCTGGATTTCCCTTGTTGGTTATTGGGGGCTGGTTGGGTGGGACGATTTTGCTGTGGAAACAATTGTCCTAAAGGTGTTGGTGGAGCTGGGGCAGGGGCTTGAGCGACTTACACTGGTTGTGCATAGTATACTTGGGGGGATAGGGGTGCTACAAATGTGGGCATTTGTCCCGCATATTGCTGTGTCGGCCAAGTAGGTGCATGGGTCTGCTACGGTGGCGCAGGTTGTGCATAGGAGGTTGTAGATCTGGATTGAGACATCATTCTTGCATAGTTAGAAGCTTGGTTTCGGTAGGCAACACTAGGGGTGTTTCTTGGTTGTGGTGGCATCATAGGTGGTGTCAAGTGATGATGTGATTGATGGGAGACAAAGCCTATGATGACATCTGCAGCATGGGATGTCCTCAGCGCATCCCGGTAGGAGGTTCCTGCATGGGGAGCGTCTAGAATGATGGTGTAGAGGTATCTAGACTGTGCATAAATGAGGTCAAATTGTTGGGCCTACAAAATGGCCTCTTCCTCTATTTGGGGATGTTCGGAGGCGACGTCCTTGGCTATGGGTGGCAACAATGTTTTTAAGAACCAGTCAAGGAAGATCATGTCATCAAGCTTGATCTTGCACAAGCTGTGATGTCACCGCCACTCATGGATGTGGTCGCTGATGTGAGTCACAGTATTTTGGTGGCAAGATAGCAAGATTTCCTCCCATTCACCATATCTAACGGGGAGTTGATAATACTGCAGAAACATAAAGGCCAAGGAGTTGAAGTCAGGGTACTTGGCTTGTGGTAGCTCAATGTACTACTTGGCTGCATAACCTGTGAGGGTGCGTTGGAAAATTCTGAGTCTGATCAAGTCATATACAATGTTATTTTAGGAGCACCATAGATGAAACATCATTATATGGTTTTGGGGGAACTCCCCTGCCTTGCCTTCAAACTTAGGGATGTCTGAGGGAATCTTGGTTGGCATGGTAGGCCAAAAGGCTTGATGACAGATAGGGTCATTCATTAACCTGGCCAAGTCAGACAAGTTAAGGCATGCCATGAAAAGGAGGTTTGACCCAAGGTTGATGTGGGAAGGACCGACAATGGTGGTGGGGTTTGCAAGAACATGATGTCCTTGCATGACTGGGGGTACTTGTGGCATAGTTGTGGATGGACCACTGCCCCTAGGTATGGAAATTAGGATAGTGTCAGCGGAAGGGCCACTGCTCCCAGGTATGATAGGTGGGACAGTTTGACTAATGGGTGCAAGTGGAGGCAGTTGAGTTAGGACTGTCTACATGGCAGTACTAGGACCAACTGGAAGTGTGTTGGTGGCGGTGTGAGGTATTGACATGGGTCCAATGCCAATCACCAATCTGGAAAGTGGATCTGGATTTGCACCAGCCATGGGGCTAGATGGTGTAGTGTGTAAATATGACTTAGATTGATATGAGTATGAGTCAGAGTCATAGGATGTGTGGCCTTTTGACGGTGTAAAGGGTCATCAAGAATGGTCTCGACGGTGTTGGTTCAAGAACCCGAACTATGGTGGATTACCTCTTAGGTGTGAAGAAGAGCATGGGGGATCAATTGTGTCTAGTTGGTAGATCAAATGGTGGAATCTGGCAATGACGTTCTGGACCCCAGTTTCAGTGGATTCCTATTGGCTTTCAGGTGGTCACTCGACCACCAAGACTACCAGGAAACAACGCTTGGATTTTTCCTCACAAGAGATCTAGTCAATCGGTAGGGGTCGTTTCCCATTTTGCTTGGCAATTCCTCTCAGCGGCCAACTACTTTGGGGTTCCCGTGGTACTCCTCACAATGAGTTTTAGGGTTGATCCCAAGTACTTCCCACGGTTAAGGCAGTGAGGGAATTATGTCCTCAAAGAGTGTAAGGTTTTGAATTAATGTAAATTGATAAATTTTAATGGTTGGCTCAACGTCATGAATTGAGTTTGGTTAGCTTATTTGGTGTGGCTGTGTGCATGTTTAGTGTATGAAATATTGTTCATTGTTAGATTATTTTTTGTTATTAGTTTGGTGACTGTAGTTATGGTTTAGGAATACTTTGCAGCCATTTCTGGTTTGTTATAGAGATTACAAAATGGGCAACCTGTTATGAAACTAGTGAACTTTTGAAATAGAAAATTTGAAACATGCAAATAATGAACCTGAACTATTGCAGAATTTCTAGGTGACTACCTTACGTCTGTATTCATATTCGACCAGGAAAGAGTGTTGGGCTCTCAACACAGTGGGACTAATCCCACCCATAGATCCTTAGGTCACTCTCTGAGTGCAAGGTCAGTCAATAGGGAGGACACGAACGTCGTGAGGCCCCCTGGGCCTACCACCCCCTCTACCTTGCAAGTCACCCATTTTTAGTGGTCTCAAGCAATAAAAAGTATAACTGCCTATTAATATACGAGCTTGGCCCTTCATCTTATCCCAGAATACCCCAGAGGGTGATGACTGGGTAAAGCAGGAAGGCTTTCGGAAAGAGGTTAATTTTCAATTATTTAAGTGAAAAAACTGAAAATTAAATTGCATTATTTTAGCTAAGCCCTAGAATAGATTCATATGTATTAACAACTAACCAAATCTATCATTAATTTATAGAAATTGTTTGCTGAAAGAAACAAGTTGTTGGATAGTGGTGGCAGGGCCGCACTGACAGTTTGAACAACAAAAAACTGAATCCTGAGAGACGGGTCGCCCTTTTCAGGGGAAATGTAGAGAGGGGGTCGTTGGTTTTTTCCAAAAATAGGTGCAATCAGCTTCTGAGAGTGAATTCGCTCCTTTCGGAGCTAAATAAGCGACCGGGTCGCTCCTTTCAGCCCGATAAGAGCAATCTGGCCCGTGATGTGAACAAATTTAAAAACTAAGCTAGGAACGACTGATAGTAACTTGTACTTTGGCCGAATGGGATCAGGTCGGCCTTGAGGGGGCTCAACTGGAAATGTAAATGATGAAAACAAAGATCTGAACTAGAAATAAACAAAAACCTAAACTAGGTGAACAAAAACTGGAAATGAACTGTAAAAATCCAGGGATCCTGTGGGATCAACCCGGTATGGTCTCCAAACTGTATTAGGGCTTTCAACCTATCTATGAGCAGAAACATCTACATTCCATATATAGAACATAAGGATAGGGTCTCTGTGGATGGAAGAGGAACCTGCAGGAAAGGGTGAGTGAACCATACAAAACCGTGCAATAATCTTGCTACAAAAATGAAAAGATAACAACAAGCAATCAATGGAGAACTTGCAATGGAAATGTTAGCAAAAACCTGAACTAATAAGAAGAAATACACATTATACCTTTGGTTTTTTGGATGAAATGGGCCACCAAGCCCTAGCTGGGAGCTACCTCTCTATGGAATGGGGATTGGATAATGGAGCAAAGAAGCAAATGGAGGAGAGGGGTGAATGGCTTGAGAGATGTGGGTCTCAAGGAACTCACACGGGCAAAGTAATGGTAGGTAGAGAAGGAATGTTTTGAGAGTGACCCCCAACCTTGTATTTATAGATTTTTTCTTGGGTTTTAGGGTTTTAAGCCCTTGGTCAAGGCTTTAGCCCCCTTTTTTGGGATTTAAGCCCCTTTTGTCCATTTCTTAGCTCCTTTGGGGGTTTTAAGCTCCTTTGAGGGGTTTTAGCCCCTTTTTGGAGGTTTTAGTCCCTTTGAGAGATATTTAGGCTCTTTTATGGGTTTTTAAGCCATTTTTTGAGCCTTTGCGAGGGTGTGGGGGTCAATGAGGGTAGTGAAGTAGATGTCTTTGTGTGGTGTAGGTCATGTAGAGCTAGTCGAGCAATTTTTTGGGTTAACAGTATTGTGAACTTTAATGATGGATAAGGAATCTATCTGGTAGGTGATTCTCACAAAAAAATTGTTAGTTTATCTATTTTACCAACTTATTTAGACACCCCAGTTTCAATTTATTTCATATCTAGTGCCTTAGATTCCTATGTAAGATCAACCTTTTTCCTTTTTGTTTAAGGAACCGATTCAACATCATCTATCTCCATTTCAGCTTCCCCTCTTTTATGTCCAACTTCTTGTTCATGTTAAATGTACAACATCGGGAGTCATCCTCCATGAGACTTGTTGTGTCAAGTCTGGAACTTATGTTGTATTAAGTTCACTAACTTATTTTGCTATGTTAAAGAGCTTTTGTTTTATCAAGATAAGACCTCGATAAAGTCCTATTCGGGAGAGATGCTTGTACTAGGATATTATGGTTAAGATCATGACCTTATGTTAAGGTGTGAGACTTGTGTTGTATCATTTCCAGAACTTATGGTTTATCAAGTTCATATGACTTATGTTGTATTAAATCTCACGGATATACTATGTGGTGTATGTCCATTCATGGTCAATAGGTGATATAAGTCTCCTTTAGGGATTATATAACCCTAGAGTGATTTACTTTAGCATGTGACTATATGACCTAGGGTAATACATATGATGATAGGTTTGGAACAATTCCTATGAGTATGATATGATATAGAATTAATGAAAACACATATGGACCATGCAGAGTAAATTAATATGAGCATATAGATAGAGAGAGAATTCAAATTGCCCATGTATGCCTCCAAGTAAACTTGAATTAATAAGACATCATTTGAGTCTTAGTTGTGATAAAACAAGTTCAGGTAATTAAGGATTAAAATCCTTAATTTATGCAAGTGGTTGTTGAACATGACACTAACAGAGAAGCACTAATTACATTCAGTTATATTAAGTTATATTAAGTTATACTTAGTTCTATTCAGTTGCATTCGATTACATTTTGTTATGTTTAGTTCAGTTTAGTTCTATTCAATTGTACATTCAATTATGTTCAGTTACATTCAATTCCATTTAGTTATATGCAATTCCATTTAGTTCAGTTCAGTTCATTCAGTTAACAACTCAGTTAGATACAGTTAAACTCGATGAATTAGTGGGGGCACATGGTTGAAGACGAGACAATGATCTCATTGTTAACAAGTTACTGAAGCATGCAAATATTCACTACCTTCCTTGTATTACCTAATTGAACTAGTTATTAAAGTTCTATGCACTTGGCAACATCATCGCAATGTTCCATTTGATCTCTCCTCTCTTGTCCTATCGAAACAACAATATGTTATTGTGTTGTAATATTCTCCGTCAATTATCAAGCATACTCTAAGATTGTTTAATAGCTTTTTTATCCTCCAAATTAGTGGAGTTTTTTTTCAGGTTATATCCTGTGTTCAATGGTTTTTATTTATGTCTTTGGATTATTGATGAGATCTATGTGCACTGCAATTGTGGATTACAGTTTAAAGTTCCAGTTTCTTCATATTTTCTCAAACACTAACATGGTATTAGAGAAAGGGTGTGCAAGAGCTTAGTTTGCATAAGAAACTAAATCCTTCGTAGATCTTGAAGTATTGAGAAAAGAGCTTGGAGCCATGGCATCGATCTCTGTCCATCCAGAAGACCGACTTGAAGGTGGTTCCAACTTCAACACATGAAAGGAAAAAGTGTTAAGAATTATTTAGGAGCATGATCTAGATGTCTACATGACCTCATTGATTGGGGATTATTTATCGAATGCAGGGTGAATTAAAGAGCAAGTCAATATGCACCATTTCCGTCACTTTTCAGGAGACATATTTCATGGATGTGTTCTGATCAATCCATGAGAAAATGAGACGAAACTATTGAAAACCCACTTCCAAAATGGGATTATTTAGTTTACTCAAGAGAATATGTCTCAAATTTGCAATAGTTTGAGAGTTATGATTAGGTATTTGAAGATAAAATTCTCAAAATTTGTGTTATGGACGTTTTCCAAAAGTGGATGATTTGATCGAATAACCCCATGATCTACGGTTTCGATATTATCATTATTCAACGGATATTTTGTATAATTAGAGCCTCATAAAGTTAAGATCTCATCCAAATAATAGGATTATGGTTGGAAAAAGTTTTCCTTGAAAATGAGCATTCGCTTCAGGTTGCATGGGATCCAATTTCTCCATGCTGAGATTTGCTACCTCCTGCATGCACTCAAATTTTGAAAGAGATCAAGACCGAGAGACTCCATCAATATCTCAAAGGAAGCATAGATCAAGAGGGAGCATGCAAAAGAATAAAAGATAAGTACCCGAATTGTTTACTATATTCTATTTAGATCTATATGTTTTTGAAGGTTTTTATTATAGTCTTATATTCATATGTTTTTGGATTTGTATTACTGAGATTAGGAATTGTGAGAATATATGTTGATTTCCTTTCCTTTATTTGCAAATAAAAAAATTCATAAGATATGAATATAAAGAATGCATGATTGTTTCATAAGATATGAATATAGAGTTGCATGATTGTTTCATAAATATATGAATATAGAGTTGCATGATTGATTAAGGAGATATGAATGTTGGGTTGAATGATTGTCCATAAAGATATAAATATAGAGATACATGATTGTTCATAATATATGAATATAGAGCATGCATGATCGTTTCATAAAGATATTAATATAGAATTGCATGATTGTTTCATGAGATATGAATGTTTGGCTGCATGATTGCTCATAAAGATATGAATATAGAGCTGCATGATTATTCATGAGATATGAATTTTGGGATGCATGATTATTTGATTATCATATGCTTTTATATAATCAAATTTTGTTTCATTACAATCTATAGTCCCGGGAGTAGGAATGATGTTATGGTATAAACATGATTAAAAGCATATGTTACAATATTTTTATTTTTATTGGTAAATAGATAAATTTATGTTAAGAAGAACAAGTGCGTGCATAAAACTTCATGAGACCTATTGTTAAAGAGTTTTCTATGTGCTTGGTCTGCATATTATTTATACTAATTTTTACTTGCATAAATCTAACCATGATGCTATTAGCATGCTCTAATTCTTAAAATACATGTTTATGTGTTAGTCTAATTTTCATGCAGTCCTTTCCGCCATTGCTTTTTTCTTGATTGAAACTAATTATCAATGTCTCTTCTCTAACACTCTAAGGCATGCATGATATGAATTTTATAATCATATCTATATTATTGGTATCACAAAAGGATCAATCCACACCACTAGGACCTCACTCACAACCTCCAACATCCCTTCTGCATGTGGTAGTTTTTATTGCAAATTAGTATCTACCTTTGAGCTCAGTATTGAATACTTGACAACCTATCTCTTTGAGAATTGAACTATGACCTCTCTCTGCATTCATGGAGTTGAGACCCGCGACCCTTCTGCATGATACTTGATGTGCGAATGATTCTAAAATTTCAGACTTGATGAGTACCTACAACTGTTTGGGTCAGAATTATGACCCGTCTATGTGACTCAACATGTGAACTCAACATTTGTGGAGTTTATCAATATTCTAATAGACTACATATTTCTATTGAAGCTTGATGAATCGTGGATATAATACTAGTGTTTGTGGAGCTTCTATTGAAGTATGCATTGTGATGGTATTGTTGGAGTATCGGTACAACCTCCACATGGTATAACCGCCGCACCTCTGGGAATATAAAACAAGTGGAATAACTGCCACTTCTAGTGATAAGGCCTTGTTCTAGGTTTCAAATGTTCATCAACATCTACAGGTTTTCATGTAATGAAAAACCTTACATGGTATCAGATCATAGGTCTCAGGTTCAAATCCCCCTAGTTACACTGGAGGAAGGGTGTTGGAGTATCGGTACAACCTCCACATGGTATAACCACTGCACCTATGGGAATATAAAACAAGTGGACTAACCACCACTCCTGGTGATAGGGCTTTGTGCTGGGTTTTAAATGTTCATCAACATCTGTAGGTTTTGGTGTAATGAAAAACCTTACATGTATATTGTTAAATATTTTCATGGTTATATTGTTAAATATATTCATAAGACATTGTTAAAGATATTGCTGAGAGAATTCAAATTTCCCATGTATGCCTCCAAGTGAACTTGAATTAATAAGACATCATTTGAGTCTTAGTTGTGATAAAACAAGTTCATTTAATTAAGGAATAAACTCCTTAATTTACGCAAGTGCTTGTTGAAGATGACACTAACAAAGAAACACTAGTTACATTCATTTCTATTCAGTTGCATTAAATTACATTCAGTTATGTTCAGCTACATTTAGCTCTGTTCAATTCTATTCAGTTCTGTTCAATTGTAAATTCAATTATGTTCAGTTACATTCAATTCCATTCAGTTATATGCAATTCCATTCAGTTAACAAATCAGTTAGATATAGTTAAACTCGATGAATTAGTGGGGGCACATGGTTGAATATGAGACAATGTTCTCAGTGTTAACAAGTTACTGAAGCATGAAAATATTCAGTACCTTCCTTGTATGACCTAATTTGACTAGTTATTAAAGTGCTGTGCACTTGGCAAGATCATCACAATGTTCCATTTGATCTCTCCTCTCTTGTGCTATCAAAATAGCAATATGATATTGTGTTGTAATCATTCTCTGTCGATTATCAATCATACACTAACATTGTTTGATGGGTTTTTTATCCTCCAAATCAATGGAGTTTTTTCTAGGGCATATCATGTGTTCTATGGTTTTTATTTATGTCTTTAGATTAATGATGAGATCTATGCGCACTGCAATTGTGGATTAAATTTTTAAAGTTCCCGTTTCTTCATATTTTCTCAAACACTAACATGGTATAAGATCAAGGGCGTGCAAGAGCTTATTTTGCATAAGAAACTAAAGCCTACGTACGTCTTGAAGTATCGAGAAAAGAGCATGGAGCCATGGCATCGATCTCTATCGATCCAGGAGACTGACTTGAAGGTGGTTCCAACTTCAACACATGAAAGGAAAGAGTGTTAAGAATTATTTAGGAGCATGATCTAGATGTCTACATTACCTCAGCGAGTGGGGATTCTTTATCCAATGCAGGGCAAATTAAAGAGCAAGTCAATATGCACCATTTCCATAACTTTTTAAGAGACATATTTCATGGATATGTTCTAATCAATCTGTGAGGAAATTGAACAAAATGATTGAAAACCCACTTCCCAAATGGGATTATTTAGCTTACTTGAGAGAATATATCTCAAATTTGCAATATTTTGAGAGATACTATTAGGTATTTGAAGCTAAAATTCCCAGAATTTGTGTTATGGCCGTTTTCCCTAAGTGGGCGAATTGATGGAATAACCACATGATCCGTGGTTTGGATATTATCATTATTCAATGGATATTTTTTATAATTAAAGCTTCACAAGGTTACTATCTCATCCAAAGAAGAGGATGATCATTGGAAGAAGTTTTCCTTGAAAATGAGCATTCGCTCTGGGTTGCATGGGATCCAATTTCTCCATGTTGAGATTCTCTACCTCAATGCATGCACTCAAATTTGAAAAGAGATCAAGACCGAGAGACTCCAACAATATATGCAAGGAAGCAAAGATCAAGAGGGAGCAAGCAAAAAATAAAAGATAAGTACCCAAATTTTTTACTATATGCTATTTAGATCTATATGTTTTTGAAATTTTCATTATAGTCATGTATTCATATGTTTTTAGATTTTTATTCCTGAGATTAGGAATTGTGAGAATATATGTTGATTTCCTTTCCTTTATTTGCAAATAAACAAAATTCATAAGATATGAATATAAAGCATGCATGATTGTTTCAAAAGATATGAATATAGAGCTGCATGATTGTTTCATAAATATATGAATATAGATTTGCATGATTGATTCACGAGATATGAATGTTGGGTTGCATAATTGTCCATAAAGATATCAATATAGAGCTGCATGATTGTTCATAAGATATGGATATTGAGCTACAAGATTGTTCATAAGATATTAATATAGATCATGCATGATTTTTTCATAAAGATATTAATATAGAGTTGAATGATTGTTTCATGAGATATGAATGTTGGGATGCATGATTGTTCATAAAGATATGAATATAGAGCTGCATGATTATTCATGAGATATGAATGTTGGGATGCATGATTATTTGATTATCATATGCTTTTATAAAATCAGATTTTGTTTCATTACAACCTATATTCCTGGGAGTAGGAATGATGTTATAGTATAAACACGATTAAAAGCATATGTTACAATATTTCTATTTTATTGGTAAATAGATAAATTTATGTTAAGAAGAATAAATGCGTGCATAAAACTTCATGAGATCTAAATATAAGACTGATATAAAACTATGAAACATTACATGAAATATGAATGGGGTTATGTCGAAACATTGATTTAATGTGTACATAAATATATGAACAACTGCAAATACATTGAGGTATTCATGTGATTAAAATTCGTGAGGTATGGTTATATTGAAACATTGGTTAGAATGTTTTGCATATTAGTATGTGTTGTTTGTCATTTTATTGAAATGACTAGATTATGCAAGGTTGTTAATAACTTGATTGAATTTGGATTGTAGGGAAGAACTATATGTATTGACCTACAACAAAAATAACTTGTATTGAATGAAGAGAAATTATGATGGATTATCCCAAAAGAGAACGAGATGTTGTGAAGCAAGAAACTTCTAGTAGCAGATTGAGAGGTTCCTATGTATTAGGAAGAAGTCAAAATAGAATCCCTAATCCTATTCTGATGGATCTTAAGACTCTTGAAAATAATTAAATTATCTTATTTAAATTTGTGTGTCAAGAATAGCTTCAGACATACATGAGCATGAAGTCTTTGTGATGGAGGACCAAAATTACGATTCTCACATTCACATGGTGAAAGGGAGTTTCTAGTCTCGATAGCTCCTAAATAACAAGTGTAACTAGTTAATGTACCTCCAGTAAAAAGGGAGACCTGCATGATGCTCATAATTTAGAAGGAAGCCCATAACAATATTTAAGAATATTGTTATGATTCTTATTATTAGTGGTGTGGAAATCACTAGACAAAGTTTTTCCTCAGTTAAAAAAAGTGCAGTAAAATATCCTGAAGAGTTTAAGGAGGACGGAATATAAATCCATGGCCACACATATGAAGATAAATATGAACCTTTATAATTCTGATTTCGTATTTGGAGGATCCCAAGCTAGTCAATATGTATTTGGTTATTGAGAGGCCCTAGGATATGCTATATTCTTTGTAGTTTGTACATAGACATGTACAACAAATAATGTGTTGTGGTACCTACTTAATAGAAGTGTATGTGGACTCAGATATGTCTTGGTCAGTGAAATAGATTTTCAAAGATATATGAAATATGACTAGTATAGTTCTCGAGGAATATCACATGTGTTTCTATAGATAGAGAATGTTGAAAAGCAACAATGATTTTGAGGTTCCCAGTCAGTTAAATTTGAGACATTGTACATATCCACAGATGAGAAACATTTCCAGTATTCTTACTAAGCCTCTACCTGGGACAAGCTTGGTATAGTACATAATTACTCCCCTAGTTGAAGAGGGAGTATTGATGTGTCTTCACAGGCAGTAGAAAATAAAGTCCCCACTAGTTAGTCACGATACATGACTCGGGAATCCAGGGGCTATGATACCTTGCAGAGAGAATCCACATGAGGAGATACATGGCCAAATTATTAGAGACTATTGATACTCAAGAAGAATTATAGTCTGAAGGGTTAGAGAACAGTTAAACCTATAGAAGAGGTAGTTGGGGTTCTACAGTATAAATAGAAGAATCACTGAGAAAGTGATCAAGCCTTGAATTACATCACAGAGAATGAAAATATCACAGAGAACTTCTTCAGATAGTGGAATATTCAACAAGTCAAGAAATGTTGAAGAGTGAAAGAAAAGACAAGACTTTCTTTCTGCATGATTTTACACATTTGTTGTATATGATGGATTTAAAATCCATGGTTTCTAGTTTAGAGAAACTTTATTCTAGATTGGATCCAGATGATGCTACTATGAGTAAGTATCTAGTTGGTATTTGAGCAAACTTGTTGTATTTTATGCTTGCTACTAAGCATAAGGATCTTTATTACATGGAAGACCTATTATATGATTTTGGTATCCAACTATTTTTGTATCTTGAGATAAGCGTTGTAATTTGTGGCTAGTACTACAAGAGCTAAGTGTATTGCAACTAGTACTATAGAAGCAAGATGTATGTCTGGAAGTACTTCAAAAGAAAAATATGTTTTGCAGATAGTACTACATACTAAGGAGTATTGTAGTTTAAGAAGCTACCTACTAGGGTGAAATACTTGAGCCTACAATTATTAGGTGTTAATAGTCAATATTTTTTAAATACCCTATATGTGTGTTATGATAAAACATATTTGAGATGAATTCTTACTTCATTGAAGTCATGGTCATGTATACTGAATTCCAATACATTGCTACTCATGATGATATTGAAAATTTGTGACAATCCTCTATCTGTCAAAAAGTTCTGACACTTCTGAGATAAGCTTGATGTGCCAAGAAATTTCTTGTATCGCAAAGAATGTCTCCCTCACTGAGAGGGAGTGTTATATGTACAGCATCAAGATTCATCCTCCATTATACTTGCTGTGTCAATTCTGGAACTTATGTTGTATTAAGTTCATATCCTCTCCATGAGACTTGTTGTGTCAATTCTTATGTTGTATTAAATTCACTAACTTATTGTGTTAAGTTAAAGAGCTTGTGTTGTATCAATATAGGACCTTGATCAAGTCCTATTCAACAGAGATGATTGTACTAGGATTTTGTGGTTAATATCATGAAATTATGTTAAGATCCGAGACTTTTGTTGCATCAAGTTCGTAACTTATGGTGCATTAAGCTCACATGACTTATTTTTTATTAAGTCTCAAGGATATACTATGTGATGTATGGTTGGTCATGGTTAATAGGTCCTACAAGTATCCTTTAGGAATTATATACCCCTAGAGTGATTTACTTTAGCATGTGACTATATTACCTGGGGTAATACATATGATCATAGGTTCGAAACAATTCTTATGAGTATGATATGATATACAATTAATGAAAACAAATATGGACCATGCAGATAAAATTAATACGAGCACAAAGATAAAGAAAGAATTTGAATTTCCCATGTATTCCTCCAAGTGAACTTGAATTAATAAGACATCAGTTGAGTCTTATTTGTGATGAAACAAGTTCAGTTAATTGAGGAATCAATTCCATAATTTATGAAAGTGGTTGTTGAAGATGGTACTAATGGAGATGCGGTATTTACATTTGGTTCTATTCAGTTCTATTCAATCACATTTAGTTTTGTTCAGTTACATTTAGTTCTATTCAATTACATTCAATTATGTTTAGTTACATTCAATTATGTTTAGGTTTATTCAGTTCTATTTAGTTACATTAATTTATGTCTAGTTTCATTTAGTTTTGTTTAGTTTCATTCAGTTATGTTTAGTTCCATTCAGTTTTGTTTAGTTTCATTCAGTTATGTTCAGTTCCATTCAGTTTAGTTCAGTTCACTCAGTTACCAACTCAACTAGAGGCAGTTAAACTTAGTAAATTAGTTGGGTTGAATGGTTGAATATGAGAGAATGTTCTTAGTGTTAACAAGTTACTGAAGCATGCAAATATTCACTACCTTCCTTGTATGGCCTAATTTGGCTTGTTATTAAAGTGCTATGCACTTGGACATATCGTCACGGTGTTCCATTTGATCTCTCCTCTCGTGTGTCCTTGAAAACATAATATGCTATTGTGTTGTAATCATTCTCTGTTAATTATCAATCATACTCTAAGATTGTTTTCTAGGGATTTTATCCTTTGAATCAGTGGTGGGTTTTACCGTGGTATATCATGTGTTCTATGGTTTGATTTATTTATGTCTTTGGATTATTGATGAGATCGATCTACATTGTAATTGTGGATTAAATTTTTAAAGTTGATTTTTCTTCATATTTTCTCAAAAACTAACAATTGAGGATCACTTGAAGTTGATTCTTGCTTCAAAATTCGTTCAACCTCATCTTAGTTATATTTATTTGCAATTTTCACTAAGTTAGGCCTGGGATTTGGCTCATATGCTACATTCTTATTTTCTTGCCTTTGTTTTGAGATTAATCCATGTGAATCATATGTCATTGCTTTATATTTATCCAAGTTAAGTGTTAGGATTTATAATCCTCCCTTGTCCAGATATAGTTTATTAGATCATATGCCTAACCTAGGATTCATTTTCTAAAGTTTGGTGCCATCGTGATTTTGGTGCCACCATGATTTTGGTGCCATTGGTGTCATTGGTGCCATTGGTACACAAGTATGCCCCATTGGTTCCATCAGTGTGCCATCTGGTTTCCACTGGTGCTAATCCCCACACTTTAGGAGCCACTCTGAGTGACACCACCAAGCTTCTTCAGTTGGTTGTAGTTGGTAGGTAGTTATGCTAATTTATGCTCCAGTTACATTCAGTTAGATGTCCTCCAGCTCAGTTAACGCTAGTATTGCATGGATGCATGGGGTAGGTTCCATTTCTCACCTACCTCATCAATTTAAATGTTTTACCTGATTGAGAGAATGAATTAGACATATGGAGTTAGACTACTGAGCTCCGACAATGATTTAGACACTTCTAGTTAGTCTGTCAGTCAGGATTGAGTTGGTATATTTGAATCTTATCCACATGATTCGAATTCTCCTTCATGTAACATCATTGTATACTGTTGGAATTAATGAATATTAATGTTTTAATATGAGCAATACTTATCAGTTTTCTATGAAATTTGTCTTGTTTAGTGTACATTGTTCATTTCTATCCACTACACAATTAAACCTTCCAATTGCACTTAGTGCTTGTAGATCAATGACACAATAATTCAAACATAAATTTTCTCTACAAACCCTTCCAAGTAATGTATATCACTTGAGGCTCTGATATGGAAAGGGCTTGCATCATTTGGGATATGGAAGGGATTGTGTTGTTTAACACTCCCAAAATGTAACTCATTTGATAGCAACCTCTGTCTGGCATATTCTATTTCCAATATCCTGACTATAAAAAATATAGGTATTTTGTAGGGTTTACCTTCAAATTCATACACCCTAATAAATGTATGATATTCAAATACAAACTAGGTCCACTATAGTTTTTGGTGTGAACTATAACCATTATTTTCCCTCTCTTGGCATGCTTGGAATATCTATTCTATGATTTATCACATATGTAATCTTCATGAGCTTGTTGGTAAATGTGGTGAAGTTGGAATTGCTAGACTTTCCGATAAAAATGGAATTCCATTCATATGCCAAGAGGTGTACATATGACTACTTTATTTTTTTCAACCCTAAACTTTAAAAATGTTTAGCATTTTGATGCAAGAATGAGAAGAACAAATACGAGGGGAATCTAAATATTTCTTGAGCAAGAAATTTAGTCACTAGGTGATTTAGGATTTGAGATATGAATGTAGGAGTGTCCTATTTAGGGGTTTGACTTGACAATGGTTGTAATTGGGGGAAACACCCTTGTATGTAATCAACTATTTCCTCATCATTTTGTTACCCTAATATGGTACATAACAGGGAAATGATCTTCCAAGATTGTGGTTTGAAGAAAATGGTTTTCAGAGGGGGATTTTTGTTAGATGATACCATACCAAATTCCATGAAATAACTTAGTTGCGAGTTCTTATCAGTTGGACTTAATGTTTGATATTTCAGGGTCAATCCCCTTTCGTCAAAGGATACAAGGTTTTCTTCTTATAGCAAGGAATTTTTTTTCCTAATGCTTATTGCATCAATAATGTAGAATACTTTGGTTATATCAAAGGGTATGATAGTTCTCTGGCTTGGTGAATAACATGAAGAACACCACACTGTAAATTATGGAAAATGCATTGTTGGAGGAAAATAGAATGAATTAGGTGTGAATGTCAGAATAATTGTGGGTCTTGGTCTGTGGTTGCTTTGTAACATGCTTCAAACAAGGTTTGCATTAGGCCAGAATGGATGATTTCAGGTTCCTGTATATCCGCTTGATGATAAAAAATAGTTGAATTATCTGGCAGAATGGAACAAGGAGCTTCTTTATAGGTTAGTTGGGCCATTTTAATGGTTCAAATTCTCTGGTTAGGGTTAATTTGGAGGTCTAGAGTATTAGAGTAAAAACATTTTTACTATGTTACTGTAAAAATCAAATGCAGTTAGGTTTACATTGGTTTACTCATCTAAATGACATGGATGATGAACTTTGTTTGGGATACTGAGATGGTTATTGAGTGGATGTAATGGGCACTTGGGTCTCTATTTCATGTGGATTTTTTACTTTGCATGAACAACAATGACTTATGCAACATACAAATTCAAATTTTAGCAGGAAGTGGGTTAAGAGAATCAGTTGTCGAAATATTATTGGTCAAGAGGAAAGGTGATGTGACCTTTGACAGTAGGCCTAGTAGGATGATTAGACCTAACATGATGACTGGATTGACGGTGAGGTATTTTTTTTCCCTATAAAGAAACCACCTTCTATTTTCAGGAAAGTAATGCATAATCATCTGGGAGGTTTGAAAACCTCTTCGAGCATGTGCAACCAACAAAGCATTGACACGTATTTTGAGCATTTTCCCTTTTACACATGGTCGAGGCCCTCCAAAGTACATGCAACTTATGGAATCCTGATGAGTCTCCACCGTTATATCTAATATTAGGGATGCCTAATGAGTCTCCAAACTTCAACGAGATCTTGTGCTCAATTATGGATGTATCATATGTTTTTAAATCCTCATATCTCCATGGAAGTGCATCAATATATTCTTTGAACAATTTGACGTGTCTCTATTTTGTCCCTTTAGCTAGAAACTTTGAAAACTTAATATATTTGGGTTCACTTTCTGTACCAATGTTTTTATTCTTTATATCCTCTTCTTTAGGATAATTTACAAGCTTGTGAGGAACATCATTTTTATCGCACAACGTTTCCGAAGGGACAAGACCTTTAGGGAAGAAAGTATTTTTTAACTGAACAATCTTGTGATATTTTATTTTATTATTCAACTTCATCTTTGTGGGATATTTCTCTGTTTCCTCTTGATTGTTTATATTTTTATATTCATCTTTTTCTTGATGAATACATGTACTAGAAAATTCACCTACAAGTTCTAAAAATATTTTTATTTGTTGGTCATCTTCAAACACTTCCCAATGCTTAGTGTTATTAGAGAATGATGGTCTTGTTGCTGTTGCAACTGCTTCCCCAAAATTTTCATATTTTAGGGCCCCGTTGATGCCTGGAAAAATCTTAGTTACTGACAATAGGGATTCTCCTCAATAATCGTTACCAATTAGATTGTTTACTGTTTGGTATGGGGAATTCATCCAGTTAGCGACCTCACTACCGTAGAATTAAAAGAATGCTTTAAGTCTATTTTACCAGTTGCGGCCTGGTCCATCGTTTATGTAATTTTATATCTTAGGATGAAATGCAAGTGCCTAAACTGAATGCAAGAGACCGATGAGCAAAATCTTCAACTCGTGATGCGTAGGTTCTTACCTCCCGTCTTATCACTCCTTCCCCTCAATCACTTCTAAATTAAGAAAAACTAATGTAATCTATTCTAAAATATATATCTAACCTATCCCCAGGGCAGAAGAATTTATATCTAAGAGATTAATGTGCTGTAATGTTGCATATGTTATCCTATAGGTATCTGTTCAAATTCTACATACATAATCACAACATAAAATATAAAGAAAGATAACTTTGTTTGTTAAAACATTCATTACTTATTCATATGCAAAATATTTCTAACATAAAGTAAAATTATTCATCATTTCAGAAGTAGTTCATCAAGTTAGAATGATCTCACAGTTGTATAGCAGCTAAATAAGAAGTAATTCAGCATTACAATCCACACAATCCATTTGAAACTTGTACAGTCCTTCCTCCAGCAAAATTGGTTCTCATTTATGTATAAAAAAACCAGATCTCATACAAATAACTTCAGCATCAATGCGCTAGTGAAAAATCATTTCTAAACTCTCCTCTACTCCTATTTATACATTTTACAAATGAATTTTGGACTACCCCTGCCTTTTGGGCTTCCCTAACTCCTCGATTTAAAAAAAGTGTCCTCTAGTGACTTGCACTAGGAAAATATATATAAGATAAAATGATTTACATAAAGTGCCACATGTAAACAAGACAAAACTTAGGAACGTCCAGCTAATCATCTAATGAATTTTCTCCATGCATCAACTTATGCAGTGATAGTCTTGAAATCTATAAGCTCCGTTAATCTAACTGTCACTTCATGTCTAGCCAGTTGTGACTTTATTTCCACTGCTTTGGGTGGAGTTACCCTGAACAGGTCTTCCAGAAGTCAATTACTGACCAAGGCTTGTGCAACCCATTTCTTTACCACTTTATCAGTGATGCCTTTAATTTGATGAATACTTAGTTCATCCTCCTGCACTCTGTCCTGGAAATATTTCAAGTGTTCCTCTTCAACTCTTCAACTGCCTTTTTTGCTTCCCTTCTTGCTCTATTAGCTGATTATTTTTTGCATCCTTTCTTCTCCTTCCTTTTGAATTCGCTCTTCTTCTTCATTTTTCCATTGGCATGGTGTGTTGAGAAGATTGAAACTGCGACATGACCGTGTAAAAAAAAAACTTAGTGTTATCGTCATCCAACGACATACATTCAGGGAAATAAGATAAAAAGAAAACTACCATTTAATATTGCAAAAGTCAGTGACAACTTTAGATGCCAAATCCTAATTTTCTTTCTATAAATAATATTGCATTCAGTGCTAGCTAGGATGAAAAATAATAAATATGTGTTACCAATTCATGCTCGACCATTAAAAGTGACCTTGTGATGTGTAGAAATAAAATCCGTGGGTTATCTAGACATTTTAAACTAGTGGCCAAGTACAAAGATGGAAGGAAAATCATTAAAATAGGTGAAGCCTCTGACTGCATTTTTGTCGATTTATTTCTCCAGTTCTTTAAACCATTTGTTTCATGTTCAAGGTCAAGGTTTAGCCTACCACTAAAATTTTTATCATTTTCTTACAAGGTTCGACTTTAAACCCTAAACAAAGAAAATTTCTCCATTTATTATCTTCTCTATTACATGCAAGAAAACTGTTAAGAAAACAAAGAAATCGTTTGTATTTAAAAATCCTATGTTAATTTGAAAACCATGAAAACCCCCGTGAAAATCCATGGATGGTACCCTTTCCCATCACCACAAATAAACCTGAACCAGAGGAGGGGCAGTTGGTGAAACGCTCAACCGACCACAATATCACCAATAAGATATTGGAGATCTGAGAGACCATCTATGCTGCTCAAAAGGTCAGAACACACATTTTAGCGAAGATGAATGGAGCAGATAAAACCATCATGGTTGAGTTAGCAGGCCGGGTAAAACTCAGTGGGGCGAAACTCTTTCCCTACTGGTCTGAGACAACTATTGGTGGTTCGTAGGGGAGAATAAAACCCTAAATATTGGGGAAAGTCTTAAAAAACCAAGAATAGGAAGAAACCTACCCCTGTAAACATTAAATCCCCTTAAAATCCGTTTGATCAAACCCCCCCTCAACACAATCAGTAAAAGACAAGGAATGAACGAGAAAAAGATAACATCTGTGACAGTTTTAGATCCAACATTGAAGTTCTTCCGACACTATTGCGAAGATTCTCCAGCAACTCCCAAGAGCCCTTCGTCAGTGAAAAATATTAGCAGAAATCATGGGGAGAAAAATTCTTGTGTTGTCGCGTGTATCGGCAATAAACTATGAGTTATGCCAACACCATCAGAACAACCCGAGAAAAAATCCGAATATAAGGAGATCAACAAAACTTATTTAAAACTTTCGAAGAAATGACATCAGGTGGAAAAAATGATTTTCCACCTATAATTTCAGCATCAAAGGATGATTCGGGTGGAACCGTTGGCTCCAATAGGAAAGGTCTCCGATGAAATATATATGCACAAACAAGTCATCAAGGAAATGAGAGAATCACTGATAGTATCGGCTCGAAAACTTAAGTTCCACCGAAGTGATCGATAACAATTCAACCTAATCTCCGAAAAGAACTTGGCTTTGGATAAAATCGGATGGTAAAGCAGAGTCTCTCAGTCGTGTCAGCCAAACTTGATGAGTTCACCCAGCACATCAGGTTAAAAAACTAAGTTATACTCTTTGGCAAAAGGATTTTCAAGCTTGTAAAAAATAAAACCAAGTCATGGAAATAATACTTTAAGGAGTAGAAATAGTCTAAGAGAAGTTAAAAGGTAAAAATTCTAACGAGGGGCCCTGAAATCATAAAATGTTTGGGGTAGGGGTTGCAGCAGAAACAATTGGCGACTAACTGGTGAACACAGATCTCTGAGAAAACAATAATTTCAAAACAAAAACTACTATATGACATTTGATTAGAGCAACCTATCCCATTCTTCTTCAAAGATCATTTAAGAGTCTAGACTTTCCAAGAATGTAAGATTTAGAGCATCACATTGATTGTAGTCCCTTGGGGTATGGTAACCAGGATTAGAAGTCCCAATAACTCTCTTGGGACAAAAATGTGAGATTCATTGTACCTCTATATTTGGTTTTTGTCAGATATGACTCCACAGGATGGTAACAAAGTTAGACAAATGCATTCATTTGTTCCTCATTCCCATGCCTTTTGCATTCTTTGATGCTTAAGACGTTTCTCTTTTGAGTCTTTCCTGATTTCCTCTTCTATATTTGAGATTTGATTTAGGTTCTTCATCCCTAATGCCCTTTTATGTGAGTGATGATTAGTTTCAGCTCATGGACAGAGAAGAAACTTTTGAGAAATCCTTTTGTTTTACTGATTTATTTCTTCAGTATATATTCTTGATAACTAGTTCCTTTTTTTGGAATTTTGAATCTTTATATTAAGAATTTTGGCTTTGATTTTGTGGCATGGGATTATTTTGAATACCATGCACTTGTCTGTTCTGCTTCCTTTCCGTGGGTCTACCCCAGCAAGCTTCCTAGGACAGATATTATTGTGAAAGTTGATGGAGCCCCAAGATAGTATTCTAGACTTCCTATACCTTAGTTATTTTTCACTAATTAAATAGGACTTCAATGTGCCCTTGAAATTAATTCCATTCAGTAGTATATAAATTTAAAGAATCTTATTTTTGATCAAAATCTTGCATAAGTAACTTCCAATGAGCAGTTCTTAGATTAAAAAATTTGGCAATTTGTTTCGATTCCAATGTTCCCAAGCACCAAGAAATTGAGCTGGATTATTTTGAAACAACAGAACAAGTTAACTAAAGCAAACCAACAAATTAAAAGCAAATGAAACTTGAAAAGAAACCAAGAATAAAAAAAAATAAAAGGTTTATTTATGCAAAAAAGGAATCCTAAGGTACTAGGTGAAATGAGGTTTGAGAAACTCACCGTTAACAGGAAGGTTCTCCTCCCACCAATATAAATTGTGTAACTTATAAGTCGAGGGGCCTAGCTTTTCAGCAATCTGAAAGGGGTCAAGCCATAGGTGTTAAAATTTTGTATGTTTTTCCTTTTCATCATGCGGGTGATCCCATTTAAGGACCAAGTCTCCAAAATCAAAACTTCCCTTCCCATATCTATGCTTATCGAACCATATTTTGACAATCTCTTGTTGGTGTTTAAATATTTATTTGGACTTGAGCCTAGATTCTTCAAGTTTCAGCAATGTATTAATTTGAGCTTGTAGAATTTCGCTACCAGATCCTTGTGAGGCTTGGGATAACAGAGAGGATGTGAGTAAAATGTTTGGAGGTAGGATAGCCTCTTTCCCATAAACCAGAATATAAGGGGACACTCTTAAGGATTTATTTGGGGTGACCCTATCTCTCCATAATGCATTGGGAAGAGTTGTGTGCCAACTTCTCTAGTTTTCAATAACAATCTTTTTTAGAATTCTGATAAGATTTTTACTTCTTGTTCGACTAACCCATTACCTCATGGATAATAATTTGTGGAATAATGCAAATTGATTTATTTTTCACTAGTGAATTCAATTAGCTTAATTGATGAAAAATAATATGCATTATCAAAGACAAGTGAAATTGGAACCCCAAACTTGGTCATAATATTTTCTTGCAAGAAATCAATGACTGCGTCCTCGTTCACATTTCATAATGGAATTGATTCTACCCATCTTGTGAAGTAATCAGTAGTTGTGAGAATATATTTATGTTGTAATGAAGAATTTAGATAATTTCTCCAATGATTTCAATACCCCACTGTTCGAACGGTTCAGAAATAATAACCGGGGGCAATGGTCCAACTGATTTTGCTAGTCTTCCACCTCTTATTTGGCATACATCACACTTTATTACATAGGCATGATAATATTTAAAAAATGTTGGCTAGTAATTTCCAGCTCATAGAATCTTGTAAGCAGTAGTATCTCCCAAAAAATGTCCTCCAGCAGGTTCATCATGCAGTTCTTTGACAACTTTGGAGGCATATTCTTGTTTGAGGAACCTCAGAAATACACCATCATAGTTCTTCTTGAAAAGAAATACGTCAATTATTTGGTAAGTGGTTGACTTTATGTAATGTCCATTTTTGAAATTTTATTAAATGACCAATTTGTTTCACTTTTTTCCCTTATTTCGACCCTTGACTAGTTTTGATGTCTAGGTCTCCAAATTGACCGAAATGCTCCCAAATATTCTCAGAGTGTGTCTGAATGATATTAATACTTAAATATTAGGTTCGGATATTATTTATAACCCTCTGATGACTTCTACAAACTATTTAGTTGGAAATAGGTTTTGACTTTGAGGGAGTCAGCGGTCATTGTTACAACTGATTTTACCACGCATGGTTGATCACATATTCATGGCCTTCCCTATCCCTTTATAGACCCTTTGGACCCCATGGACCAATATTATACTTTTATGTTTCCAAGTTCATCCATTAAAACACCTATTTATTGTTGTACACAATTTTTAATCCCATATTCGCGTATATATGCGGATGTTGACCTCAAACCAATGTACATCACCATGTGTGCATAGGTCCAAATATTTTTGGAGTTTTCCTTGATGTGTGTCTAAACCACTTGAATCTTGGCCTTCCATATGCCGTTGTATCACTTATATTGGACCCTCCATTAACCCTTTGGAGTGCTATATAAGGAAACCCTTGGATACATTGAAGAGGAGGAATTGTAGAGCAAGGAAACTATAGTCCATTGTTGCCATAACTTGCTTATACTTGAGTGTGCATCTCTTTGTCCCTTTGGAGCACTTTGTGTTCTTCCCAAGCTTTCCTTTGCTTGTGATATTTCTATCGAGAGATGGAGGATTGAGGTGGTGGAGGCCAAGGTGGAGGACTCAGTTTCTCCGGTTTGCAATCACTTGTGTAATCTTTGATTTGATTAATAGAAATATCTTTTCTTGTCCATTTAATGTGAAATTGAATGAATATTGAATCCATGGGTATGTTTAATTGTTTATACATTGATTAATATATATGATAGAGTAGATATAACACCATATTATATAGCATGCTTGTCTTGTTTACTGTTGTTGAGAGTGAATTGCTAAAGCAAGCGAGATTGGAAAAAGCTCAACGGGGATCTACTTCAACCATCCGACATAAGGTATGACCCATGATCCCTTAGTGTTAGATATTTGGTTTCTCTTGCATATGCGAAAGGATTGATTTCTATGGTTTATCAATCTGTTGTGGTACACCCCAAGACACAGGAAGTTTCTCTCTGTAACATTCATTCCTTTGTGGGACACAATGAACCCTAGGAGACAGCCCATTGGGACACATAAAACACACTTGAAAGGGTTCAAATAGATTTTGTACTTGCGACATCGCAGGAAGGATTTCTTTAAGTCGTCCATGTGTTGTGGTTTCTTCTTTGACTGAGCAATGAGGTTTTCAAGATAGATCAACATGATGTGGATGAGTTCATGGAAGCAATATGTCATGGCATGTTGGAAGTTGGGTCTAGCATTCTTTAGACCAAAGGGCATTACTCGATATGTGAATGTGCCCCACGGGGTGGTGAATGCAGTTTTGTAATGATATTCTTTCTGGATTTGAATTTGGTTGTATCCGAAAAATTCGTCCATGAAGGAAAAGACCTCATGTCTAGCACACGCATCCATGATCTAATTGTTGAAGGGTGTTGCGAAGTTGTCTTTGGAACACGCCCAATTTAGATCGCAGAAGTATATGCAAATGTGGATGGTACCCTGTTTTTCATTCACGGGAACAAGATTTGTGTTAGATTTTTATCATTCAAGCTAGCATTATCTTAGGATCTTATCTCAGAGAATAAAATGCATAGAAATAAACACAAGAGACAAGAGACAAAAATAATTTTCCTCGACAAAACCACAAAGGAGAAAACCCTACAACTTTCTCAGAGATAGAATGAGCACCAATGGCAGCAGTAAAACTCAAAAACATAAAAGATGATCTCCATAGCTTGTTCTCTCTCTTACACTTGAGAGAGCTTCTCTTGTCTCACTCATGCACCCTAGTGAGTGAGTGTGTGTGTGATAAATAGAGAGGCTCACTCTCTATTTATATTCTTTCGTTTGTGAGGACCCTGCAGCAAATAATTAATCGAAATACACGATATAGCAGCAGAACTCAAAATCACTTTTATATTAATCGCAGGCCACTTCGAGGGGGAAACCTCCTTTGAGCAAGCTCAATACAAAATAACTTCACGGTGCCTTCCTTGGCCTCAACACACACTTATATACTAAAAATAGGCGCCAATACTATGGGTCAAAACCATGGGCCAATATAAACTATGGATCAAAACCATGCGCCAATACTATGGGTCAAAACCATGGGCCAATATAAACTATGGATCAACAAATACTATAGGCGGCTTACAAAGCATATGCGCCAAACAACAATAACAAAAACTATGGATCAACAATTACTATGGGACGACTTACAAAGCATATGCGTCCAACAACAATATACTAACACGGTAAAGAGAAGGATTGACATGGGTTCCTAACATCCCCTCCCCCTTAGAAAAAGCTTTGTCCTCAAATATTTAGATGTGGAAATTATCGCTGAATCTGAAGGAGTGGTTCCCATGTAGCATCCTCAGGCTGCATTCCGTGCCATTGAATTAAGACCTCTGTGATAGAGCGAGAGCGAAGATGACGAGTGCGATTATTGAGGACAGCCTCCGGCTCCAAAAAGATGGATCCTTCATTATCCAGTTCTGGTAAAATAGTTTGGCCTTTGATGTTGGTGCCAAGAACTTTCTTCAGACAAGAGACATGAAATACTGGATGAATGCGGGAAGAAGGGAGAAGTTCCAATTTATAAGAAACAGACCCAATCTTTTGAAGAATCCTATATGGCCCATAGAACTTTGGAGCGAGCTTATGATGCCCTTTGAGTTTTAGTGAGGATTGCTTGTAAGGCTGGAGACGAAGAAAAACCATATCACCAGCTTCAAAAGTGCGCTCAGAACGGTGCTGATCAGCTTGTTGCTTCATGCGATTTCTTGCCATGTGAATATTTTCGCGCAAAATGCGAACAACCTCATCGCGGTTTCGAAGGACCGCATCAACTGCCTGAACTGGAGAACTGCTGGGGGTGTAAGGCAGAAGAACTGGCGGTGCTTGACCATAAATTGATTCATATGGAGTCATTTTAGAGGCAATGTGGTAAGAGGTATTGTACCACCATTCAGCGAGAGGGAGCCACTTTGCCCACTGATGTTGTTGCTCAGAGGAGAAGCAACGAAGATAAGTTTCCAAGCATTTATTGTTAATTCCAGTCTGACCATCTGTTTGTGGGTGATAACTTGAACTCATCTGCAGTTTGGTGCTAGTGTGGTGAAAGAGTTCTGTCCAAAAATGACTGGTGAAAGTCGCATCATGATCCGAAACAATGGAAGAAGGCATTCCATGAAGACGAAAGATCTGGGCCAGGAAAATTTGAGCAATGGAGGAGGCTGTATAGGGATGGCTGAGAGCAAAAAAATGACTATATTTGGAGAGGCAATCAACCACAACCAAAATCATAGTCTTCCCTCTAGATTTAGGGAGCCCTTCAATGAAATCCATAGAAATATCTGTCCATAGCCGGGTAGGTATGGGCAAGGGTTCGAGCAATCCCGGAAGGGGTGTTGTTTCACCCTTATTGCACTGGCAGGTATCACATTCAGCCACCATCTATTGAATTGTCCTTTTCATTCCCTACCAAAAGAAGTTGCGCTGTGCCCGTTCATACGTTTTGAGAAAACCAGAGTGCCCAGCTGACGGAGAAGCATGGAGTTCATAGAAGATAGCTTGTTGAAGAGGTGTGTTCTGGGGAAGCACCAGATGACCCTTGTATCTCAGTGAAGCACCATCCCAAGAGTAATGTGGGACAACAGAAGGGTTGTTCTCCAAGCATTGGATGATTTGAGATAATGAAGAGTCATTGACATAACCCTGTTGAACCGATTGCAACCAATTTGGAACAGGCATAGAAATAGCGGAAAGAGAACCTTGGTCATCAAATGTGCGAGAAAGGGCATCCGCCACAATATTGTCCTCACCCTTCTGATAAGTGATCTCATAGTCATAACCCATGAGGTTGCTAACCCATTTCTGTTGTGCTGGGGAGGATACACGCTGTTCTAGGAAATATTTCAGACTCTGGTGATCAGTCTTGATGCAGAAATGATTCCCTAAGAGGTAGGGTCACCACTTTTGTACTGCATGCAAAATAGCCATCATTTCCTTCTCATATGTAGAGGCAGCTAAATTCTTACCGGAAATGGCTTTGCTAGTGAACGCAATGGGGTGTTCATCTTGAAGGATAACAGCACCAAGTCCATTACCACAAGCATCACTCTCAATAGTGAAGGGCCTGATGTTGGGAGGAATGCTTCCAGGAAGGAGCTGAGTACGATGGTCCTTTGGTCGTGAAGGTGGAAGTCCCACTGGTTCAGCAAAAACACCTGTATATCGATCCAGAATTTGTTGGAGATCCAAAGGAGTAGTGGGGGCCACTGATGGTTGCATTTGAATGGAATGGAGCTGAGCGATGACACCATGGGAACTCTTCTTAAGGAGTTTTTCCATGCGATGTGAACTGATGATGCTGAGAGACCCTAGTTGTAATCCTTTCAATGTGTGTTTGTGTCCATCAGGGGAGAATTGCATCCAAATTTCAGAAAAATCCCATAATATGGGGCCAAGTGTGCGCAGCCATTGAGCACCCAAAACCACATCACATCCGCCTAAGGTCAAGGCAAACATGTCAGAGCGGAGGTTATAATCTCCCATAGAGATACGCACATTACGACACTTCCCTTTGCAAGGTAAGGTGCCCCCATTAGAAACCATGACTTCAAAGTTGGAGCAAGGATGGATAAAACAATCAGCTTGTTTGGTGATCCGAGGGTCAATGAAATTATGAGTGATGCCAGAATCAATGAGTATTGTAAGAGGAAGATTCTTGAAGTAACCGCGTACCCGCATTGTTTGGGGGGCTGTGACTCTAGCTAAAGCATGGAGGGATATTTCGGGCTGGTCGTCCTGAGATGGAGGGTCAGTAGGTGGCTCCTGAATGTCAACCGGAGCATCCATTGTATCGGGAGCTTCTTCACCAATTTCAAAGGCAGGTGGAGAATCCACATCCAAGAGATAGAGCTTTTGTT
>LPNX010370634.1:23095-60757 GCA_001517045.1 Pseudotsuga menziesii | reverse complement strand
TGACCATTGAAATAGAGCGGAGTCTTTTCTTCGAAAGATATGGACATTAAATAATTTTGTTAAGATAAACTTAAAAATAAAATACAACCGATTATAAAGTAGAGAGAGATTATTCCCTGAATTGATGATTTCGTAATACCCTGTATGAAGACTTGGTGTCTTAATGACAAGGTGAAGCATATCAAATTATTATCTATTATTGTTTTATGGTTTATTTGGAAGGATATAAATCATAGTTGTTTTGAAGATTTCACCCTTTTGCTTTCTCATGTCTTTTCTTTTTGCTTGGGTTTATTGAGTTCTTATCCACATGATAACATTGTTATGAACATCAGAAGTGTTGTTGAGGAGATTATTGATAAATCTTCTCCTTGGGGTATTTTGATGGTTCGGAAGCTCGTGAACTTGGTTTGCTTTACATTCATGATGATCATTATTTTACTTATATAGCTGGTATGGGTTTTGGTACTAACAACTTTGTTGTGCTACTTGCTTTGAAGCTACTCCTTACTTCAACTCTGGGAAATCATATTTCTATTATGCATATTTTTGGTGATTCAAAATTTGCAGCTTTCTCAGGTTCTTCATGAAGTTATCATATTATCAGATATGTTAGAGAATGTGGATTTCAAGCAAATCTATCGAGAAAGAAACTCAAAATCAGATGAATTAGCAAAAGTTGGAGCAACTATTCTGGATGGTGATCTCGTTATATGTTTGATGACTATGGTAGCTTTTGTTGAACATGTGTGTTCTATTTGGCCTTTTATTATCTTGTGATGTGTAGATTTATCTGTCTTTTTTATTGCTGTCTTTGAGACTATATGGACATACTCTTTTGAGATGTGCAGAATTATTGATTTTTGGACTGATTATGTAGGATTGGTTATACTATGATCATTTAAGGTTATCTAATAGCTATGATGCTTTGTAAGAATTCTTTTTTTGGATTTTTGTTAATAATTTGAGAGCTTAGACAATTATCTTTTTTGATATTGTACCATCTAAAAAATGTATTTTGTACTTTTGTATATAAATTGCGATTTTTTTTTTTATGGAAAAAAAAAGATTTGGTTGAAAAAAAAGAAAAAACAGTTTCAGAAGAGATTATGCCTTGTGCTGGAGAAGTAACATGGAGGTGAAGAATGAAATAAGGCACAAGAGATGGAAGGAAACAAATATTCTTTTTCAGGAAAGAAGTATCTTTTTCACGCCACTTCCAAGATAAGAAAATATTCTTGAAACCTCCACTGTTAGTTTCCAATTTGATTTTCTAGCTTAAGATTATGTTGCAGCTGCAACTCTTTTCCCCAAATTTTTTAAATTTTGGACCCTCCTTTTGATTTTATCTTACCTGTAATTGTTTCGATTCCTGAACTCTATTTTTCCTCTGCCACAAATTTGGATTTTTGATGTTGAATTGAGGTCAATTGTTTTCATTCCTTTCAGAAGTAGAATGATCTAAAACTACCAATGCTTTTGACTGTGGAACCTAACATTTTTTGATTTTCGAACGGTTTGGTTTTATCGCTGTCAGAGGATTGTTGAAGATTGAGTGAGGGATTTAGTTCTTCATGCCACCTCTGCACAGCTTTAAAGTCTTTCGAGCACTTAACATTTTCGATGATTTTTTCCAATTTCGATGATTTTTGAACAACGAATCGGGGCATTAGTTCTCTATATCGCCGATGGCTAGGCCTGTATTTCACCAATGTGCTTTTATCTCTTTTGCTTTATTTTACTATCGTCGTTTTTGTTTTATCACTATTGGAATGCTAGTCTTCTAAGTCGCCGCCGTTTCGAAGGGAAAATGGAAAACGTTCCAACGAATAGATTTTTCTTTCACCGATTACGTGGTATTATTGGTTCAAACTTTTTTCTTTGCGATGATTTTTTGTTTCTCTATCGGAATGTTTTTGGAAAATAGTCAGAGTTCTAGTCTTGAGTGATGTCGTCGTTTCGGAGGCCTTGTTGTTTATCTCACTGACACTGCGGAGATGCTTAGTGTTAAACTCATCGATCCGTAGTCATTAAAGTTTTCAATCGCCGAAGTTTTCATTTGATTGCGAAAGCTGTAGTCTGATTGTTTTCTGCTATTGCAGATTTCTAGCAAACTATCCTGTCGATGCATTGAGATTAGTCCTTCTGATCTCCGATGTCTGTAGGACAGTTTTTAAGGTTTTATTTCGTCGATGTTTTATTTTTCCGCGGAACCCTTAGTTTGTATGACTTTCACCGTTGCGATGGCTTAGTGAACTAACCATCCGACATATAGTTTTTCCTTTCGCCGATGAAGAGTTTGTCTGCCTGATACTTAGTATTTTTCCGCCGGTGAGGGTTTTTCCCACCTTTTTGTGTGTTTTACTCTATATTTTGGGACGGCAAAGTTTCTCCTTGGGTTTTGGTCGAATCTAGTTTTTCTCTGAGATGAAGAGCGCAGTTTAGGTTTCGGATTGGCAGTTACTTTGTTATGATTTGTGCTTTCATCGGAGGATTTTGAATTGGTCCAGATGCAGCCTGGATTGAGATAGGGAGCCTATTTTATCGGGGTTGTGATTTTAGTTTGGACATTGGATTTAGTGGATTTCAGACCCAGTTTGCAGGATTTCCTTTGCCTTATCTTTTCATGCATTAATATTGTTTATAGTTCATTTTATAGAATGCATGTATTGATACAGTTTGTGTTACTTTGTTAAATGCTAAATGGTCTAAAAATATGATATGTTCATGACAGGATGATTGCTGCAAAGAAGATATGGCTAAAGGACAAGGCAGAAGGTAGGCAGCAAGGAAAGAAGAAGCTGAAGCATAACGAAGCAGAGATGTTGCTAAAGATAAAGAAGAGAGTGAAGGTCTGAGATCAACAGGATCTCAAAAGACCAACGGATTACTGAGCAGAATCGATAGTAGCAGAGGCCCAGGCTTCGAAAAAGTTCGTCAGTTACCAACCTGGTCCCTTTTTATAAAGTGTTGTAAAAACTTAATCTGAAATGTAACATATTGTATAAATCATGAGCACTCAAAAAGAGACAAAAGGGTGGTTTTGAGCGGTTGGAGGGAAGCCAAAGGTCACCGAGGGGAAGCCTAAGAGTTTTGCTTGTAGTATAAGTATAGGAGAGTTAGATAGTGGAAAAGAACTTTTTCCCAGATAGATTTGTGAGAATATGTTGTAAGAAGAACTATTTCATTTTGCAATAAGAATTACAAGTTTCCTGTTGGAGAAATCTTGGTGGAAGATTTCAAATGCTGTGCTATGGATTTGTTGAATGTGAACTATTTCATTTTCATCTTGCATTCATTAACTGTGAGATCATTCTAACTCTTTGAACCTATGTTCTTGTTACGAATGCACTCTAGTTTATTCTATGAAATTTCCACTATGAGTAATGAAGGCTTTTCATAAACAATGAGCTATCTTGTTGTTTATATATCTATTAATGTTCATGTGTTTTGAACTAAGTAACAGCTATTTGTGATTTTTCTTAATGCATGCGCAAAAATACATTCCTCATTGATAAATTATAATCTTGCTCCCTAGGGATAGGTTAGATAGTTAGTTTTAGTTTCTTGATGTGTGTGATTTAGATGTGAGTGAGTTAAGACGAGAGGTAAGAACCTGTGCATCACATTGTGACCGCTCCTCGTATTTTCTATCAATATGAATTCTTGGATAGGCACTTGCATATTATACTTAAATGCAAAAACTAAAATATACATGGTGGACCGAGCCGTAACCGATAAAATCTTTTATTTTGTTACTTGACCTACGGTAGCTGGAATGTAAACCGGACGGATTCCCCATACCAAACAGTAACAGGCTAGTTGGGAACATTTACAGGGGAGAATCCCTAACT
The DNA here is from genome assembly GCA_001517045.1 of Pseudotsuga menziesii. Taxonomy (NCBI): domain Eukaryota; kingdom Viridiplantae; phylum Streptophyta; class Pinopsida; order Pinales; family Pinaceae; genus Pseudotsuga; species Pseudotsuga menziesii. The sequence continues at coordinate 56,903 of LPNX010370634.1, read as the reverse complement.
CTTGTTACCTGCGAATTTCCAGGAATCAACAGTTTTTGGCGCTAGAAGGAGGGCTACTAGTGCATGACTGGCCAAGGAAACCCATTTTCTCAATATTATTCCACTGGTGACAGTTCTGAAAGCAGTTTGTTTCCCAATCAAACTCCAGAAGAAAAGGGTAAAGAGCATCTGTATTCTGCCGATAACGAAGTAGTTGATGATTTGAGAATATTTACTAGGGATTATGTGAAGAAGATTGGTGGATTACCAATTATCCCTTCCTTACCCATAAGAGAATATCGGAAGAAAGACCATCCTATATTGGAAGACGCAATGTTGGTTGAATATTTTGAAGAACTGGTAGAAACAGCTTTACAGGAAGTTGTTCAACCTATGAATCAGTTGGACCCATATACACATTACTGTTCACTTGTTCATACCCCTATTCATTCACCACATCACTCTCCCCTTAAAATCATGGAAAATGTAAATGCAAATCAACCACCTAACCCATCAAATCCACCACCTGCTTGGAGGGCTAGATCACCATTAAACCTAGCACCTCCTTTGCATGACTTACCTTAGGATTTTGAGAAAATGTTGCCTAAGTTTGACCCAAGTGAAAAGCTTTTGGTATATGATCATTTGCAAAGCTTTTAGTTGGCTATAAAAGGACTACGGGCTGGAGAACATGAAGATATAGTCTGCAGATTGTTCCCTCATACCCTGAAAGGAGCAGCAACCTCATGGTATTTTTCTCTGCCTGCAAACTCAATCATAGATTGGGATACATTTGAAATATTATCTAGAAGTAAATATCCAGTCCAAAAAACTCATGCATCTCTGATGAAAGGGTTATGCGCTTTAAAGAAAGAAAGAAAGGAAAAAGTGCATAGTTTCACTCAAAGGTTTGATGCTTATCTAAAGAATTTTTTTGCAACTAATAAACCATCTGATAAAGTTCTAAGTGAATACTATACTTCAGCGATAGGGCCTGAATTGGCCATGTTTTCCAAGATGGCAGTCAAACCTACATTGTCAGAAACTTATGAAGAAGCTGAGAGGGTAGAAGCTGAAAAAGAGAGCATAGAAGATTATCCTGAGCAATCGAGAGAAAAAACTTTTGGTAAGAAAGTGTTGTTACTGACTAAGCCTAAATAGGAGCAATCACATGACTTTGAAGGGATGGTGAAGATGATGTAGAAGCTATCCAACATAGTGATTTATTTGGAGAAAGAAAAGGAGGCTCATAAAGCATACAAGCCTTACTATAAAAGGAGAGAAGATAACAATCAATCTAAACATCCTCCACACAGTCCTGCATCAATGAATTTAACTGAGGTAGGGATGGATAATTTTTGCGCCTTTCATCAGCAGCCTCATTTTGAAAAAAAATTCCCTCAATGGATCAATTCGATGACATTAGTAATGAATCAACTATTGGAATCTAAACTAATAGAAACTGACGAGGAGGAAGAAAAGGGTAATAAATCCATAGAAAAACAAGAGGATGATGCTCTGGTTTTATGGGACTGTGTCTCACTTTTTGATACAGAAGATGAAGGTTCTTTGAAACATGAAGAGATATCGGAAACACATGTGACAACAAGAAGTCAAGGTTTGTGAAATAAAGACAATTCAATACTTCCAAAGATTAAGAAATTTCAAGAGAATATGAAGAAAAGACAAAAAAAACAACATAGATGATAAAATACCTGAATTTACCATTACCAGTCAAGATCTAAAACAAGTCAACATGCCTGATAATCCTATTGAAGACAAAGTTGATAATTCAAGGAAAATCTCAAAGCACCTGAGATGGGGTACAATATTGTGGAGGACATTAAAAAGGCTAAGGCAAATATTTCGTTATTTGAAATGTGTAATGTACCTCAATAGAAAGAAAAATTGTTAAAAGCGATTGAAATACCAGAGGAAGAGCTTCCCACTAACAACCAACCTGTAGAAGAAATTGTTGAAGCAAGTGTGGAAGGTAAGGCTAGTTTTAAAACCCCACCATTCCTCTTGACTTTTGAGATTTTAAACCATAATGTGTACAATTGTTTAGTACAATCAGGGTTAGAAGTCAATTTTATGCCACTTTCATTCTGCAAAAAGATCAACAGACAACCTAAACCCACTACCTGGCAGGTTACTCAGCAAGACAGGACCAATGTGAAAGTAATCGAGGAAATGGAAGATGTTCTGATTCGCTTATCTGCCAATGAAAATATATGTCAGTACATTGATATTGTAGTAGCAGACATACTTGATGTTTATGGACTTGTTTTGAATCGAGACTGTTCAGCAAGGCTAAATGGGAATTTCGCATCAGATTGGTCACATCTATGGTTGCCTCATAAGGGAAGTCCAAATCAAATAAAAATATTAAGAGAGCCCCACATGAAGCACAATGTTACTCAATTGGAAGAAAAGAATGAACCAGTGAATTCTGTGTTGGGAAATTATCTAATTGAGCTAGAACCGAGAAACTACTAAGCGAAAGAAGCTAGCAGTACACCAGACACCCAGCCTGATCTCCTTCGATTTTCACAGCCTGATGAGATTGATTGTAAAATAGTAGATGTAGTTTTTTATTCAAGTACAGTAGGATTAGATAACGGGTAGGACTTTTTAGTCAAGCCTAGCCCCTCAACTTACAAGTTTCCAGATTTATAGGGGGGCAGAGAACTGACAAGTCAGTGGTTTAGTTCTCAAACTTTATTGTTGTTTTCTTGATTATCTTGTACATAAATAAATTGATTTGGTTGTTTATTTTTTATTTATTTTAATTTTGTTTGTTTTTAGTTATATTTTGATTGATTTCAATAAAAGAAACAAACTTTTGGTTGCATGGAGAACATTAAAATTCTAGATTAACTAAAATCCTTGGCTATAATATGTACTATTGATTTATCTGGAATAATTTATTCTAGTTTAGTAGTTTTTCTAAATGGCTATGAACACATTGAAGTCCTACTTAATCCTTGTAAAATAACTCACGATCAAAAGGTCTAGAATACTATTTCGAGGTCCATCCATCTCACATTTAAAAATGTCTGAGGGACTGACAACAAGGATCCATGGAAAGGAAGCAGGGTAAACAGTATATTATATATAAATGATCCCATGCTAAGATATGAAAGCCAAAAAGGAAAATATGAGTCAAAAAACCTCCTAAGAAAGCAATGTGTATCAAAACAAAGTACTGAACCATATGAGTACAATATCGCCAAAGTTCGTCTCCATCCATGAGCTGAAAATTAAATATATCTCTCACACAAAAAGACACTATGGATAGAGGATCCTGAATAAAAAATTCAGAAAGAAAGGCATGCAGGAGGACTCAAAAAGGACAAAAGTCCAAAAGCACAAAAAGTGCAAAATGGCATGGGAATGAGGAACAAACGAATATTTATGTTTACCATATGTTATAATCTTGTGGTGTCCAAGCTGGAAGCTACCTGAAGACAGAGGTAAAAAATGAAACTCATATTCCTGGGCTCAAAAGAGTTATCTTGACTTTGAAATCTTGGTTTCCATTTTCCTAAATTGGACTATCATCAATGATTAAAAGTACATACATTTGCCATTTGGGAAATCTAGACATCTAAAAGAATTCAACATATTGGTTTTACTGTCAAATAGTCTGTTACTTAAGGAAGAAATTGTCTAGAGATCTGGGTTCACCAGGTAGTCGACAATTGTTGCAGCTGCAACTCTTTTCCCACAGAAACCATAGTTTGTATGACTTCCACCGTTGCGGCGGCTTAGTCAACTAACCATCCGACATACAATTTTCCCTTTCGCCGATGAAGAGTTTGTCCGCTTGATACTTAGTATTTTTCTGCTGGTGAAGGTTTTTCCTGCCTTTTTGTGTGCTTTTACTCTATTTTTTGGGACAACGGAGTTTCTCCTTGGGTTTTGGTCGAATCTAGTTTTTCTCCAAGATGAAGAGCACAGTTTAGGTTTCGGATTGGCAGTTACTTTGTTATGATTCATGCTTTCATCGGAGGATTTCAAATTGGTCGAGATGTGGCCTTGATTGAGACAGGGAGCCTGTTTTATCAGGTTTGTGATTTTAGTTTGGACAGTGGATTTAGTGGATTTCAAGCCCAGTTTGCAGGATTTCCCTTGCCTTATCTTTTCATGCATTAATATTGTTTGTAGTTCATTTTACAGAATGCATGTATTGATACAGTTTGTGTTACTTTGTTAAACGCTAAATGGTCTAAAAATATGATATGTTCATGAGAGGATGATTTCTGCAAAGAAGATATGGCTAAAGGACAAGGCAAAAGGTAGGCAGCAAGGAAAGAAGAAACTGAAGCATAACGAAGCAGAGATGCTACTCAAGGAAAAGAAGAGAGTGAAGGTCTGAGATCAACAGGATCTCAAATGACCAACGGATTACTAACAGAATCAATAGCAGCAAAGGCCTAAGCTTGGGAAAAGTTCATTAGTTACTAAGCTGGTCCTTTTTATAAAGTGCTCTAAAAACTTAATATGAAATGTAACGTATTGTATAAATCACGAGCACTCACAAATAGACAAAAGGGTGGTTTTGAGCGGTTGGAGGGAGCCCAAAGTTCACCGAGGGGCAGACCAAGAGTTTTGCTTGTAGTATAAGTATAGGAGACTTAGATAATGGAAAAATATTTTTTCCTAGATAGATTTGTGAGATTATGTTGTAAGAAGAACTATTTCCTTTTGCAATAAGAATTACAAGTTTCCCGTTGGAGAAAACTTGGTTGAAGATTTCAAATGCTGTGCTATGGATTTGTTGAATGTGAACTATTTCGTTTTCAGCTTGCATCCATTAACTGTCAGATTGTTCTAACTCTTTGAACCTATTTTCTTGTTATGAATGCACTCTACTTTATTCTATGAAATTTCCACTATGAGTAATGAATGCTTTTCATAAACAATGAGCTATCTTATTGTTTATATATCTATTAATGTTCATGTGTTTTGAAAAAGGTAACAACTATCTGTGATTTTTCTTAATGCATGCGCAGAAATATATTGCTCATTGATAAATGATAATCTTGCTCCCTAGGGATAGTTTAGATATTTAGTTTTAGTTTCTTGCTGTGTGTAATTTAGATGCGAGTGAGTTAAGACGAGAGGTAAGAACCTGTGCATCACATTGTGACCGCTCCTTGTATTCTCTATCAATTTGCATTCTTAGATAGGCACTTGCATATCATACTTAAATTCAAAAACTAAAATATAGATGGTGGACCGGGCCATAACCGGTAAAGCCTTTTATTTTGTTACTTGACCTACGGTAGCCGGACCGTAAACCGGACGGATTCCCCATACCAAATAGTAATGGGCTAGTTGGGAACGTTTACTGGGGAGAATCCCTAACTGTTGTTACCTACGAATTTCTAGGCATCAATAGATTCTTTTTGCAAAAGTAAGTAATTTTCGCCTCTGTGGATGAGCGGCTCTCTTAAAGAGACCACTATCCTTGCCATTTTTGTAAGAGGAGGGTTTTCCTTTTGGAAACTACTTCCTACTTTTCATATTAACTATTTTTGAACGTGGAAGAAGATAAGACATACATGGTTATGCATTAATGTATGTTATGAAAAGTGAATATATTTAGGATTAATGAGTTATATATTGAAGTCATTTAAATATAATTTATTTAAAAAAAATATATCTTATATATTTTTTTTAGATATAGTAAATACATTTTATAATGTTATATGCCTTATATTTGTGTATATAGAATTGATTACATTCTAAATATACATATAAGGATATATTTATAAGTTGAAAAGAGAAGTTTTTCTTTAAAAGATATTTTTAGGAAAATAGCCAAGGTTTTTAATAATGTAACTTAAGTGAATACACTCCTTAAAAGGGCTATAAATTTCATTGTTAAGCAAATAAATAAATAAAAGTAGGTGCTTTATATGTATTTAGTTAAAAGAAGGTTTGTTGTCAAGTTATTAAGAGAGCAATGTTAAATCACTAATATTGGCTTTTATATAAGCCTTCGATGAAAGGTCCCTTTTGTTTATCTTACCCTAGTGGAATTCATGTCCATCTTGGGGGTGGCCTCTCGGCATTAAGCCAAACGGAGAGCCTAAGGTAGGGTGGAAATTCAAAGTCAAGCCCTTAGTTGCCATGTTAACTATATCACTTAAAGTACTTTTAAGTTATTTCTTTATTATCTCACACGTTAGTAAATTTTATCCTTGATGCTTGAGATAAAGAATTTTTTTGTAAATGAGTAATAATCGTTGGTATGGTGAGTACTATTGGCTTCTATATAAGAGGCTTAGAGGTGTTGGAGGTAAGTTTGGTAAATTTAGTTTATTATTTCTAGTCGTTTGAGGGATGGGTTGATTGCATATTATTGTAGAGCATGCATTCCACTTGATTCATAGTATCAACTATTATATATTAAATTATGAAATGGATCCTTATGCTCCATCTATATGAGAATGTAAATGTGGTGATTCAATTAACATACTTAGTTTGATGCAGTAAATACAAAAATAAAAACCATTTCCCTAAAATCACCATGTGGAAATTGGATATGTTACAAAGAGAACCCCTACAGCCTTGACTATAACGTCTAGGATTCGATGGATTTCCTCCATATTTTCATGAATTTTATTTTACACATGATGCACCACTTCCTACTGCAAATCATTATCTAAGAGGACCTTATGCAAAGATGTCTTCATGGACCAATTAGGACCAACAATGCATGTGCTTTTTTATTTTTAATTCCCTAGATTCAAGAGACTCCATTGTCTTCTCACCATGTGCCAAGACAACCATAGTGAATTTTTTAGCCTCTTGTTTCTTCTTAGCTTCCTAATATGCATGCGTGCCATCACCAAGCCTACTACAAGCACGGTCCCTTGGGGCCATTGTAAGCAAAGAACATGGAGAGAGGTTGTTGATCAACCACCGTATATCCTTTCCAAATTATTCTTATTCCACCACCCCTCAATAGATTCTGATTAGATTCTGATTGACAACCTTCCTATCATATAGACACTACTGAAGGTGCTTACAACTACTTAAATAAATAAACCCAAAAATGTACGAACAATGATGAGAAACATGTTTTCATCATCTAATTCTCTTGCACTAATGCCATGATTGACTAGAATGGAAATGACAAGGAAAAACTACGGCATGGGATATTTCACATGGATAGAATTCTTTGTTTGGGTATGCTACTAGCCTCCTCACAAATGAAGGAGGTAGCAAACATGATTATCGTACACTGCATCCATAAAAATTTGCACATAGATCTTACCTTCTAAGACCACCCACTTATTTCCATGAGATATGACTCAACATCTCATCTCGGCCTTGTGATTTTACTACCTTCCATCTCCCCACATGTTCGCGTAAGAGGTTTATTCACATCCTTATCATTTTACATGTTCCACAAACACATAGATGGATTGATCGTTGAGATGGGTGGCACATGCATGCTACCACCCATCCATTTACTAGGTTTCTTCATCATTGAATGGAGGAAAAAGGGGTCATATTAACACCAGCAACAAGGTTCATGTTTTCCATTCAAGAAGTGATTTATATGTAGATATTTTCATGTTTGTCTATAAAGGGGCATACATATAGATATTTTTCATATTTTCATTTCAAAGTGACATATAAAATATTTGGCAAATGTATATGGCCATATGGGTGATTAGGATTTGTCTGGCATCATATATTGGTCTTACTGCCTATTTTTTCCCTAGAATTATGGTTTGAAGAGGTCTTGAAGTGTTTATACAATAAGTTGTGGTGTTTTGTCACTATTGAGAAAGGGTTTGGAGATAAAGAGGAAAGGTGGGTGGTTAGGGTATCGGTAGAGTTGAATCCATTGAAGGATTTGGTGGAGGAAATTGATATTTAATAGTTGTAGTCCTTTATATAAATTTTGGATTATTGTAGACTACAATTTTATTATTTGGTTTGTCGAGAGGTCTATCACTTATGTTTTGAGTTCTCTTTAAAATGTAAGCAGCTCATTCCCTGAAAATTGTTGGAAAGGTTTGTTATTGGGGTTAAGGGTTTTAGTGTGTAGATATTTTTCCTTTCTCCTCAATAAGTGTTTCATCAACATGTCGTTAGGAAGGTTTTTTTTCGCTTCTCAAAATGTTAGAAACTCCAACATCATACTCTCCCAAGTGGACTTTTGCAGAGGGTAACATAAAAGATAATATTTTGAATCGTTTTTTTCATTCTGTGTAATATCCCGCATTTTGACCTTAACTATAATGGGCATGAGTCCCATTGCATATGAGTTACTTTGATGTTTATGTTTGTATATTGGGTGTATGCCCCACTGAACATGAGTTATGTTGATTAGTTAGATATATTGGCCACAAGCCAATACATATGTTTTATTATCTTGTATGCGATTGTATATATTGGGCATGGACCCTAATGCACAAGGATTATTGTCCTAGTAGGATGTACTAGATGTATCATTATGTGATTTACCCTAATACATATACTGAGATGATTATTATGATGAATTGTGTAGAATATTGAATGCATGATTGAGTTCTATAATTTGCTGGGTGTAAACCCTGAAGCACACGAGTGATGAGATTTTGTGTTGAGAATCAGCTCTGGAACACATGAGTTATGAAATATTATGTCGAGTGTAAGCTTTGTAGCACATGAGTTATGAGATTTTTTGTTGAGCATAAGCTCTAGAGCAAATGAGTTATAAGATCAGAAGTGTTGAGCTTAAGATCTGTAGCATCGCATCCTTGGCCATTGTATCCCTAGGTGTATTATACAAGTAAATCCTAGCATTAGTGTCGAGAAAGAGGCTCTGGAATTGCACTAAGTGTAACTCCCAATTTTTAGTGTTGAGCTTGGGCTCTGAATAGCGCTAGGAGTTGCTTAAATCAAGAGTCTTGAGTGAAAATGACTCTGAATAGCACCGACCCCTATCATACTTATTTTGAGTTGATTAAATGAAATTTCAAATCTACTTCTCATTAGGAACTAGAAGAACTACCACTATATATGATGTATTCCAACATGCAAGGAGGATCTAGAGCTACCTAACTTAGTTGACCAACCCTACCTGAGGCCTTGATAAATAAATAGTGTAAGCTAAGAGAAGCATCAAATAAATGAGACTATGTTATATGATGCATAAATAAATATTAAAGATAATATGTAAAGTTTATATATATTATGAATAAAAGAATAATTATATATATGTATATAAGGAAATAAAGATAACTAAAATAATAAATAAAGAGTATATGTATTTAGTATTAACTAAAATGATTAAATAAATATTCTATTCTAAAGTTAAATTAAGAACTAGTAAATAGTTTCTAAGCTAAACAAAATAAATTTTAAATCCACATAAATGAATTAAAGATTATTTTCAAGAAAGTAATGAATTCTTGATCTAACTGAAGTTTAAAATAACTACCCTTTCCTAAAAATATTTTCTATAAATACCCAAGAGAAGGGAAGGCTTGGGGGATCTAACCATTATTCCAAAAATAGTTTGGAGAGCATTTCCAAAAGCAAACATTCTTATAGAGAGCCTGATATTCCAAATAGGAACAGCTTCGCCTTTAGGAGTTCTGGATCACTTGCATGTTGGAGCCAACTCGAGGGGATCCATATTAGAACCAGGAATGGTTCTGGGTCATGGTTGGGAGGAACGTTGTACTTTCAAGGTTACCCGGTTATCAGATATAAGGTCCGAAATATCTAAGGTTTTATTTAGTCTGTGTGTTTAAGTGTGCAGGGTTTTATCCATTAACAAGCTGAATAGTGCAGGTATGAGGTTTCTACATTTTTTTTAGTTATGTTGAATTATGTTTACAAGTTGTACTTATAGTTATTATGCTTTGGATTAAATATCTACAATTTTACTTTCCAGCTGAATATATGCTTCAAGTTGTTTCATTTGTTTAATTGAAACTCAACCTTTAAATTCTTAGATACGTTTTAGGGTTAATTTCTCTTAGAATTATATTTAACCAGTTTTCAGAAGTTGATGTCAAAGTTTTAGTCTAGATCTAAATCCTAGTTTCTAGATAAAATTAATAACCCAATCTCTGCCAAAATTTTACTGAAACTAAACCATTAGGTATATTTTATGAACTTGTACAGGTCTACGACCTTATTAAATGTAAACTAAATATTAAACAGAATTAACTAACTAGAAAACAAATTAATTAAATAAAGCTCTTCTCAAACAATAAAACAAATAATAAAAATTGAATACATATCCATAAACATTAATCGAGGGATAGAATCCATTTAATAAATTCAAACACATAAGTTAACACATAGCTAGCATTTACAATTTCCAGCAACCCTACTATATAATACATTAAACCCATCTATGAATAAACAATGACCAATTAACTTAACAAACAAGTTTACCATAATTCCTCATGGGAAGGTCGAGAGGCCATCCACGAATTCAAGATGAATAATGGTTACACCATTAAAGTCAAACTTATAAATTAAACATTATAATTCTTCCCAGCATCGAATCCTGTTAAGGATTGGCGGGCTACCACAACATTTTGTAAACCTAAGAACTACCTATGAAAAATAGTGAAGTATATTATACTACAAATAGAACTAATAAGCAACATCGAATTTCAAGTTAACCAAATCAAATCTCATACACTCCAGATAAAAGAGAGTTGAACATTTATTAAATAAATAGCATAACATAAACACCATATCTCCTCTATAAAAAAAAAATACATAACATTAACCATCAAGACCTAAGGTCGAGCCACATAAGCTACTGCTTATCTATGCTAATACGAATAATAATAAATAGTTCCAAATCAATATACACAACTTAGTAAACATTAAACCCCATTTAACGATCAACCCAAGATCAAATCGCATAGATCCCAGCTGGGAGTAACAAACATATTTAAAGAAATAAAAAAACCATGTAACAATACAACCCTGTATCTATTCCTTTAAACATAATACCATAAGCATGTACGCATAAGAACTAAATTATAAACCCAACACACAGGCTACGTTATCCAAGCCATTACAGTCGTTCGTAAAACAACCAAAGCATCATAACCAACATGCAGACAGAGCTAGGGCTGCCCTCAGAAACCTACAACACTCATTCGTTAAAAATGCAGACCAAGAATTCTCCCACAAAAGCTAAAACTAATATGAAGCAAGGACTCTGCCTTTGGAATCTTTTACATAGATGTAAATTATCTAAATTTAAAAACCAAATCAATCAATTGATAGAGCAACCTCAATTATAAACAACGAATCAATTTATTAAACCACATTTCCACATACCACATCAAATATCAAAGTAGTGGTATTATAGTGTCATTGCAGAGAAATGGCACATATAGAATTTATAAACGGATCCAACAAATATCACAGAGCTAGTAGTAAACAAAGAAACACAAAGTCAAATTTATTTAACCCAAAATCCATTACAAAGCCATACAAGTTTTTTCACAAAATCGCATCTCGGAACCAAACGCTCGAATGGGAAGAAAATTCAACAAACCCAAACTGACAGGATATTAAAATCCAAAATGTTACTATCATATTTTCCCCAAAACCCAGGCCAAAACCCAACAAGGTGGCTGGTTACAGCTTCGCAACATAAAATCCTTGCAACACTGAAAATGAATTAACAGTGGGTGAAGGCCCTTTCTCTACATGGGCGTATTTAGATGGTTGTGTAGTTGACCAAGTCTCTTCCCTTCAAGCAGATAAGTCACGCTTCCCCCAAACCTGCAACACGAAATCAAGCAACCACGAGAAGTATGCATTGAAACATTAAAACCAAACGAAATTTGAAAGAGTTGAACCATACGGGAGTGTTTACATACCTGTAAGAGTTTTGTGACCAACATTGTAATCCAAACCAGGGTATGCATAGCTCCAACAATGGAGCATGAACCTCTCTCCACACTAAACGAAAGACCAAACAAATTACAGGAGAAAAATCCTAACACCAAGGTTAAGCCTTGATCCTTCCGATCACGTGGCTCATTGAATGCGCTAGCCTAGCCTCAACTAAATCTCAAATTGAAACCCCATTGCCTATATTTTTCTCTATATAATTCTCCATTCAAATATTTAAACCCACTCTCTATCATATTCGATATGCACATAGTTTTAAACCCTCTTTCCATTCAAAGCATAAACCTTGAACACCATAATTTGAAAGCATATACCACAGTTTAAAAACATGTATTTTTACATTTAGGCTAAACCCATTTTTCCCTATAGAAGTGAGGTCAATGTTGTGAGTGTAGGGTTTAGTATTTATTTAACATAACCTTTAGTGCTTAAGAAAAGATAGCTGTAAATGCTAGGATTCTTTTTCATCACGTTCATGAGCCTAGTCTTATAGGCGAAGTTACCTACAATAAGATAGGTACACATGCGTTAGTTCACAATGAACTAAGTAATCCCAATAACATAGGATCCCTTACCTTTCCAGCTGAGTTGATAGGAAAAGATATTGCCACTCCACCCCTTTACATATAGAGGTAAGTCAACCTCTTCATTGTAAACAAATAATAACTAGATAACATAACATGAAAGCAAAACATGAAAATAATAACATCAGTAGCATCAGGAAACTATATAACCATGTACATAAACTACAAGCACATCGGAATTTAGAATAGTGACTTGTAAACATCATCATCATATAGGAAACACACAAAAAGGAAAACAACAATAGAACTTAGGCTTAGTTCTTTATCCAAGTTTTTATTCCGCAGTAAAAATAAGATGTCCTTAAGATCTCAATAGTTTTATTAGCCTACAATTTTTTTATTTTTTTATGGATTTTAGGGACATTACATTTTCATTCTCTCCCCCCTACTCATTCTCTTGGGATAGAAGTTGGTGGGTTGGGTTCTCGTGAATATGACACAATTAACGATTGTAATTATGTGAGTGAGTCTTGTCTTAGGTAGATGATCCAATCTTAAGTAAAATTATAGTACAACCTTTGTTCTCATGTTTCAAAATCAACTGAGGTCTTAGGAGTTGTGGAGGTGGGTTTGGATCCCAATCCATATCCACATTCCCATGTTGGGCATGCATATATTATCTTCATGGCTAGATAAAAGGCATCACAACAATGACAACCCTTATTGCGGGCTTGCAAATGGCCATTCTATCATTAAATATTTATGGGGTTGGGGGTGATCCCAAAAGGGAGGATCTACTAGGGTTCTCAAAGCATGTAACCTTGATATCATGTTCCTTAAGGAAACAAAGTGTTCTAGACGTCAGGTGGTTAAAAAAGTTTCTCCACTTCTTAACGGGTGCAATTTTTCTTGTTTAGATGCCATTGAACCATTTGGTGGGGTGATTTCAACATGAAATCATGATATTATTTTCCATTCCATGAATTATCTTTCTAAAAGTATTCTTTTGGACGTGGAATATTGAGACCTTTGTGTTAGAACCTGTGATAAATTTAAAGATTTTTACATATGCATCTGCACTAATTCCCCTACTAAAGTTTAGACCAGAAAAAGAAAGATAAAAAATTGTTGAAAATCCTGATTTTTAGCCTTATGAATATGCCTACATAAGAAAAATATTATCAAGGTTAAACCATGACCCGAATGGATGACCTGGATGCATAGCAGAGAAGAACAAAGTATGAAAATCATTTTCGCCAAGGAAAAATTGGGAGCAGAAAAGATGAAAAAGTAAAAGAATCAGTTTAGAAAAGTGGTAAACTCGATTTTCTCTTTCTATAGTTTGAGATTTGATAGTCAAGGATGGTGACAGGATAAATCAAAGGTACAGGAGAAAGCGGGAAGCAAAAAGGTGGAAGCAAAAAGTGCCAAAATTTGGTTATAAAAGTTGGTATTTTCTCCTTCTTCTTTCTGCTATTTTGTATAAAGGAAAAAGAGGAAAGCGGAAGATACAAAAATTTGGTCGTAAAAAGTAAGAATCCCACTTTCCACAATCCACAAGATTGATGTTCTAGAAATATTTTGTTGAAGATCAACGACTCGAAAGGGAGCCGAAAGGTGGAAGTGGAAAACAGAAATACCGAGTTTTGGTTGCGAAAAAAGTTGAAATATCACTTTCCATGATCTGCAAGATCGAATTCTAGAAATATTCCATGAAGATGAACGTCCTAGAAGGGAGAGAAAAGGAGGAAAGAGGAAATATGAAATTTTGGTTATGAAAATTTGTAAGCTCGCTTTCCACTTTCCGCAGCCTGTAGCTTGATCTCAGATCAACAACTGAGGATGAATCTGAAGGAAATCAATGCTACAAAAATATAAAGGGAGGAAAGGATAAGACAGGAGTAGAAATATCAAATTGATCCTTGAGAAATCTAGAATTCCACTTTCTTCCATTTTGATCTCAGATCAACGGTGAAGGATGAATCTTGCGGAAATCAATGGTTAAAGAGTAATTTCATAGGTGTAAGATAAGGGATGAAGGAAACCATTTTTGGCTGTCCGAAAATGCTCTGAGAAGTCATTTTCATCAAGAGAGCTTGAGTTCTAGCTGTCAAATTTCCCAAATTGATCCACCACGTGCATTCCAATGTGCTTTCCTGATTTATTTGTGATCATGGAAAATCTTCCAGATCGAAATTTGTTAGGATTTTGTCTGTGTGGTTTTGATCCCACGCTGTAACTAAAATATTGGCTCTATTTCGAGGTTGGTCTCGGGACCCCGCGAAACTATAAATGTAGCCTCAAGAGAGGAAGAAGGGGTTCAACTTTAATTTTTGAAGCCGCGTGTGCCTAGTTTTTATAATTTTGCAACTTTCTTGGAAGTGTTAATGAGAAATATTCTTCTGTGTTTTTGAGATTCATCATTGTGTTCCATGTTCAGTTTGTGAACTGTTTGCATCATTTTCATTTGTGTAAGTTTCTGCTAATGATTTCTAGCTGTATGTGAGGAATTCATTTTATTAAGTGCTCCTTGCATTAGAAATGACATTTCTAATGTGTTTATAATGATTTTTGTGGAAATAATCCTTCTTTATATTTTCCATATATGTCATTATCGTTAGTGTTGCTTCTACTAAAGGTGTTTTCAAGAAATTTATCCATAGATAGGTGCCTCTTACTTCACTAGGCTCTTTCTCCTCTCTACTACCACCACTTGAATATATTTGACTGAATATAACACCCACTTTGCCTCATATTACAAAGGGAAAATCATTGCTCATTATTCATTGTAATACCATTGAATGATTCAGTCTGTGACTCCATTTCCCAATGGTATTTAACATTTTTCTGTTTTACACTCTTTAAATTGCAAACAACCCTTCCCCTGAGAAATCTAGCCTCTTGAATGATTATCTAAAGCCAAATGTATATGTGAATGACCCTATGACAAGGAGAGATCCCTCTCTGACTGTATAGGCTAGAATACGGTCTAAAGATTGCTTTGAAATGGTTACCCCAGTGATTCTCCTACAACAACTATAGGAAACTTATTGGGTGATAATATTTTGGAAATTATTTGAAGTTATACATTTGTATGGTGGATACTCCGATCGAAAGGTGTTTTGTAGGATTTGAATCTCTAAGGTACATTGTTTTGGATTAACATAATCCTTCATGGGGATTTCAAGTTGACACTATCCCCTCAAGAAGTATCGGGTGAAGTGGCACATTAAGACCCCTTGCCTAGTTAATTTTGTCACCTATTTGATGTAATGGGTTTAATTAATACAATGAGACTCACATCTCGGTTCCTACTTAGAGGAATACGAGAAATGGTCAAGAGGTTATTTCTGAAAGACTGTGTTGATTTTTATTTTCTAAACAGATGGTCTCTCAATATGGTTATTATAGTTCATGGTTTGACTCTAGGGGGGTTTAGACCATTGGAAAATTCTCTTCCAAATTGCAATTAAATATCCTAATCCTCCTTGACCATTTAAATCCAATCATGCATGATTTGAGGATGAACAATTCCTATATATTGTATCATCCAACTAGTTTAGGATAGACTTTGATATTAGGGTTTTGATGATGAAATAATTCTTGGAAAACCTTATCAAACTAAGGATATTTGTAGGGGCTTGGGACCATAAAAAAAATAAGGAATTAAAAGAGGGTCAAGTTTTAGTGGAAGCCCATATTGATAGTCTATTTTCTTTGAATTGGTCAAGGTTTTTTCTATTGAAGAGTTAGAGGAAATAAAGGATTTAGAAGAACATAAAGATATATTGGTAGAAATTAAAGAAAAAAGATGGTGGGTAAAAACTAGGGCCATTTGGCTGGAGTATGGTGATGACAATTGAAGGTTTTTTCATATATACACGGCCAGTAGAGAGCCTGTTAACTAGATATTCAAATTTAAGGGTCTAAAGGTTATAGAATATTATATTCCATAGAAATAATTGAATATTATAAATATTACAAGATCCATAATGTTATTACAAATAATTTGGAATAAAATTTCTTACATCAAGAGATATTCCTATTACACTCTCATTTCCATAGTTCTAGACTCATTCTTCAAGGTTTTTACATGGTCTCTTCCTTCCCACTAAAATTATTTTTCTCAGTAGCTTGATAATGATGGTTCTTAGGGATGAAGTCTCTATACTCTTCAAACACATTCTTTCCTAAGATTTTGGAGCATCAAGATATCAATTTGGGACCACACATTAGAGATGCAAATTTACCCTTTGTTTGAAGACCTACAATATATGGAATTATGTTAGTACTAGTATTATAACAAAAAAATATTCAGAAAATGCTTGAATAATTGACAAAATTTTAAAAAGGTTAGATCAAATACTTCTAATTAACACAAAATTTGTGTTATCCTTAGGGCATCTTTAATTTCCATGTAACTATTCCATGGAATTGAAATTGTATTTGACCTATTGTTCTGGAGATGTCATACATAGTGATTCCATCTCATAGCTTTAGAATTTCATCAATAAGAGGATCAATAAATATGTCCATATATTTAACTTGGTATTACCTAAATATTTGAAAATACACATGTTTATTACATTGAACATATAATAAATTATTATATCGAACAAACAACTAATTAAGTGCAATAGAAATTATATGTATGTGAAAACAATATAACTAATTTGAACAATTACTTCAAACAATCATTTCCAACATCGTGTGCTCCCTCTTTATTCATATCCATGGAGGACTTGGTTATCGTTTAAAACAAAAATAGGTCACACCGAGTAAACATATCTCATATCCCTAAACATATATACACCATTATCTACCAATGAAAGCCTAAAATTATGAGTTACTTATTTTAAATTAGTCATATTTTTTCGATGTTCCTAAATGTGGTACCATCTACAACCATTCATATAAACCATCTTCACTTTTATTTCATGCATGGAAATCCATAAATTGTGCCATGTTTTTGCACGTAACCAATAGTTGGAAATAAGAAATGATGGGAATATGATGAAGAACCTTGTAGGGAACCTTATTTGTTACTTGATCGATTTGATATCTACTAATTACACATTGAGGGAATTCCAAATTTGTTGCATGTTTTCCATGATATATATAATATGGTCATTAGGACATGCATTGATGGCTTGATACTCCATTACTAAATCTTTGATAATGAGAGACAATTCTCGGGATGTGGAATATAAATGATTTGGTGATGGCATGAAAAAATCACCTAACAATCTAAAACATTCAAACAAAAATTTAAAGTAATGAATATTGCTCATCAATTTTGCATAATAATTTTTACAATATAACTAACACTTATACAAATAAAAAGAACAAAATTGTGTATTCAATATGTCAAATGAATAACTCTCGAAGTCACTTTATTCCATTGCAAATGCATTCCTTTATACATTTCATATGGTGGTTGAGATTCATCTTCCTACATGACTATTCATATTAATTATTTATTTACATTATTTACATAATATGTGGAGCCATAATCATGAGGATTAGGTTTCTAACAATCCCCATCTTAATTTGAAGGGGTCTTTGTGAGTCTGAGCATGGTTCTAAACATTGCAAACTTTTCTTGCCCAAGTGTTTTAGTGAAGATGTAGGCAATTTTCTCATTTGTGAAACAGTGTCATATATGAATTGTCTTGGCCTCTACATGACGTCAAATTAAATCGTACTTTGTGTTGATTTTCCTGGTTCGATCATAGAAACTATGGTTCTTGGAAAACTTGATTGCATAATTATTGTTGATAAATAAGGGAGTGGAAGTTTCTTTCTTCTCCTACAAATATTCAAGTATCTTCCTGATACACACAATCTCGTTTGTTGCTTCTATAGCTTCCACATATTCTGGTTCGGTTGTTGAATCTGTTGGAACTGACTATTTGTCTGATGTCTAGGAAAGAATTGTTGATTCAAGAATCATTGTGTATCTTTAAGTGTAAACTCCTATATATTTGTCTCCATCGAAGTCTTAATCAGTGTACCCAATGAGTTTGGGTTCTTCCACCTTAGTTTACTTGAGTCCAAATTCTTGAGTCACCTTCAACTACCTTAGAACCAATTTTCTTCACAAATTTTGTGCATGAATATTGAAATAATTCCAACAACATAAGAAATATGTGGTTTGGTAGTGGTAAGGTAGATAAGGATTCCTACAATATGTCGATACTTTGTCACATCCTAAAAATATTTTCCTTCACTTCATGTAACCTTCAATTTTTTTTCCATTGGAGTTAAGAGAGGGTTGCATTTTGTCATGTAAAATTTGTTCAACAATTCTCCAACATACGTTTTTATGAGATATGAATATGTACTTAGGATATTGAGTCACTTCAATTCCTAAGTAGTAATGAAGATGCTCTAGATCAGTCATTTCAGAACATTTCTTCAAATATTTCTTTATGGATGCTATATATTTTTCATTGTTCCCTGTCATGAAAAGGTCATCTACAAATACCACAATAAATACAATGGATATTCCAACTTTCTTCACAAACATTGCTGCATCCTAAATATTATAATGCTCAAATTTATCATACCATGCTTGTGGTGCTTATTTTAGGAAATACAAGGATTTGACAAGTTTCAATACCTTGCATGTTCTTGTCCCTTTACAACAAAACTATCATGTTGAGACATGAACACATTTTATTTACAGTCTCCACTCAAGAAAGAAGCTTTTACATCCATATGGTGAAATTTCCACCCATTTCGTCCTGCCATGGAGTGCAAAGTGCAGATGGGATCGCATTTTTCTACGAGGGAGAATGTTTCTTCATACTCAATTCCTTCATTTTTTGCATATCCTTTTTACACAATCCTTGCTTTTTGTTTTTCAAGTGAGCCATATTATTTACATTTTTTCTTGTATACCCACTTGTAACCAAGTGGTTTGATTCCAACTAGAGGGTCAACCAAATTCCAGGTTCCATTGTTTATGAGTGCATAATATTCATTTTGCATGGCTTCTTTCCATTCAACACATGTAGAAGATTCTATAAAGGAAGTTGGTTCAAACTTAGAAGATAAATTCAATTCACAATGAAATGATACTTCCATGTCTTCATCTCAGTTATTTGTTTCTCCTCCATCTTCTTGTTTGGTTGAGTTTCACGTTCCTATCTTTCCAAATTCATCTGGATGGACACCTTCAGGTGTCTTTATGGCCCATTTTGGAAACTTTTTTTATAGTCTAGGTTGATGAGCTTGAGGTGCTCCATTCTCTTCAAGGTTCAATATTCCAATCCTCTCAATAACACCATCTAGTTCAGGTCAAGTTGTGGGAACTTCTTCTTCATGAGGGGGTGTCGGTGCTTCAAAACGAAATTCAAATGATTGATCATGATACAAGATCGAGATTCCCCCTTTAGGATTTGGAATTTCATTATCAAAATCATAATATGTCTTCATATGAGAAAAATTCTCCAAACGATCAAGTTGTCTTTCAGTAATCTTGTCATTTTTATTAGTTTCAAGAAAAATGACATCTATGAAAACAAAAAATTTCTTGTTTACCTTATCATAAATATGGTATGCCTTGGAAGTGTCTGAATAACCCAAGAAAATGCATCTTTGACTTCTAGCACCAAGTTTGTTTCTTTTCTCTTTTGCTATCAAGGCATAGTAGGTGGTATTCTTCCTTCTCTTCAGGTTTAGCTGGGAGGGAAGACCATGTCCATCAAGGTTGAGGTGGTTGATGCGCCCCTTGATTACAACATTTTACTAGGCTATAAATGGATTTACAATATGAGAGTGGTTTTGTCTTCCACCTTCCATGTGATTTTATTCCCTTTCGAAGATAGGATAGTCATGATTGAACAACATTCGTTTGATAATTCAAGTATGTCAGCATCGTTAGGATCCACTATCCCGGTTATAGATAATTCTTAACCGAAAACTAAGAATGTTGGTGTGGGAATGTATGCATCCTTGATGGGATCCTTTAATATTTCTATTCCAATATTGACTATAGGTTCCACTCCTGGTAGTGAATCATCGTCGTTGATTTTGGTTCCATTTCAAACTAAGTATTTAGAGGATGCTTGGGGTATTTCTTCTCTGAGCACTTCAGAAGAAGATCCTAGACCTACTAAGATGGAGATGTCATTGTCTGTTGTGGAGATTTATTATCAATATACTCTTGATCCCGTTATAGACCCTAGTACTTCCCCTTCATAGATGGAGGAGGATGACACTTTTGCACTGCCCACTTAGGTAGTTGCGTCATCATGGTCACATGACTGTTGGAATATATTATATTTCTTGGAAGGTAATAATGTCTTTGTATTATGTCAGAAGTTGTCTACAATCTTATGTAAAAGAGTAATACATTTAATCCATAGTTATATGGTGGTGTATTTACTTGTTGTTGCAGCTGCAACTATTTCTCAAATTTATTCAAATTTTGGATCCTCCTTTTAATTTTATCTTGCCTGGATTTGTTTGGGATTGCTGAACTTTGTTGTTCCTCTGCTACAAATTTGGATCTTGTGAGATTGAATTGAAGTAAATTGTTTACCACTTTCAAAAATTGAATGATTATATTTTTTTCAGACTGATGCTTTTGACTGTGAAGTTTAAATTGATGGCCTTTTTTCTTTAAAATGATTTCCTTTATCGCTGTCGGAAGTTTATTTATGTCTGGATCGGGGCGGTAGTTCTCTATGCAGCCGCTATTTGTAGAGGGTAAGTAATGAACTTCCCGATCGACAGTTCTTATTCTCACCAATTTCATTTTTTATTTGGACTATCGGCGTTCTTATTTTATCGATGTCGGAGCATTAGTCCTCTATATCACCGCCATTTTGGAGGAAAAATAAAGAACGAGCCGATGGTTAGTTTTTCTTTCGTCGATTACGTGGTTTTATTGGTTCAAACTGTTTGCTCTGCAATGATCTTTTGTTTTCACTATCAGAATGTTTTGGCTAAGTGTTGGAGTTCTAGTCTTGAGTGAGGCCACTGTTTCAGAGGCCTTGTTGTAAACTCACTAATCCGCAGTTATTAAAGTTTCTGATCACCGAAGTTTTCTTTGGATTGCGGAAGTTGTAGTCTGATTGTTTCTCGCCGTTGCGGCTGTATACTGAACTATTATGCTGACACATTATGGTTAGTCCTTTCGATCACTGATTCCTATGTGTTTAGTGGTAGTGGTTCCGATCTCCGATGTCTGTATGACAGTCTTTAGTGTTTTATTTTGCTGAAGTTTTCTTTTGATAGCAGAAGCAGTAGTCTGACTTTTTCCCTCCTTTGCGGCTTAGTAATCCACTATCCTTCCAATGTTTAGTTGGTTTATCTGTCAATGGATTTCTAGCTAGTTCCCCGTTCTTCTGATTATCGATGATGTCTTATTGTCACGGAATCCATAGTCCTTATGGTTTCCACCGTTGTGGCAGCTTAGTGAAATAACCTTCCGACACAGAGTTGTTTCATTCACCGATGAGGAGGTTTTCGCTTGATGCTTTGTATTTTTCCCGCCGATGAGGGTTTTCCCGCCTTTCTCGTGTGCTTTTACTCTGTTCTTCGATGGCGGTTACTTTGTCATGATTCATTCTTTCATCGAAGGATTTTTTATTTGGTCCAGATGCGGCCTGGATTGAGATAGAGAACATGTTTTATCAGGTTTGTGATTTTAGTTTGGACAGTAGATTTAAAGGATTTTCAGACCCAGCTTGCACGATTGTTTTTGCCTTATCTTTGCATGCAGTAATATTGTTTTTAGTTCATTTTATAGAAGGCATGTATTGGTACAGTTTGTGTTACTTTGTCAAACACTAAGTGATCTAAGAACTGGTTATTCATGACAGGGTGATTGCTGCTATCGAGAAGATGCATCTAGAAGACAAAGCGGAAGAAAGGAGGCAGCAAGGAAGGAAGAGAAAGAAAATGAAGAAAGAGAAGAAGAAAGTAAAGGTCTGAGATCTCATATAGATCAATAGCAGCAGAGGCCTAGGCTAGGGAAAAGTTCATCAGTTACCAAGATGGTCCTTTTTTTTAAGTGCTCTTAAAATCTTAATCTGAAATGTAATGTACTGTATGAATCATGAGCACTCACTAAAAGACAAAATTGTGGGACTGAACGGTTGGGAGGAGCCCAAAGGTCACGGAGGGGTAGCCTAAGAGTTTTTCTTGTAGTAAAAGTATAGGAGAGTTAGATAGAAAAATGGACTTTTTCATAGATAGATTTGTATGATTATGTTGTAAGAAGAACTATTTCCTTTTGCAATAATAATTACAAGTTTCATGTTGGAGAAAGCTTGGTGGAAGATTTCAAATGCTGTGCTATGGATTTGTTGAATGTGAACTATTTCATTTTCAACTGTTGTCCATTAACTGTGAGATCATTCTAACTCTTTGAACCTATGTTCTTATTATGAATGCGCTCTAGTTTATTCTATGAAATTTCCACTATAAGTAATGAAGGCTTTTCATAAACAATGAGCTATCTTGTTGTTCATATATCTATTAATGTTCATGTGTTTTGAATTAAGTAACAACTGTCTGTGATTTTTCTTAATGCATGCACAGCAATACATTACTCATTGATAAATGATAATCTTGCTCTCTAGGGATAGGTTAGATAGTTAGTTTTAGTTTCTTGATGTGTGTGATTTAGATGCGAGTGAGTTAAGATGAGAGGTAAGAACCTGTGCATCACATTGTGACCGCTCCTCGTATTCTCTATCAGTCCGCATTCTTAAATAGGCACTTGCATATCATACTTAAATTCAAAAAACTAAATATACACAGTGGACCGGGCCCTAACCGGTAAATTTTTTTATTTTTGTTACTTGACCTACAGTAGCCGGACCATAAACCGGACGGATTCTGCATACCAAATAGTAATGGGCTAGTTGCGAACGTTTACTGGGGAAAATCCCTAACCGTTGTTACTTGCAAATTTCTGGGCATCAACACTTCTGTGGAGTATTTGTCCATGATATTGTATTAAGAGAATTATATTATCCCATATTCAATATGTGAGAGTAATTCCTCCTCATCTCTTAGTATATAATAGGGTCAAGTGAGTCTCTACATATCATGTATTCTTGATGTAGTAGTGGTACTGTTCTGACACTGTTGTACATCATCTATATTCCTTGGGGTATTTGTGCTTTGCTCTCTTGTAATATTGGAGAAGACATTCTGGAGATAATAAACGAATACCTTCCTGTGGATGTAACCCATTAGGGTGAACCATGTAGATCGGTGTTCTCTTGTCCTTTTCTTTTCTTATTCTTATAATTATGATATGTTGTTGGTTTCTTAGATATGTTAACTAGTTTAGCTTGACTCTACTATTCTAACATGGTATCAGAGCAGGTTGCTATGATATTGTACCTTCTATAGCTTTCAATTAATAATGATTATCATTTGGGAAATTTATTTTGTTGTAGATTTGCTTTCTACATGGTATCCATTAGGCTTCTTTTCAATTCTGGGCATATTTCTGCATTTTTTTACCCTAACACTAACTTGTTGTGTAATTTTTTGCAGAATTTTTTCAAGGGTTTCTTGATGTTTTTTCTATAGATCTATATGATTTCGGGGCTCTCCTCAAGGAGATCTTTCTTCCAATTATAAAAATGACAGTTATAAAAAATGGTCATAACTTGGTCATATTTTAACAGAATTTTTATTATTACCTATTTTTGTAATTGGAAACGCCATTCTGGATCAACCTACATGACCAGAATAGAAAACAGGGTATTTCTAGGCTTTCTTTCGCTAATAAAAATGATAGTTATACAAAATGGTCGTAACTTGGTCATTTTTTACCATTTTGTTTATTATAGCCTGTTTTTGGAATTGGAAAAGCCATTTTAGATCCACCCACGTGTCCAAAACAAAAAATTGGGCATTTCTGGGCTTCTTTTCAGTAATATAAACGACAGTTATAAAAAAAAAGCCATAACTTGGTTAGTTCTTACCAGAGTTTTTATTATAACCTATTTTTGGAATTGGAACAAACATTCTAGATCCGCCTTTGTAGCCAAAACATAAGACTATGTTTTTCTGGGCACATTTTACAAAGGGTTGTAAGTAAAAATTTATCTTTCCTTTATTGTTTTTTTGTAGATTCAGATCAGTACGGTAATGTATTTAAGTTTTATGTTATTCATTTTTTGCATTTAGGTTTTTCTTCTAAACATGTTTTTTAAGATATTATTTCTTGTTCTTGCTATATATTTGTCTCACATTTCTATATGGAAATATTGACATCTTTTAAGGACATGGATCTCTAATATTTTGTCATGATGATAGCTATAAACCATCAAATGCTTAATATTTTTTAAATATACTTAATAATTAATTTGTTATTTTCCTTGTTTTGTTTATAGAAACAATTTTATAAGAACAGTCTCATATGTGTTATCTAGTGCTCATTATTTACTTTATTTATATGTTATTGTTGACCTTTGTGTAAAAACAATTTCATTATTTTATAAGTAATATCTTTATGGTCATCACATGCTCTTGCTAATTAAATTCTTAAGTAAAATCAATTTTTTTAATCTATGTGATATCATATTTTTTGGCTTGTCATAAGTTATTTAATTGGGATATAGTTTCTTTTTCATGTATTGCAGAGATTGTATCTAGTTCCTGTGCTATTTGTCTCTAAAATTCCAATATGGAAGCATTGACATTTCTAGGGCATTTCGTCTCTTACATATTTACATAGTGTTAACAAGAAATGAACCCACGATTAAGACCATAAGTGACTTACATTTCATAATTTTTTACAAGTGATATCATGAGTTGATCATAATTTGCTATATGTTGATCATATTAAACATTTTGGTTTATCTATATCTCATGTCATGTTTATTTCGATAATCTTTTAGTTAATATTTTATATGGTTTTTGTAACGTACCTCTTGTACCTCTATGCATTTATGAATGAAAGGGGGTGAAATTTTGTTTTACTGTTACTACAAATGAATCATTCGTGTTAGTGTTAGGTTCTGCAAGGTATTCAATGAAGCATGTCCAAATAAATCTGATAATATCAAGCTACACGTATTGTAGAACAATCATTCGACCACTTACTCCCTTTCTACTTATCAGGAACCAAACGTAAAAGATACATGCAGTGTTGCATCCTTCCTATAGTTTGCATTATTATACTTCTTAGAATCAAAGGCGAGTACCTACCTTTGATTTCATCAGATCTCGTACAACATATTTTAACCATGAAATGAATATCTCGTTTTGTAGTTAACATTCGTATGAGATTTCTCTATCATATTTCAACACTTTATAGTATCATCTTATGACTCAATAATTCGCAGCATTATTTTTATCACTTAGCACTATCTTTTAGTGACTCAAACAATTTATGGTATTATTTCATGACTGACCCTTTATTAGTTATCAAAATGAATGCAAATACATTATCAGTCATAATAGAAGAACTTTGTTGCTAAGGTGCCCTCAAAACCATTCCGAGGGCATGGACCAAATCATTTGGGTAACCATGACATTCCTTTAAAAAGTAATAAATAACAACGTTGCAGCATAATGATAGACGTACATAAAACAACACAGATACAATTAAACAGTGTCACACAAGAAACCAGGAAGACAACACATGTACGTGGCTCACCCAATCCCTGGGCTACGTCGACCAAACATCATATCATGCATTTTCATTCAAATCAAAAGAGTTAGAATCTGCAACATCCTTGTTGCTATATTTTTGGTTAAACCCATGGACCCTCCAACAAAATCCATAATCCAAACCATTGACTCATAGTGTTCTCAAACCTTAACATGCTAAGAGCCGTTCTATGATGATATAGAGAATTGAGCCCAATAGAAGTAATATGTACCAGTCGTATTTAAATACAACTTACACAGCTAGATTATTTATCTGTCTAATATGCCAATTCGGATAAGTCACTAGACCTTTACACTATGCAACCTTTAGTATACTACCCATGTTTGTACGATGACATGGAATAGGACCAGATCCAACTTTATTTCAAACTACAGGCAAAGGGGTAACAATCCCTACCAAGCATAAACTAGCGTCTAGGCTGTTATGTCGATACTTGAACATAATTCATATAAAATCTACAAGTATTTTTCCACACAAACCTTAGGTTCAAGGGATATCCTAATTCAAGTATACGTCCAAACATAATTCTTTTTAAAGGTGGCTGGACTTAACCTCACCTATCGAAAGGCAAAGGGCATTTTAAAACATCAAGAGTCCTATTAGCCAACTGCGAGAGGAAACTAACAGGTTTTGGAGAGATAGACATCTTTCTTTAGAACAGCGAGCTGGGTATCATGATCCAGCAAAATTTAGAAATCGTACAGCAATAAGTACTCGACCAGTGTATAAAACCACCATTTTAAACACGTCGAGAGCTAACTATAATTAGCGATATATCTGTATAGAATTATATCAGCCATATACAGTGATATAAATGTGCAAGAGTGATCGACTTCCTTGTCCAGCGGCATATGGCCGTTTCAATAAACCTCAACAGCGATATATATACAACAGTGATCGGCTTTCCCATCCTGTGGCATATGGCGGTCTCAATAAACATCAACAACGATATATACATGTGCAACAGGGATCGAATTTGCTATCCAGCGGCATATGGCCGTCTCAATAAACATCAACAGCGATATATACATGTGCAACAGTGATCGGCTTTCCTATCTAGCGACAAATGGTCGTCCCAATAAACATCAACAGCGATATATCTATCTATATATATATCAGTTATGAGAGGTAAAAACGTACTATCTCAGTGAAAATATCATAATGGACATTCTCTCTATTGCCACGAGGGTTGTAGCTATCATGCAGAGTGGACTTAGCAAAATAAAGAAAAGGGGTCGCTTTTCCCTCAGTCATCAGTGAGGCGGATAGATCCTTTAGATTTGGATTCTTTCTTCACACGATTAAAGGCACTAGCCTACTGGAGGTGGTCGACGCTCCAGTAGAGGTTGGATAACCCTAGTCCCATCTATTTACAAGGGTTTTTTTTTTTTTTTTAAAAGTAGCAGAGTTATCGTAAGCCCAGAAATACCTAGCAAGGCTAAGTAAGGATCCCAATCGTTCATAATCTCAATGAACTTAGGGTAAGCAAAAACTTTAACACAGGCCAAGTAAACCTCTACAGCTTATACTCTATCAATGGAAAAATTCCATGAAATACAAGATAAACATGGAAAACAATCCCAACAAATATTTACCACATCGATGCCCCATCTATGAAAGAACCTGCAACTTAGAGAAGGTTTACTCAACCAAGGGTACGACTAAAATTTGGAAAAAGAACCAACAAGGTATTACCCAGATATCCACCGAATCAACCAAGGGTAGTATACAATACCGGTCTTCCTCCTGTGCAGTAAGGGCGATGCTTCTGGATGAGTTAGTGATTACCAGTCCCATTCAAACGACGCTTTTTCTCTCCAAGGGGCATCCTCTTCCCCTCTCCTCCATCAGGTGGTGGTATATCCCCCCTTTCCCCGACCCTTCTATGGTTTTTATAACAAAATACGGCTTTGCAGTCAATCCCTGCGCAGGGAATCATTTTTTTCTTAATGATATAATAAAGTATTGAATTTCCCCCAACTATCAAGGGAGACCATGAGTCGAGGAGTTTAATGCTTCCTTGATCCTCGCTTCTCAACGGCAAACAAAACAGAAATCATAAACCCCTCCTTAATCTAAGATTTCTCAAAAATTAATACCAGCAGAGGAAATAACGCCTTCTTAAATGGTGGCTGAACAACAGGTAACAGTCCGAGATTTTATTATTACTCATCATAACATAATATTCATTAATGTTGGTCATCTTGCTCTACAAGGTTTAAATATGCCTTAGCTAACATATATATTTATATATACATATATGTATAATGTTTTCCCTTGGAGAGGTGGAAGTATCCCTATGGGGCAAGTGTTTCTATTATCAAAAATTCAAGCAATAAATCTTGTCCCAAGAGACTTAGTTCAAAAAATTTTCTAATTTCTGCCCTTTCCATAAATACCTAGTTTATCTTTCATATCCTCTTTATAACAAGACTTAGTCTACTATTTTACCCGAGAAAATTTCTTGTTCACAAAATTATTTCCTCTTAGAAAGACACCTAGGCTTAGGTCGTCAGGGAGATTGTCATATCCCTTTTTTTTACCAGGAGTACGTGAAGCTCCTTCCGACGGGCCTTCTCATCACTTGTCTTACTTACGTTTGATATTAATTAGTTGGCCATTTAAATGGGCCAATTATGGCGGCACGGGAATCCCCGCAAGATGCCATAGCGATGACGGGTCTGTAGTTAAGGCTCTTTGACCCCCCCCCCCCCCCCCCCTTTTTTCTCTATTCTTTTCCCTCATGGGTTTAGTTTCCAATCGCTATGAAGAGTCCAAACTCTTAAGTCTCCTAAGGAACTTTGGATGGTTTTAATTACAAGGTCTTACTGGTGGGGCTTTGGCCTTGAGCTCCTCACCAGAAGACAATTACAATATTATTAATAGCTTACAATGCATTCAGGGGTCTTACATGAGGGATGTTACATCCTTTCCCCCTAAAAATAACACCGTCCTCGGTGTTCCTATTTTCAACCAGTTTTCCTTCTGCCATATTGTCATCTTTCCTTGTTTCGCCTTTCCCGTTCTGACCTTTCTTGCCTTCTTCTTAAGTTTTCCATTGCTCAATACCTGCAGTTTCCTGCAACAAGTTTTGGGTCTAACGCACTATTTCTTCAGTACAACATGTACAAAATTGCAATTCAAGCAAACATATGCCATAAATTCTTTTGCATTGTGATAATCTACAATTTTCTAGTGTTCCTTTATGCCATATTATCCAATATTTTGCATAATGCAATTTATTTTTCAACAAAACATGATTACTACCATTTTTCCATTGGGGTTATTTCCAACATTTGGTCAATTAGGTCGTCCTCTACCTAAGGAACCATTACTTGACCTTACACATTGAGCAATGTAGTAATCCTTTGGAAGAATTCATTCAACATGTTTTTCCAAACTCCCTTTGAGTTTCTTTCTATTCTGGTGTGGACTTACAAAAATTCTAAGGTTACTCTCCTCAGTGACATCAGACAGCGTCGTGTCTTTCCAGATGTCCAAATTTTGCCTAGGTATTTTGCCACACCACATGCTTAACACCAATGTGCTCCTGCGGCAATCACTTGCCTAACACCATTGTGCTCCTATAGTATGTATACCTAACACCGATGTGCTCACGCGGAAATCACTTGCCTAACACCATGGTGCTCCCACAGCATTCGAATTTTTCCTTGTTCGTATTCAGTATTAACCTTGACTATTTATAACTCACACTCCTTGTGCTTAGCATGACTTTACTGTCATTGTCCCGATTCATAAATCGGCTATATGGTTAGTCAACGCATTTATTGAGAAATCCTAGCTCTATTATTTAACCATTATCATTTCATAAGTTGCAATGATTTTACCATCATTTATGTGTCACAAACTCCTTACCCACTTCTAAGAAATTGCTCGGAACTTGTACACCCCAGTGGATTTATATATACCATAGTGTCCGTGGATCATGACAATGGTCCAAATCTTGGTAAACTCAACAGCCAATTTCGACTGATATCCCTACAAGGTTAGCTCATGGCATTACACAACATTCATGCATATCCCTGTATAATTAGCTCTTATCATTATACAACATTCATGCATATCCTTGTAACCATTAGCTCACAACATTATACAACCTTCATGCATATCCCTGCATAGGTTAGCTCTTAGCATTATATAACATTCATGCATAACCCTGCATAAATTAGCTCATAGCATGATACAACATTCATGCATATCCTTGCAATAGTTAGTTCCTAGCATTATACAACTTGCATGCATATCCCTGCATAAGTTGTCTCTTATAAACATTTAAAAACATTTTATCAAATGATGATACATATCAGCATAAATCTAGCCGAAAAACACTTGAAAACATTTTATCAAATGCTGATACAAGCATAAATCTCGGCTGAAAAACACCTTAAAACCTTTTATCAAATGTTGACACATCTCAACATAAGTCTAGCGTGAAAAACACTCAAAAACATTTTATCAAATGCTGATGCATCTTAGCATAAGTCTAGGATGGAAATACTTAAGACATTTTATCAAATGCTGATACGTCTCAACATAAGTCTTGCTTGAAAAACATCTAAAAACATTTCATCAAATGTTGATACACCTCAGCATAAGTCTCTCCTGAAAAACACTTAAAAACACTTTATCAAATGCTGATACATCTCAGCATAAATCTCTGCTGAAAAACACTTAAAAACACTTTATCAAATGCTGATACATCTCAGCATAAATCTCTGCTGAAAAACATTTAAAAACACTTTATCAAATGCTGATACATCTCAACATAAATCTCTGCTGAAAAACATTTAAAAACATTTTATCAAATGCTGATACATCTCAGCATAAATCTCTGCTGAAAAACACTTAAAAACACTTTATCAAATGCTGATATATCTCAGCATAAATCTCTGCTGAAAAACACTTAAAAACATTTTATCAAATGCTGATACATCTCAGCATAAATCTCTGCTGAAAAACACTTAGAAACATTTTATCAAAGCAGAGAAAGGTCTGATGTAAACAAGACGACTTAGAAACCAAAACGTGATAGAGGGAGATCTTACCCTATCCTTTGGAGAGGAAAAAAAAAGAATGATTCAGATAGCAAATAAATTCAAAAACACTACCTTACCTTGCTAATCTGATTCCCTATAAAACAGCTGTTTATTAGAAGCGTTCTATAAAGGCCAACAATAACACCGATCACAGTTATATCTTGATCAAAACCATACAAGTTAAGGGTTATATATATAAAAGAAAATGCCAACAACCGAATTCATCCTCATTTTTTTTTTTTTTCAAATCACATGCATCTCAAATACTCCGGATCTCAACCTCTTGGTCAAAATGCAGGCATATCCATTCTCCCTATTTCAACATTTGGAAAAATCACTAGCATATCATTATCAAGATTTAAACCATTATTCTACCATAACGGTTTCATTATCAAAAGCTAGTTAAATAAATCGGATTTCATTATGAAAACTGTTTGGCCTGGTTTGAAGTCGGCAAGCTCTTTATTTTTGAAATCAATGGCTTGCATGGCCCCTTTTTCTTGGGAGTATACTCTCTTGAGCCACTTACTCTTTTATTTATTTATTTTAATGAATCCTAGCTTAGGTATGGAGAGCTTATAATTAATACTGGATTCTCATTAGGCCTTTAGCAGTACTACATTCCATTAGGTAACCTTCTCAATGCCATACCTACTACAAAAATATTATTTCCAAAAATCAAACATCATGTTGTTAATAATAATTCAGTTTCTTTATTATCCTGGTAGAATTCCTTCACCGACCGTGAGTTTGTCTGGAAAGACTCCTGTACCTTGCCAAGAATTTTCTCATACAATTTAAATAAAGATGCAACAATCGCATTGACCGTTCATAAATCTTTTCAAAATAAAGTAGGGGGAATAACCTGATACCTCTGCACTTGTGTCGTTGGCCTACCGTGGAAGTGGGAAGGTCCATATTTATTGTGATCTTGAGAAGAGGTTCCTCCTTCTCCTGCACCACTACAAGGTCAATTAAGCATTTGCATTCGGCACAACTGAAAGTACCTGGATTGTTGGACTTGTTTTTTGTTATCACAGACCAAAACTCAATCGTTAATTCTTAAAATGAAATATGCGGAATTAATTTGAGCCCAATTAGGCCCGAGCATTCAACTCTTGCTCTGATACCATATGTAACGTACTTCTTGTACCTCTATGCATTTATGAATGAAAGGGGGTAAAATTTTGTTTTACTGTTACTACAAATGAATCGTTCATGTTAGTGTTAGGTTCTACAAGGTATTCAATGAAGCATGTCCAAATAAATCTGATAATATCAAGCTACACGTATTGTAGAACAATCATTTGACCACTTA
Organism: Pseudotsuga menziesii; assembly: GCA_001517045.1. NCBI lineage: Eukaryota > Viridiplantae > Streptophyta > Pinopsida > Pinales > Pinaceae > Pseudotsuga > Pseudotsuga menziesii. The sequence goes on along the minus strand of LPNX010370634.1, from coordinate 24,467 downwards.
CTCCCTTTCTACTTATCAGGAACCAAACGTAAAAGATACATGCACTGTTGCATCCTTCCTATAGTTTGCATTATTATACTTCTTAGAATCAAAGGTGAGTACCTACCTTTGATTTCATCAAATCTCGTACAACATATTTTAACCATGAAATGAATATCTCGTTTTGTAGTTAACACTCGTATGAGATTTCTCTATCATATTTCAACACTTTATAGTATCATCTTATGACTCAATAATTCTCAGCATTATTTTTATCACTTAGCACTATCTTTTAGTGACTCAAACCATTTATGGTATTATTTCATGACTGACCCTTTATTAGTTATCAAAATGAATGCAAATACATTATCAGTCATAATAGAAGAACTTTGTTGCTAAGGTGCCCTCAAAACCATTCCCAGGGCATGGACCAAATCATTTGGGTAACCATGACATTCCTTTAAAAAGTAATAAATAACAACGTTGCAGCATAATGATATACGTACATAAAACAACACAGATACAATTAAACAGTGTCACACAAGAAACCAGGAAGACAACACATGTACATGGTTCACCCAATCCCTGCGCTACGTCCACCAAACATCATATCATGCATTTTCATTCAAATCAAAAGAGTTAGAATCTGCAACATCCTTGTTGCTATCTTTTTGGTTAAACCCATGGACCCTCCAACAAAATCCATAATCCAAACCATTGACTCATAGTGTTCTCAAACCTTAACATGCTAAGAGCCGTTCTATGATGATATAGAGAATTGAGCCCAATAGAAGTAATATGTACCGGTCGTATTTAAATACAACTTACACAGCTAGATTATTTATCTGTCTAATATGCCAATTCGGATAAGTCACTATACCTTTACACTATGCAGCTCTTAGTATACTGCCCATGTTTGTATGATGACATGGAATAGGACCAGATCCAACTTTATTTCAAACTACAGGCAAAGGGGTAACAATCCCTACCAAGCATAAACTAAAGTCTACGCTGTTATGTCGATACTTGAACATAATTCATATAAAATCTACAAGTATTTTTCCACACAAACCTTAGGTTCAAGGGATATCCTAATTCAAGTATACGTCCAAACATAATTCTTTCTAAAGGTGGCGGGACATAACCTCACCTATCGAAAGGCAAAGGGCATTTTAAAACATCAAGAGTCCTATTAGCCAACTGCGAGAGGCAACTAACAGGTTTTGGAGAGATAGACATCTTTCTTTAGAACAGCGAGCTGGGTATCATGATCCAGCAAAATTTAGAAACCGTACAGCAATAAGTACTCGACCAGTGTATAAAACCACCGTTTTAAACAGGTCAGGAGCTAACTATAATCAGCGATATATCTGTATAGAATTATATCAGCCAT
>LPNX010370634.1:11084-22467 GCA_001517045.1 Pseudotsuga menziesii | reverse complement strand
CTCTCTCTCTCTCTCTATATATATATATATATATATATATATATATCAGTTATGAGAGGTAAAACTGTACTATCTCAGCGAAAATATCATAATGGACATTCTCTCTATTGCCACGAGGGTTGTAGCTATCATGCAGAGTGGACTTAGCAAAATAAATAAAAGGGGTCGCTTTTCCCTCAGTCATCAGTGAGGCGGACATATCCTTTAGATTTGGATTCCTTCTTCACACAATTAAAGGCACCAGCGTACTGGAGGTGGTCGACGCTCCAGTAGAGGTTGGATAACCCTAGTCCCATCTATTTACAAGGGTTTTTTTTTTCTTTTAAAAAGGTAGCAGAGTTATCGTAAGCCCAGAAATACCTAGCAAGGCTAAGTAAGGATCCCAATCATTCATAATCTCAATGAACTTAGGGTAAGCAAAAATTTTAACACAGGCCAAGTAAACCTCTACAGCTTATACTCTATCAATGGAAAAATGCCATGAACTACAAGATAAACATGGAAAAAAATCCCAACAAATATTTACCACATCGATGCCCCATCTATGAAAGAACCTGCAACTTAGAGAAGATTTACTCAACCAAGGGTACGACTAAAATTTGGAAAAAGAACCAACAAGGTATTACCCAGATATCCACCGAATCAACCAACGGTAGTATACAATACCGGTCTTCCTCCTATGCAGTAAGGGTGATGCTTCTGGATGAGTTAGCGATTACCAGTCCCATCCAAATGACGCTTTTTCTCTCCAAGGGGTGTCCTCTTCCCCTCTCCTCCATCAGGTGGCGGTATATCCCCCCTTTCCCCGACCCTTCTATGGTTTTTATAACAAAATACAGCTTTGCAGTCAATCCCTATGCAGGGAATCATTTTTTTCTTAATGATATAATAAAGTATTGAATTTCCCCCAACTGTCAAGGGAGGCCATGAGTCGAAGAGTTTAATGCTTCCTTAATCCTTGCTTCTCAACGGCAAACAAAACATAAATCATAAACCCCTCCTTAATCTAAGCTTTCTTAAAAATTAATACCAGCAGAGGAAATAACGCCTCCTTAAATGGTGGGTGAACAACTGGTAACAGTCCGAGATTTTATTATTACTCGTCATAACATAATATTCATTAATGTTGGTCATCTTGCTCTACAAGGGTTAAATATGCCTCAGCTAACATATATATTTATATATACATATATGTATAATGTTTTCCCTTGGCGAGGTGGAAGTATCCCTATGGGGCGAGTGTTTCTATTATCGAAAATTCAAGCAATAAATCTTGTCCCAAGAGACTTAGTTCAACACTTTTTCTAATTTCTACCCTTTCCATAAATACCTAGTTTATCTTTCATATCCTCTTTATAACAAGACTTAGTCTACTATTTTACCCAAGAAAACGTCTTGTTCACAAAATTATTTCCTCTTAGAAAGACACCTAGGCTTAGGTCATCAGGGAGATTGTCATATCCCTTTTGTTTACCAGGAGTGCGTGAAGCTCCTTCCGACGGGCCTTCTCATTACTTGTCTTACTTACGTTTGATATTAATTAGTTGGCCATTTAAATGGGCCAATTATGGCGGCACGGGAATCCCCGCAAGATGCCATAGCCATGACGGGTCTGTAGTTAAGGCTCTTTGACCCTCCCCCCCCTTTTTTCTCTATTCTTTTCCCTCATGGGTTTAGTTTCCAATCGCTGTGAAGAGTCCAAACTCTTAAGTCTCCTAAGGAACTTTGGATGGTGTTAATTACAAGGTCTTACTGGTGGGGCCTTGGCCTTGAGCTCCTCACCAGAAGACAATTACAATATTATTAATAGCTTACAATGCATTCAGGGCTCTTACACGAGGGATGTTACAGTTTTGAACAATCTTTAAATCTTGAACTATTTATCAGTTTTGAAGCATTGACATTTTCAAGGCATTCATGTTTTGCATATTAACCTCATACTAACAAGAAATGCACCTATGCTTTATATTAGTTGCTTGATGACTATATTTTCATATATTTAAGTGAAATCTTTGGCTCACTATTTATATGTTGTGGCTGACACTTAATATGTAAAAGTAACTTCACTTTCCTTAATGAGAAAGTTAATCTTTTATTTGATCATAATGTTTCCATTCCTTTATATGATGTTTGCTAACCTTCGGTATATAAGCATTTTCATTTCTGTATAAGCAATTTTGTTTTATGATCTTTATATGCTTTAATCTTGAAAGTTCTTATACAGATAAGTTTTCTGTTTAGGCTTTCACCTTATTGAAGAAGTAATGAAGCATGATCTTCTACTATTAAAGTCATGATATTCATCTCGGTGTATATACCATTGGGCTCTTGTTTCTTTTATGTTTGAGGTCTTCTACATATATTTATATTGCACCTTGATTGGAAGAATGTCTGCTGTCCACATGTGTATTGGCCATCTCAGTTTTTTTGTACATTGTTATGGTTTTCTTAGCCACATGTTCTGTTGTATCGGGCATCATAAGGTATCTGTACACTGGTGTGGATGTTATATTAGAGTTCTTCAGCTATCATGTATGGTTGTGATGATTCTTGTGGTGATCTAGGAATCTTGCGATTGGATTATGTCACATGTTCTTGACATTTTATTGTTGGTTTTTTCATCATACAACCTGGTTCCTGTGCACATTCATGATTTAGTGAGAAGTAGTTGTTCATCATCAAATTCCATTAGCCAAAGTGTTCTTCTTTTTCAGTTTTGGTTCTTCTAGAAGTTGTCATCAAGGGGGAGCAGTAATGACTCCTTCCTTCCTTAGTGTTAGTGTGGGCCCTTTTCCCAGCCATTATTAAGGGGGAGTGTTGGAATATATTATATTCCTTGGAAGGTAATAATGTCTTTGTATTATGTCGGAAGTTGTCTACAATCTTATGTAAAAGAGTAATACATTTAAGCCATAGTTATATTATGGTGTATTTAATTACGTAGAGTATTTTTCCATGGTATTGTATTAATAGATGTTGTTTTGGATAATTATATTATCCCACATGCAATATGTCAGAGTAATTCCTCCTCATCTCTTAGTATATAATAGGGTCAAGTGAGTCTCTACATATCATGTATTCTTGATGTAGTAGTGGTACTATTGTGACACTAGAGACTCACTTGACCCTATTATAGTCATCTCCAGTTTTGTAAATACAAATTTCTATAAATATTTAAATTACTAATGAAATTGGTTATTGAAAGAGTTAGTAGCTAGTATTTGTATACATTTGTTAAATAAATTGTATACATTTGTTAAATAAATTGTAATTTACACTAGAGGATAAAGCTTAATGCTAAAGGTTGGATAAAGTTATGTTTAAATTAACACTTATTCTAATGCCATATTTCATTGTCCATTGAAGGATATCAAATTGAAATACTTTACACTTGAGTGAGTTACATTCATATCAATTTATCTCTTAATTATCTTTAAAAGAATGGAAAACCTAATTACATCTATATGAAAACCTAACATATAATTTACTAACTGTATATTATATCTATTAAGTTAAACTTGAGTGAACTATAAGGATGAATTCAAAACACATATCAATCTATGTCCTAACCCCCTTTAAAAGAATAGAAAACCTAATTATATCTGTATGGAAAACCTAAACATGTAGATGCACTAGTTTATAAGGAGTTTGGAGGAGTTTATTAGTAGTTCGAATGATTTATTTAGGAGTTCACGCTTACATGAGTGCACATTAGGTAGACTCCTAGATGCCAAATGCCCTTAGACTAAAAATAGTTGTTAGAATCAGTGGAGTTAAGTTCATAGCTGTATCTAATAGTTAATTAATCTAATAGTTATATCCTATATAACTGTGATTAGAGTTGAAGTTAAGCTAATAGTTATAGAGTCATTGGAGTTAAGCTAATAGTTGTATCTAATAATGGATGGAGTTAAGCGAGTAGTTGTAATATAATAGTTGAAGATTAATTTTAATTTTACAACTATCACTACAATTGTCTCATTGAGTGAGCCCTATAAAATCAATCTTAACTATACACTTGTCTCATTTTCACTAGTAAATAGATCCACAAATTATAAAATTTAAGAAATGTAGTTTTTCTAAGAAGCTAAGATTATGTCGTTGTAATGATTAAATGGTTGTAAATAGGTTTTTTTGTGAACTTAAAAGAAAATGACATTTACCACATTTACCATAAGGGTTACAATTTGGAGGATTGCTGTGGATATAAGTTAGATTTAGTCATTTTGAGAATATTGAGTAGAAACTCGTATCATGGTTTTATGTTTTGAAGACCAGCTTTTGTTATCTTAGATTCATATTTGTTACATTTTTGAAAAGCCACCCTAACTTCACTATACTTAATATCTCACATTCAAGTTTGAATCATTTATAAATTATAATAATTTATAATATATTAAAATATTCATTTTTATTAATAAATATTTTTAAATTTAAAATGTTTAAATTTAAATATTTAAACAAAGTTTTTAAATCAATTTATAATATATTAAAATATTCATTTTTATTAATAAGTTTGTATAAAATCTCTTTAAAATTAAAATGTTTTAATTTAAATATTTAAATAAATTTTATAAATTATTAAAAAACTTTTCAACTCAAAAATTAACCTTTTATAATTGGAATTAACCTTTTATAGTTGGAATTGTGTAGATTCTAGAAACCATATATTAACATAAATCTTCATTATGTCTCTAGAAATTTAAAATCTTAATTTAATGTATTATTATATTAATATATATAATTTATTATCATAAATTTAGGGATTTAGATATTATTTCAGATTTTGGATTTGCTTAAACTATTAAACCAACCAAGTATAATAATTGTACAGCATGGATTCATTTCATGGTAGTGGTATCTTGTTTATGGGTCTTGATTAAAATTTAAATAAGCTTAAGTAAGTAACTATTTGTTTTTGTTTTTTAATATCAATTTTTGTATTTTATATGTTTATTAAATAGTATTTACTAAAAAATTTACCAACCCTACTGTTGTTTTAATAAATTTAAATAAAATGAGTGAAAAATAAGAAGGCATGAACAAAGTGTTTTTGAATTCTTCCAAATGTTCGATGGATCAGTCCCATTTTTTAGGGAAGCTTCACTCTAATTGAAATGAATTGAATGAAGCCTTACTGTTAGTTTATCAAATGAATTGATTCTCACAGTCAATTATAGAGCAGTTTAACTAAGGAATAGTTTTGATTTTTAAATTGAATTTTTTTTTAAATATAATAAATTTAATTCACAAAATCTATAATTTGTTGAAACTCAAAAATAAAATTATCTAACAGAAAAAGCCCACACTTCATACAATTTAACAATGTTTTTACCCATTTTGAAAATTCTCTGCACATCTCTTTAAATTATCATGAAGTGAAATGGACGGTAATTTAAATTATCACGGTGAGCCAAACTTAATGATAATCATTGTTAATTACCCATTGGAATTCTCTGCACAATGATTATCACTACATGATAATCATTGTTAATTACCCATTGGAATTCTCTGCACATCTCTTTAAATTACCGTGATAATTTAAATTACCGTCCATTTCACTACATGATAATCATTGGCACCAACGTAAAAAGAAAGATGAACGAAAGTGAAACATGCAATTTGAAAATAGAATATACGTATCTGTAACGAAAGTGTTGCAAGTCGAAGTTAGAATATATATGTAATAATGACAAATCGTTTACATGGAATATATAAATATTATCTTATTATATTTTAAAATATATAATAATATACTCCGTTTACACGGGATATATAAATATTAATTTATTGTATTTTAAAATATATAATAATATACTGGAATTTTAAACGATGACAACAACCCGCCGCCGCCTGACGCAGTTGTCTGCCAGCTTCTCTGAATTTGAAGGTAGTTATGATTAAGGGTACGATCGACGTTGAAGTGGCAAGAATGGACACCACTGACTGACGTGGAGTTGATTTGACAATTGCCACTATTTGGTGGTAGTGGAGAAGTAGGGTAGAGAGGTTATAAATATCAGAATCAACAGATCCTCATCCTCAATATCGACGCTATCCTCAGCCTCAGCCAAAGTGGCAGTGGATCAAGCTGCTGGTTAACAGAGGACGAGTACTTTACAGTAAAGCTGAGAGGCCACCATGGATATTGTTGAACGGGAGAGAGTGAACAAGAACATCTTAGAGTTCATTCGCCATCATTTGCTGGAAGTGGAGGACGCTATTCACATCAGAGATATTCCATCTTTCTCCTCCTCCCCCACAACCAACGGCACAGGGAATTATGTCCCCAAGAAATCAATAGCAGAAGGTAATGCAATTGAATTTACACGACAGCACCAGTACCACTCCTCTTCTTCATCTGCAAAGCTGCCACAGGCAATGAAAGAGGAGAAGCACTACATAGGAGTCAGGTACCGGCCGTGGGGAAAATTCACAGCAGAAATCAGAGATCGCTCCAAGAAGGGAGGCAGGGTTTGGCTGGGCACTTTCATCACTGCCGAAGAGGCTGCCCTCGCATATGACCGTGCTGCCTTCAGAATCCGTGGATCTAGGGCTCTAGTTAACTTCCCGCTGGCCCTCTCTTCCAATTCAGAGAGTGAATCCGACGTAGGTTACAAGAGGAAACGAAGATATGGTTGCGGTGGAAAATTAGTGAAAGGTGCCAGCATTTAATCTGTGAGATTAGGTATTTCTTCTCCTTGCATTTACAGAGAATATTTATTATTCCAAAGACTATTGTTTATGTTGGATCCTTAAACAGTGGTATTACAAATGACTATTCATGTTTGATCCTCAGCTTTACTGTATATTTTTTTATGTTGGTCTCTCAGGAGGGAAGCTTTATATATGTAGAGAATTTTTATGTTTTTCTAATAAGTTGTGTTTATTTATATATTAAGTGACATGTAAATAGAAAGTTGTTTATTTGTATATGTAGAGAATTTTCATGTTTTTATATCAAATTTAAATGGCTGAAATGTGTTTTGTTTGTGATGATGATGTGGCATATATAAGCCCAATAAAAATAATAATAATAAAAAGTAAAAAATAAAAAAATTTATAACATGTGTTTTTATAACTAAAAAAATAAAAAATAAAAACTATTATACTCATATAAATATACAACCATATTAATAGTAAAATACTCACAATCTTATAAACTAAGTAGTAAAATATTAGTTCTCTAAGAATTCTTTGCAACCACAAAAATTGTGTAGTTGCATTCACTACTCCTCTGTACTCGGTCTCAGCTGATGAAAGGGAAACATTGTGTCGTTTCTTACTTGACGAGTCGATGGGACCATGTGCAAACATGATTACATATGGAACTCTGTTCTGAAAATATGCAACATGATTGATGGTTTCATCCCATACCTTAGGAGACAAATACTTAGCCTCCAACATGCATGTTGCTATCTCCTTCAATGTTCTATTCTTGCACTTTGACACACCATTTTGTTGCAGTGTGTAAAGAACTTAATGTTACATTTGAATGTCATTCTCTTCACATGATACTATAGCTTATTATTGACACATTCCTTGCCATTATGAGTCCTTAAGACCTTTATCTTCTTCCCACTAAAGTTTTCAGCAAAAGCTTTGAAATCTTTCAAGATCTCATACACTTCAGATCTTAACCTGAGGAAAAACACCCAATAATACCTTAAGAAATAATCTATAAATGTTAAGACATACCTTGAGTTTCCATAGGAAGATGTGAGAAGAGGTCCTATCAAATATGAATAGATCAATTCAAGAATTTGGTGAGATTTTTTAGTCTTCCCTTGTCATACTTACGCTCTCCATGCTTCCCAAAAATGCATCCCTTGGAAAACATGAAACATTATTCGTTACTGAATTAAATCATTTCCATGCAAATTAAATGTATAAAAAATAAATTAAGTTGAATAATAGACATATAAAATGGGTGGAGCTCTTACATATTTACTCATATGTTTTCTAAAGTAAATTGGGGAAGTCTAGTTAGGCTTTTTCATGCACTTTTCGAGATACATATTTATATTTGTGTTTAATAAAATGGTTTTTGAAGTTGCGAGTATAGATGACATGAATGTCTATATAAAAATGATGTAGATTTTGCATAGCTTGGAGGTTAGTAAAAAATATGGAATGGGGAGAGGACACCATATTTAAATTTTTCTATATTTAAAGAGTTTATTATTAAAGGCTTGTTAATTGTATATACTAAGGGGCTTCCTCCCAAAGAACATATTTATATAATTACATAAGGGAGGTTTCGATGGTAATTTCTAATGACTAGATATTTGGTTTAATAATTATACCTTTGGTTAAGTATTAAAAAAGATGTGAGAAGGTTGGTTGTAGTATATGTTAGCTTGTAAAACAAAGGATTGAAAATTCATGTTTGTATAAGTTCGTATTTTTATGAAAACAATAGTGAATATTTAAATATGATTTTTTTTTAATTATCAAGAATTCAAAGAGATAATGATTCAAACAAACTCGTTGTGGATCGATTTTTAAAAGCAATACATTTTATTACATGTTGGAAGAAATGATTCTACTAATGTTGTTATTTTATTTCTTAACTAAATAAGATGGTTGTATGAGTTAAGGAATAGTATCACACTAAATTCCTACAGAATTTTCGATAGATTTATGAAAGAAGTTTACGCTATAATTTCATTTTGCATGAGATATATGGTCTAAAAGAGATTTTTAAGATTAATATAAAATTTGGTAATTTTTTAATATTAGTATACATCTATTTTAAAGGTGGCTCTATCAAGCATTGAGATGTGCTTGAGATGCAAATTTTTTTCTTTCTATTGAATCCAATATTTGCTTATTTTTTCGTTAAAATCATGTCTTGAACATAATATGTGTAGTTGAAAGGGAGGTTGCCATGGATTATCATGGTACAGGGTATCTTGCATATTATTGCACACCCCCATGAATGATAAGCTAAGGGGTATCACTTCATATATTTGATTGTGCATGTAATATTTGTGTTAATTAATATCATATTGTTATGGAACTTTATTAATAATTTTGTTACCTATGAAAATCAATTTGTTACTTGCATAAATTAGTTCCATATCCCCACATATTAATTGTTGCAGTGATGGAGCATGTATTTATGCAACTCTTGTAGTCTCTGGAAGCATCCAAAATGATAAATTGTTACAGTGGTCACGAGGGAGCGTAATGTTTGTATTAGGTTAATTATATTGTTGTAGTATGTGTATCCATTGAAAATAATAATATTGTTGTAGCAAACTCACAGGTAGTATTTGTATCATATCATTAATTATCAATTATTTTGATAGCTCAAGTATTATTTGCATTACATAGTTGATTTTTTTTCACTGCACATTTGCATTACATAGTTGGTTGATATATTTTTCATTGCAATAAGTGGAAAACATATATATAATTTGCATGTTTTTTTTTCTCTACACGCAAATAGAGAATATGTTTAAACAGGTTTAAACAACCCTAACTCTAGTTTCAACATGATAGTAATTTTTTAATATGATTATAATATTTAAATGTTTTAATATTTATGGTTATAAATACTAAGGGTTTATTACTACTGATTTAAGAGAAAGGATTTAGACAATATTTTAGTATTTGTGCCTATGATGGAGATGAGTGAATGATAAGAGGTTGAGTAGCTAGTGTGATAGAGTGCATTAAAATGTGAAATTTGAGAACTCTAGGGTGAAAGATATTAATTATTGTGCACGATTTACAATAAAAAATCAATATTTTAAAATGAAAAAATATTTTTAAAAGTTTGAAAAACCACCACAATACTACTACCTCTTAAATATATTTTGAAAAGATTGCAAAGATCCAAAAGAATGATTAATGTGGTTTAGTTCTAATATGGTTATCAAATTTAACCTAAAGCAATTGATTTTTCTTTTAATTAAGCTTTAAAGTGATATTTTTAATGCAAGGTTAGTTTTTAAAATGTTATAATGTGAAAATGACAATCTTTGGAAATAAGAGCATAACCTTATTAATGATGTGAGAAATAAAAACCCTAACAACTATGTGAAAAACAAACACTGAATTTATTGAAAAAGAAAACAACATTGTCTTAAAAACACATTAAGTTTTTTGGAAGCAAAAAAAATTATGCATAAAACATAACACAGTGTTTACCATAGCAAGAATATAATTAATAATAGATTTAAGAACAAATATTGTCTTCCTTAAAAACAAATGTTATGAAACCATAGTTTGCTTACTGTTAACCATCTCAAACGTTCTTAAACCATATTATAATTATTACATAAACATATTTGGTAAATGAATAATATGGAACCATATGAAGCTAATATTAAACTCAAAAAAGAATATTAGATTTAAAAATTTGATTTAATATTAAGTTTTTAAACATAATACTCTAAGAGTTTTATGTTTTAAAGGAATGATAAAACAAAGGTTGTGGTTGATGCAAATTTTTTTTTGGGAAATAATTAATAATAACAATGGATAGATTGTAATTGTGATAATACAATTTTTTTGGGTTAATATTTTATTTTATTTGGTTTAACTCAAATTATCACATTAATCATAAAGAAAAAGATAATAATAATTGTATTTAATGTAACACCCCCCTCCCACCATAAAGACCTAAGAGCTACTACAACTCGTGAAAATAGAACATGGATCATAAATGCGTCCATGAGGAATAGAAAACCCTCACCACAATGAGGCTACTCTCGCTACAAATTAATCAAGGGAACTGGAGACATTCTAACATTATCATAACAGTGAAGAACATTATATGTATGATGAAGGTATACATTTGAGGTATGTATTATTGTGGAACATGTAATGTTACCTAAAATCATCACATGGTGAAATAAATTCCATACATATATATATAAATTATATGTAGAACATTACATGTAAAATAATGAAGAATACTATATATACATATATTGGAGATGTATATATAGATATATGAATGGAACATATATAGTTACATATAATCATGGAAAGTTATATGGTAAAATAAACCTTTTTATAATAGTGGAATCTATAGACATGATAATGAAGAACTATATGTATATTTTCTAGAGGCATACATACATTGGATATTGTATGTTGAACTTATAATGGTACAACATTTCAAGGTGATGCAAAACCTCTTGCCTACCTACATTATATGTAAGAAAACACATATAATAATGTAACCTTTTATAGTTATATATATATGTTGATGGAGAGTAGTATATATGTATTGGAGACATATATATATATATGTAGTAAATGAATAACATATAGTGTTACACATAATGGTGAGACCAAACTCACACACATACATGTACGGTATGTGGAACCATATATATGTGTGTGTGTGTGTGTCTGTGTTTATGGA
>LPNX010370607.1:40452-48134 GCA_001517045.1 Pseudotsuga menziesii | reverse complement strand
CTTGTCTCATGTGATGTGCTTATGTTATTGCTGTGCTTGTTATTCTCTCAGTGAAAAGATCCTAACATAATGCTAGCTTAAATGTTGAAAAACTAACAAACTTCACCATGCCAAAATAGTTGACTTGTCTTTTATGCAAGCCTTTCTTCCAAGTAGGGTTTATGCTGACTTTAGTTCAGTCTAGAGTTTGTTTGGTGGTTGTATAGCAGAGTTCCTTTTGCTTTGTTCTTGTTATCTATATGCTTTTAGTTTGTAGGTATTTTTCTTTTACATTTATAAAAGAAAATTAAAAAGAACGTATACTTTTTTTTGCTGCTTGCTCCCCCACCTCCTTCTTTGGCTTGACCTTGTTGGACAAGGTACTAAGCAGCCTTTGTTTGTTGGTTTAGATTGATACTTGGGACTTCTTAACCTTTGTTTATGTCAGTCTTATTGCTCAATTTTTTCATTCCAAAGTTGTTGGCTTGTTTACCTTTGTGAGCTTTCCTTTTAAGAGAGGTTGATATCTAACTTTAGGGAAACCTAGGGTTTGTTTGTGGGGAGTAGAGTAGTTGTCTATTTTCTTTGCTTTCATTACTTGCTTGCATTAGTTGATAGGCTGATTTTTCTTTTGCATTTATAAAAGCAAAAGACAAAAACACATGTTTGCTTTATATGCATGTAGATTAGGTTTTTAGTCTAGATTGCATGGCATATCATTGTTTTTGAAAAAATAAAAATAAAAAGAATTTGTTCTTTTGTGGTTTTCAAGTTTCTATTTGAAAATGAAAAGAGAATAGTTTTTGCTTTTTGCATTTCATATCTCTTTGCTTAGTCATTTTGTTTCAACTTTGAGTCAAAACACCACATAAGTTTCACGCCATTTACCCTCTGACTAAAAACAGCCCTTAAAATAAACGATATAATTTTAAAATTGTTAGTAAGTTTTATTTTATAAGGTCATACACCAACTAGCTCAGGCTAGAATTGTGGATTATGGAGTTTTAACTCTCCACAAGTGTTAAAATTTCAGACGTAGTTGGACAATCACTAGGTAAATCCTTTTCTACGTTGATTGTATCTGGGAAGCTCCTCTCACACGGGAGCTAAGCACGAGGCCACATGGAGACTTGGACTGAGGAGATAACCCTCTGATTCCTTGTCAAAGCGTAGACCAAGGTTTTTACGCATCTGGGGATTCTGTCTTAGATAGGGTTTCGGGCTCAGCTACCCTGCCCATGCATACGAATCAGGCTTGCGACTATCCCCCCATACTGTCAATATAGTTAAGGTATCATTTAGTCTCTTTGACATCTAGGGTTCATGCCCAGGTACACCGAAAGGATATTTCTGGTGGACCTTGGACGAGCTTGGAAGGTAACCCCAGTAGAAAGTGTGGGAGGGCGGTGGGTGATTCCTCCGCTTGTGCCTAAGAACATCTACAGGGACGCCAAGTAGCTATCTATCAGCTTTCTTCTGGAAAGCGTATCTTATACATGTTTGTCTGTTTGGCTTTAGGAATTTTTAGTGAGTGCTATGTGGTTTGTCTATACTTAGTGTGCCTTTAGGTGTGTGCTTTGTAATTTTGGTTGCCTATCAACCTCAGACTTTGTCTCCTGGTTTGAAATTATGGTTAACACCCCTTTGAACACCAACCAAGAGATCCCCATGATGGGAACTCCTTGTACTATTCCTCTCACGGGGAATGTTGGTGTTCCCTTGATGGCCACCCTGAATCTACCTGGATTCACCCTAGGGCTATCGGTGTGGTTGTTTTCCACTCCAACCGTCCTGAATGCTCATGATGCTTCTCAAGTAAGATCCTTATATCAACGGCATCAAAAAACTGCTTCCCCTTCACCTGTAGTTGATTCTCCTCCTCCTTCTACCTCATGCGGTGAAAGTACTGATACTAGTAATCGACAGTCTAAAAGGAGTAAAAGAAGGAGGAATAGGAAGAAGGCACATAAGAAAGGGGGCACTCGTTCAACCTCTGCAAGTCAAGTTGAACCTCACCACCCAGCCTCTACAGTTCATGCTAGGGGCACCTATCCAACCTCTACAGTTCATGTTGGATCTAAGCACTCAACCTCTGCAAGTCAAGTTGATCTTCACCATCTAGCATCTGTTGATCATGATGGTGGGATCCTTCCAACCTTTTCAGGTCATGTCGGATCCAGTCACTCAGCTTCTGCAGTTCATGCTGAGGGCACCCGTTCAAACTCTGTTGTTCAAGTTGAACCTTTCCATCCAACCTCTGTAAGTCAGGTTGGATCCATCCACCCAGCCTCTGTTGTTCATGTTGGGGGCACACACTCAATTGCTGAAAAGAAGATTGATCCTAACCATTCAACCTCTGTTGTTCATGTTGGTGGTGCCCATCCAACCTTTGCAGGCCATGTTGGATCCAGTCTCTCAGCCTCTGCAAGTCATGCTGGGGGCAGTCTCTCAACCTCTGTACTTCATGCTAAAGACAATTCGTCAGCCACTGCGAGTCATGTTGACATTGTTGAAAAGACTACCCGTTCAAAACACAAGCCCAAGTTTCCTTGTAAGCTTTGTGAGGGAGACCACCTTACTTATAAATGCCCTTCTATCGTGGAGGTGCGAAGAGTTTGGATTCATGGTCATCCTGTTTTTGAACATTCTGAAGCTTTTCAACAACCAGCCTCTCTTAGTCACGTTGGACCCAGTCACCCAGCCTCTGGTGTTCATGCTAGGGGAAAACTCTCATCCTCTGTAGGTCATGTTGAGAGAAAACAGTCAGCCACTGCTAGTCATGTTGACACTGTTGAGAAAACTGGTCGTTCGAAGTGCAAACTTAAGTTCCCTTGTATGCTATGCGAGGGAGATCATCTTACTCATAAGTTCCCTGCTATCGCAGAGGTGCGAAGAGTGTGGTTCAAGACTCAAGAATTTCCTTCTCCTGAACAACCTATAGTTTCTCAACAACCTATTCAACCTTTGGTTGATCAAGTGGTCGAACCAATATCAGATTTGGTCGATCCCACTCTTCTTTCGGAGAGTGATCCTGATGTGATTGAACCAATGTCATCTTTGGTCAATCCCACTCTCCCTTCGGAGAGTGACTTTCACGAAGCAGTTGAATCGATCCCAGTATCGATCAATCCCACTTTTCCTTTGGAGAGTGAAGTGTCTGCTAGTCACATTTTCTTCACTGCTAGTTCAAAACTTACTGAACAAGGGGGCACTGAACTCGCTTCGGATCAACCCCCACCAAGCTCTCGGATTGCTTCCTTTGATTGGGATAGCCTAGTTGAGTCGCACCTTCCTTCTAATGCACCTTTCCAGATAAAGGTCAAAGTTGAACCTTACATGATTGCTCGTTGTATTGTTGATGAAGGAGCCTCAGTTAGTATTTTGTATGCTCGTTCTTGGCGAGGCATGGGATCTCCCAGCCTTGTGTCGACTGCTAATCAGTTACTGGCGTTTGATAGAAGAACTTGTATAGCCTTGGGAATTCTTGCTCAAACACCTGTTACTTTGGGTGGGAAGACCGTCTTAGTTGACTTCATGGTGATAGAAGACCCCTTGGACTTCAATATGCTCCTTGGACGTGATTATGTCTATGCCATGCAAGTTGTGGTGTCAACATTCTTTCGTGTGATGTACTTTAATCATGGAGAAGAAATTGTCACTATCGATCAGTTGGATTTTCTTGATCCGTCTCCTGACCCAACTAGAGACCAAGTCTTTCCTTTATTGATTCCCAGTGTTTCTATAGACACTACCCCGCCACAGGTGAACTATGTGGCCTCATGTCCTTTATGTTCAATTCCTACTGAGGAGCAGCCTCTGTTTTCATGCTTACCTTCTTGAGACTTGGTCCCAGCAGTCGACCGGGTGAGTTATCCTATACAAACTGTAGATCCTTTTCTCCACTCTATTGATCCATTTGAAATTTTAGACATGTGTCCTATCTCGGATGATCTCCTTCCTTCGGATGAAGTATTCCTAGAGTCTTTGATACAGTCTGACCTTCTTTCAGATGTTGGTTCAGTTGTGACTAATTCTAACCCTGATTTGCCTAGTAAGCATGACATTTATTCTTTTAGTCTTGTTGAGTCTTTTGACTCTTTCTTCGAAGAGCAAGTCAGTGATCCTGATGAGTTTGATTTTTCTTATGAATTTCTCAACTCCTGTGATATTGAGTTTGTTCCTACAGACTCTATCTCCCTTGTTGATTTTTGCTTTCCTTCTGAGGTTGATCTTACTGATTATAAACCCTCAATCCTTGGCGCTATAGAATTTCCTTCAATTGATTTTGCCTTGACTTTTCCTTTTATAGAAGATAGCAAAGTCACACATGTTTCTGCCAAAGTGACCTGCATCAGATCTTTTCTTCTGAATATGATCCTGATGTTGTTGTTTCTTGGAGACAGGATTTGTAGTTGGATTCACAACTGTTTACTAGCCTCACCTTGTTGTTCAAGCTGTAAATGCATTTGCATGTGCCTTGCTCGCGCTTATGATCTTGATGTCAGCTTCCACGCTTTTAGCTCGTTGTATAAGTCCTCATCTTTGTTCTCATCATCGCTAAGCCTTGTATCATTTTTCCTTTGCAACTTGACACACTTTACCTTGAGGAGACGTTCCCCGAGTGTCCTTATCTTGTTCGCTTTCCTTGCATTATGCATAGGTTTGTTCCTTGCGCTTGGAACTAGTTTCGCCTATCTATGACACTCGTCTCCTCACATTTAGAGCATTTTTCTGCTCTCCTTCAAGATCGTTAAAAACAGTAAGGAGGTGGCGAGTTGAATTTTCCGGACTCGTTAAAACTTCACGGGAAAGACTTTGAGTTTCTTTAGGCCAAAGTCTGACTCCTTAAAATAGACTTGACTGCCGAGTAAACTTGTCCATTTAGGCTCGTTAAGAATATGTGAATGGGCATCCACATTGGTGGTAGGTTATCTCTTTCTCGGACCATGTGGAATAATACAAGAAAGGAACACTCTCTTTTCTTCGGAATTGAGAAGAGTATTCTCAGGCATAGGTTTATCACTTTTCCGGACCTGAGGGACTAAACTTACGAAAAAGGAACCCCCGGTATGAGCTTAGTTTTCTCTTTTTCGTGCTCTGGACCAAAACATGAAAAAGATTCCGAGTGTACTTTATGTCTTTGTCATGCTCGTTAAACCCTAAAGAACAAAGCATCGAGTTTATTGTTGTAAGCCCCATTTCTCGTAATCAAATGGATCTTTCCGAGTGATATTTCCTTCCTTCACACTCGTAAAACTCAGGCTATATGCTGATTTTGAAGGAGCGTTGGGTAGGTGGTAATTTAACCTTTTTCGGACCTTCCTGACTAAGTACAAAAAAGTTGCACCTTTTCTTCTTCGAAAGTTAAGAGAGTTCTTCTTTGCTATGTTTTACACTTTTTCGGCCTCAGGGGACTAAATTGTACGAAAAAGGACCCCCCTGGAGTCTTCTTTGGAGTTTTCAGACTCTCTAAACTATGAAAACACCGTCGAGCATGTACTAGTTCGGGCTCATAAAATCCACGAATCAGTGTTTTATCAAGCATTCTTCTTTCTTTTCTTCAAGCTTGCCAAAAATGAAGATGGTCCCGAGTTTTCTTTCTTGGACTCGTTAAACCTTTACAAGAAAGAGGGGAAGGGAAGTTCATTCACATTTTTTTTACATCATGGCAGC
This sequence comes from Pseudotsuga menziesii, assembly GCA_001517045.1. Lineage (NCBI taxonomy): Eukaryota > Viridiplantae > Streptophyta > Pinopsida > Pinales > Pinaceae > Pseudotsuga > Pseudotsuga menziesii. Next base: position 42,482 of record LPNX010370607.1, on the reverse strand, counting down.
AAGTCTTGTTTCCTTGAATAAAGCACCAGTTTTGAGTCTATCAACAGTTGGGTTCTAGTTTTTTGACCTTATCCCGATTTCAGAGTTTCTTACTCCTCCAGTTGGTCTTTTTTCCAATTATCTGGGGAATCTGTCAATGTCTCCTACATGTTAGATTTGTTTCATTGGTCCTTTTGTGTCAAAAGTTGCCTAAGTCACTTTTGTGTCGTGCTCACTGTTCAAGGATTAAACCTTTGTCGACCATTCTGCAATTGCCTTAACCTTTTGTGTCGGCCATTCCTTGGTATTAGTTCATTACATCATGTCTTCATCTTCCTTGTCGTGAAATTCAGTACCAATTCCAGATCCAATTATTCTGTGACTTACCTCGTGTTGGATGATGAAGGATGCCTTAATGCCTTCCTTCCAACGGATCTCTTCCTATCGACTACAACACATCTTGCTCTGGGAATGAGATTTAGAGTTTTATGACAGTACCTTGGGGATTGTTGTCATCAATGGCAATTTCCCTCGCTATTGGGTAGTGGGAATACCTTAATGTCTCCTACTCGATAGATTCTTCAAGTGTTCGACTTCAAGTCCTTGTAATCACACTTGTTAGAATGTACTAGGTACCTTGGGGACCATTTTCATTAATGGTGGTTTCCCTCGCATTTGTTAATGGTTCTCCTTATTGACCGGTAATCAAACGGTTTCCTCCATGTTCGACTTCAACTCCTTTATTCGCATGGTTAGGATTCATACCTTTTTTGGTAGGTTTGGATTGAAGACCTTGCGCTGACAGTAGCATTGTCATTTTTTGCTATTGCCCGAGTTGCGCAAGGCCTTGTTATACTTTATATGACATTTTGTTGCGACATAGATCCACCTTGTATTTTTGTGGCTATGACCGATTGTTGAGTATGGATCCACCTTCTTCATTTGTGGCCATGACTCCTTTAGATTTGATATGGCGCCTTTTTGCATATTGAGTGACCATGATAGTTTAATCAGTTATACATATGTTGGATTCGCCTGTATCTTTATGGCAATGTTTTGTATATGGACTTGTATGTCCCAGAGATCAGTTTTTCTGACATTTATCTCTCTTACAGGTACCTTTGTTTGAGCCTTTCGATCTTGGATTCTCTGCTCTCTCCATACTTAGTTGTTTCCTTTATAATGTATTTCCATTATCGTCTTCCCATCTAACCTCACACATTAGGGGGAATCTGTTATAGCTCAAAATGACACATCTCTACTTGTGACCACTTTCCCATGATTTCGTTGCATGTCGACACTTCCATGATGGCACTTCATGAAAGTCACTGAAAGTCACTGAAAAAACACCTAACTTGGAGTACATGTATCTTGAGTTTCGCAACTCCATTTGACCTCATCTCTGCACCCTTGGAAAGGTATTTCAGTTAGCTAAAACTTTCCAGAAGACACCAAAGTCTGAAAATGCCCAGAAATACCCCAAAAAGGTGTTTTTTTCCTATCCACGACTTGCCTTAAGGCAAACCCGCGGATGATACACGAGTTACTCTCTTCCGTACCCACGGATGTAAAAAGTTGCTCATATACGCGACTTGCTATACTAGCAACCCGCGTATACTTTTTGTATACGCGACTGTCCAGTTATGCAACCCGCGGATGCCTTTTAAAAATGTCAAAAACATGCCTTTTGAATTTTGGTTAGTTTGGGTAGTTATGCAACTGACTCCTTCAGTTGTAACTACTTTTTCTTCGCCCCTAACTCTTCTTTAAGCATATAAATAGAGGTAGGGAGGTCCATGAGAGGGGACTTGAATATTTGCATTGTTATGCTGGAGAAATTGGAGCTCTCTTTGCCCACACCTTTTCCCTCGCGGTCATCCCCTTGTGTTGCAGAGCTTGGAGGCTGAGTTCTTTGGAGAAGAGAAGCAGCAGAACTAGATCAAGGTTTCGTGAGGTGTCGAACTTGAAGATAAGGTATACTTGTACTTGTTTTCAAGATTAATAAAGATGTGATGTCCTTCTTCTTCCCAAATCATTGTTCAATGTGTGAT
>LPNX010370607.1:14062-29456 GCA_001517045.1 Pseudotsuga menziesii | reverse complement strand
CGAGCAGAATCCACAAGAAAGAGACACGTGGAGAGATTTTTTTGGGAGGTGGTAGACATAGATCGTTCACATGCATGGGAATGCAAGATTGTTCCTGGGACTTGTGGCTTTCATTCGGTTCGAAGCTCTGATAACCCAGTATTTGAAATTTGGACCAGAAAACTCGCTTGTTTTTGCCCACCTTGCTGTAATGGTGACTGGGATGTGTGTGAATCATTGGATTGGGTTGATGGATGGGATCGCATATCACTTCCACTTGATCAACGTGTGATTGTTGAGGTAACTCCGTTGGAAGAAGACCAATCGTCTATTTCTATAGATTTTGATCATGTATCAGACCTTGTACAACCTAGTATGATGCATTTCTTTAACATTTTTTTGTAAAATTTACGTAGTTTTGAAACTCACATTAATGGCCTTGTATCACACAAAAAATATTTGATCATATACCTACAATCATACTATGCAGGACACATATACGCAGTGGTTGCCTCAAAAGATAGTGAATGGGGTGGTGATTACTGGTTGGCACATTGTATAGAGGGAAAGCAAACCCTCATTATGTCCATGACTGATAATGAAAACAACCACTTCCCCATCGGGTCTATGGTTGTTAAAGGTGAATATCTTACACATGACAACAATGCAAGAAAGAAGGGTGGATATGTTTACAGGGATTACAAACCAGGTGCAAGTGTGTATCACTTTACCAACTTAATCATTGGTACAAGCCTCCAGGTATGAACAATGCCTAGTTGGAATTCATCGAAGGTACGCTACTTCTTACCGGATACAGAGCACGAGAGACTAATGGAGACCATCATTATAAGAGATGATCCGGAGGGCTTGGTTGTATGATAATAGGTGGGATCTAGCATGATGAGGTATGTATCATTATTGTAATTTTCCCATGTATGTTTCTTATGAATATGTCAATTTTGTGTTCTTGTACGCTACTTCTTACCAGATACATAGCACGAGAGACTAATGGAAACCATCATTATAAGAGATGATCCAGAGGCCTTGGTTGTATGATTATAGGTGGGATCTAGCATGATGAGGTATGGACTTATGCTTCAAATCATGTTGATTCACGAAGTTGACTTTAGTGTGCATGTACTGAGATCATTGAAACCTTTAAATAAGCGTTCCCACATAACACATGCCTAAACACGCTTGCAAGACCCACCGGAAGCCATTTTTAATACACGGTTTCCATTCTATGCCCCGAGTAGGGATTCAACAGGTGTCCCTGAAAGCCTGTAGGAGGTAGGATTCAACGTGCCATAGAATCATGACCATTGCTCGGATCGACGAACCGTCCACTCTGTTGGATTCAGGACATCGGGATAGTGCTAGGGTGGCCCTCTAATCTGGTTCCATGGAGAAGAGACCATTATTTTGGTCAATTTTGGAAACTATGGTTTTGCTCAGTAAGTGAATGTCCAATTTTTGCACATGGGGGTAAAATTCGCATATTACTCGACCGTGCAGGTGTGGCTAGCGTTCCCACATGGAACCTGCCTAAACAAGCTTGCATGAAGCACCGGAAGTCCCACGGTTTCCATTATATGCCTCGGGTAGGGATTCAACAGGTGTCCCTGAAAGCCTGTAGGAGGTGGGATTCAACGTGCCACAGAATCATGACCGTTGCTCGGATCGACGAACCGTCTGCTCCATTGGATTCAGGACATCGGGATAGTGCTAGTGTGGCCCTCTAATTTGGTTCCATGGAGAAGAGACCATTATTTTGGTCAATTTTGGAAAGTAGGGTTTTGCTCAGTATGTGAACGTGAAATTTTTGCACATAGGGGTCAAATTCGAATATTGATCGACCGTGAAGGTGTGGCTAGCGTTCCCACATAACACATGCCTAAAAACGCTTGTACGACCCACCGGAAGCCCTTTTTGATACACGGTTTCCATTCTATGCCCCGGGTAGGGATTCCACAGGTGTCCCTGAAAGGCTATAGGAGGTGGGATTCAACGTGCCACAGAATCATGACCGTTCCTTGGTTCGACAAACCATCCACTTCGTTGGATTCAGGACATCGGGATAGTGCTAGGGTGGCCCTCTAATCTGGTTCCATGGAGAAGAGACCATTATTTTGGTCAATTTTGGAAACTAGGGTTTTTCTCAGTATGTGAACGTGAAATTTTTGCACATGGGGGTCAAATTTGCATATTGCTCGACCGTGGAGGTGTGGCTAGCATTCCCACATGGAACCTGCCTAAACAAGCTTGCACGAAGCACCGAAATTCCTTTTTGATGCACGGTTTCCATTATATGCCCCGAGTAGGGATTCAATAGGTGTCCCTGAAAGCCTGTAGGAGGTGGGATTCAATGTGCCACAAAATCATGACCGTTGCTCGGATCAACGAACCTTCCACTCCGTTGGATTCAGGACATCGGGATAGTGCTAGGGTGGCCCTCTAATCTGGTTCCATGGAGAAGAGACCATTATTTTGGTCAATTTTGGAAACTAGGGTTTTGCTTAGTATGTGAACGTGAAATTTTTGCACATAGGGGTCAAATTCGCATATTGCTCGACCGTGAAGGTGTGGCTAGAGTTACCACATAACACATGCCTAAACATGCTTGTATGACCCACCGGAAGCCCTTTTTGATACACGGTTTCCATTCTATGCCCCTGGTAGGGATTCAACAGGTGTCCCTGAAAGCCTGTAGGAGGTGGGATTCAACGTGCCACAGAAACATGACCATTGCTTGGATCGATGAACCGTCTACTCCGTTGGATTCAGGACATCGGGATAGTGCTAGGGTGGCCCTCTAATCTGGTTCCATAGAGAAGAGACCATTATTTTGGTCAATTTTGGAAACTAGGGTTTTGCTCAGTATGTGAACGGGAAATTTTTGCACATGGGGGTCAAATTCGCATATTGCTCGACCGTGGAGGTGTGGCTAGTGTTCCCACATGGAACCTGCCTAAACAAGCTTGCAAGAAGCACCGAAAGTCCTTTTTGATGCACGGTTTCCATTATATGCCCTGGGTAGGGATTCAACAGGTGTCCCTGAAAGCCTGTAGGAGGTGGGATTCAACGTGCCACAGAATCATGACCGTTTCTCGGATCGACGAACCGTCTGCTCCGTTGAATTTAGGACATCGGGATAGTGCTAGGGTGGCCCTCTAATCTAGTTCCATGGAGAAGAGACCATTATTTTGGTCAATTTTGGAAACTAGGGTTTTGCTCAGTATGTGAACGTGAAATTTTTGCACATAGGGGTCAAATTTGCATATTGCTCTACCGTGAAGGTGTGGCTAGCGTTCCCGCATAACACATGCCTAAACACGCTTGCACAAAGCATCGAAAGTCCTTTTTGATGCACGGTTTCCATTATATGCCCCGGGTAGGGATTCAATAGGTGTCCCTAAAAGCCTGTAGGAGGTGGGATTCAACGTGCCACAGAATCATGACCGTTGCTCGGATCGACGAACCGTCCTCTCCGTTGGATTCAGTACATCGCGATAGTGCTATAGTGGCCCTCTAATCTGGGTCCATGGAGAAGAGACCATTATTTTGGTCAATTTTGGAAACTAGGGTTTTGCTCAGTATGTGAACGTGAAATTTTTGCACATAGGGGTCAAATTCGCATATTGCTCAACTGTGAAGGTGTGGCTAGCGTTCCCACATAACACATGCCTAAACACACTTGTACGACCCACCGGAAGCCCTTTTTGATACACGGTTTCCATTCTATGCCCCGGGTAGGGATTCAACAGGTGTCCCTGAAAGCCTGTAGGAGGTGGGATTCAACGTGCCACAGAATCATGATCGTTGCTCGGATCGACGAACCGTCAACTCCGTTGGATTCAGTACATCGCGATAGTGCTAGAGTGGCCCTCTACTCTAGATCCATGGACAAGGGATCATTTTTTTTTGTCAATTTTGGAAACTAGGGTTTTGCTCAGTAAGTGAATGTGAAATTTTTGCACATAAAGGTCAGCTTGAAGGCGATTGTAGATATTCCCCTCATCTAAGAGATGTGAGTGTTTGTATGATGAAATGCAGGAGGAGACAATGCCATTAAGTCAGTAACCATGTAATGGAACATGTTTATGTTTAGAAACAAGTGGCCATTCTATTACGCCATTATTACAAAATATATATATCTTCACACTACGAATGCTTCGAAAATGCCATGTACATTAATCACACATAACTTTCATCTCTTTCAAAGTTGTTACTCGAGGCCATTCATCAAAGGCCATGTACATTAACAAAATGATAAAATAATGTGCAGAACATACATAATGTGCAGGATATAGTCATAACCGTTATTTTAAATCAACCTTATAATTATCTTTAGGATTTAGGATTATAATTTTATTTGTTTAGCATATTACTATTTGTCAATATTTCATTGTGATATTATATTTTGGGAGGAAAATGATTAAAGGTTGCTGGCTTAGTTTTTTAATATTATTTGAAATTACATTATTATGTAAAATTAAAATTAAATCAAACCAAATATTTTTAATAATAGTATTTTGTTGTTACTTAGTGTTGGAGGGAAAAATAGTATTTTGTTGTGACTCAGTATTGTAGATATTATTTGGAATTATATTTAATATAACAAATTTGATAAATATTAGATATTTTTAATAATATTATATTAATAAAATTATTTTATTTGATCTAAATCAAATTTTGTTAAAATATTTTTTAAATTTTACTCAAAGAAATGTTATAATAATATTATATTTAAGGAGTAGGTCAGTTTTTATTTAAAATTTTGGGTGGGCTATAGCCTATGCTTTTTTATTTACTAAGGAGTATAAGCCAAGTGTATTTGTTGAGATTGATTTTATGTAACTAGTTCAAAATTTGCAATAAACAATTATAAAAAATAATCGATAATTCAATGACTAGTAGCAATGCATGGATAACTCATAGCTCATGAATGGATAACCATTCTATGGGAGTTTTCAACATTCATAACTAACAATTATAAAAAAAACTAAAATAGCTTATGTGGTAACTACACTAGTTGGAAATAATAATTAAAAAAAACTAAAAAATAGCTCATGTAATAATTGAACTTAATGGCATGGTAATGTGTAGTCCACGTGAGAGTGGAACTCCATCTACAAATTATATAAGTAAAGTTAAGCAAAGTTAATGTACACAAGGTTTAGTAAAACTGCATTTTACAGCTGGAAATTGAAGTAATGTGCAGATAGTGAGAGTTTACGGTAGAATAGATTATTCAAGTGGCAGTATAATTTTTTTTCTTTTTATTATTATATATTTAATTATACGGAATAAATTCAAAACTTTTTACTTAACCATATCATTCTTTGAAGATTAGGAATCTACCAAACATAGCCACTTTAATGTTGATTTACATAAACAAATTATAATAAGTAAAAGCGTTACACTAGTCACAACACTATCTTTTGAATGAGATAACTATTTACACATTAAACCTATCTTTAAATTGTGGCCACTACATAACCACGCACCATTCTCTGTACTTGACCTCTTGGGCACAACCTATCACAGATGACATACGATTTTTTCCGAGTAGATCAAACAATGAGGCTAGATATACTTTAGAGGTTAAAAATACTTATCTGAAAGGTATGCACATAAACAACGGTTTTACTCTACAATGAGAGTTATCCTGATGCCTTTCGCAACTGTTATAGCTCAAAATGACACATCTCTACTTGTGACCACTTTCCCATGATTTCGTCGCATGTCGACACTTCCATGACGGCACTTCATGAAAGTCACTGAAAGTCACTGAAAAAACACCTAACTTGGAGGACCTGTATCTTGAGTTTTGTAACTCTGTTTGACCTCATCTTTGCACTGTTGGAAAGGAATTTCAGTTAGATAAAACTTTACAAAAGACAACAAATAATGAAAATGCCCAGAAATACCCTAAAAATGTGTTTTTTTCCTATCCGCGACTTGCCTTAAGGCAAACCCGCGGATGATACGCGAGTTGCTCTCTTTCGTACCCACGGATGTAAAAAGTTGCTCATATACGTGACTTGCTGTACTAGCAACCCACGTATACTTTTCGTATACACGACTGTCCAGTTATGCAACCCGCGGATGCCTTTTAAAAATGTCAAAAACATGCCTTTTGAATTTCGGTTAGTTTGGGTAGTTATGCAACTGACTCCTTCAGTTGTAACTACTTTGTCTTCGCCCCTAACTCTTCTTTAAGCATATAAATAGAGGTAGGGAGGTCCATGAGAGGGGACTTGAATATTTGGATTGTTATGCTGGAGGAATTGGAGCTCTCTTTGCCCACACCTTTGCCCTGGCGGTCATCCCCTTGTGTTGCAGAGCTTGGAGGCTGAGTTCTTTGGAGAAGAGAAGCAGCAGAACCGGATCTAGGTTTCGTGAGGTGCCGAACTTGAAGAGAAGGTATACTTGTACTTGTTTTCAAGATTAATAAATATGTGATGTCCTTATTCTTCCCAAATCATTGTTCAATGTGTGATTGAATCTCTGTTTATGATCATATGATGATGTTATTCAGATCATTAGTTCATGTTTATTTGATTATCATTGTTTTATATGTGGTCATAATGATTTGAGGAAGGTATATTTCATTTTGCATGTCTCTTGGAGCAAGAGGAGCAAGAAGAGGATTGAAGAGAAAGCTTGGACCAGCCTTCAGTTTATCAGGTGTGGACCTTTCTCATCTCTGAGCTTGTTTGTATTTACTTGCTGAACATTGTGCATCTCTCTTTCAACCCCAGTATGTTGATGGCCTCTTAAACCCTAGCCATAGGATACTTTCCTTTACAACAGAACTGGCGACTCCGTTGGGGATAGCCTTGTCTGTTTGGGGTTTCTCTTGATTTCTTTCAGTCTTTTGCATTGTTTCAGGTCCTTCTTGCCACTTAGGAACACATTATAATTCTGATAGAACACCTCCCCTGCCTTCCTAAGGTAGTTTTTGACCTTTTTGGGAGTTTTTCCACCCATCTGCGACTCTCTTGACTAAACAGTCGCATGTCTGGTTTGACATACGCGACTTGCTCTATTGTAAACCCGCGTATGATCCGCAACTTGTCTACTATACAACTCGTGGATGCTTATATATGTGACTTGTTGTATTAGAAACCCGCGTATGATATGCGACCTACCTGTATTGCAACCCACGGATGCCCCTAAAACAATGTTTTTTCTCATTTTTGTGATTTTTCTTCTGTTTGTGGGTTGTTGGGTAGGACTTTTAGGTGTCCTCTGCAGGTGCATGACTCCAGGGAGTTAGTTTCATCCCTTTTGGTTGTTCTTTATCTATGTGGTAAGTCTTTTTATAGCATTAGGGTTTGCTCTTTGCTTTTACCCCCACCTCCTTTGCTCGGTATGATTTTTGGCTTATGTTTCTGGTTAGCCTCTGTTAGTGATATTTGTCTGAGTTTAGAAGCTTGTTGGTGTTGGTTTCCTTCTTGTTTTGTTGGTTAACTTCACCATGCCAAAATAGTTGACTTGTCTTTTATGCAAGCCTTCCTTCTAAGTAGGGTTTATGCTGACTTTAGTTCAGTCTAGAGTTTGTTTGGTGGTTGTATAGTAGAGTTCCTTTTGCTTTGTTCTTCTTATCTGTATGCTTTTAGGTTGTAGGTAGTTTTCTTTTGCATTTATAAAAGAAAATTAAAAAGAACGTATACTTGTCTTTGCTGCTTGCTCCCCCACCTCCTTCTTTGGCTTGACCTTGTTGGACAAGGTACTAAGCAGCCTTTGTTTGTTGGTTTAGATTGATACTTGGGACTTCTTAAACTTTGTTTATGTCAGTCTTATTGCTCAGTTTTTTCATTCCAAAGTTGTTGGCTTGTTTACCTTTGTGAGCTTTCCTTTTAAGAGAGGTTGATATCTAACTTTAGGGAAACCTAGGGTTTGTTTGTGGGGAGTAGAGTAGTTGTCTATTTTCTTTGCTTTCATTACTTGCTTGCATTAGTTGATAGGCTGATTTTTCTTTTGCATTTATAAAAGCAAAAGACAGAAACACATGTTTGATTTATATGCATGTAGATTAGGTTTTTAGTCTAGATTGCATGGCATATCATTTTTTTTGAAAAAATAAAAATAAAAAGAATTTGTTCTTTTATGGTTTTCAAGTTTCTATCTGAAAATGAAAAGAGAATAGTTTTTGCTTTTTGCATTTCATATCTCTTTGCTTAGTCATTTTGTTTCAACTTTGAGTCAAAACACCACATAAGTTTCACGCCATTTACCCTCTGACTAAAAACAACCCTTAAAATAAACGATATAATTTAAAAATTGTTAGTAAGTTTTATTTTATAAGGTCATACACCAACTAGCTCAGGCTAGACTTGTGGATTATGGAGTTTTAACTCTCCACAAGTGTTAAAATTTCAGACGTAGTTGGACAATCACTAGGTAAATCCTTTTCTACGTTGATTGTATCTGGGAAGCTCCTCTCAAACGGGAGCTAAGCACGAGGCCGTGTGGAGACTTGGACTGAGGAGATAACCCTCTGATTCCTTGTCAAAGCGTAGACCAAGGTTTTTACGCATCTGGGGATTCTGTCTTAGACAGGGTTTCGGGCTCAGCTACCCTACCCATGCGTACGAATCAGGCTTGCGACTATCCCCCCATACTGTCAATATAGTTAAGGTAGCCTTTAGTCTCTTTGACATCTAGGGTTCATACCCAGGTACACCGGAAGGCTATTTCTGGTGGACCTTGGACGAGCTTGGAAGATAACCCCGGTAGAAAGTGTGGGAGGGCGGTGGGTGATTCCTCCGCTTGTGCCTAAGAACATCTACAAGGATGCCAAGTAACCATCTATCAGCTTTCTTCTGGAAAGCGTATCTTATACATGTTTGTCTGTTTGGCTTTAGGAATTTTTAGTGACTGCTGTGTGGTTTGTCTATACTTAGTGTGCCTTTAGGTGTGTGCTTTGTAATTTTGGTTGCCTATCAACCTCAGACTTTGTCTCCTGGTTTGAAATTATGGTTAACACCCCTTTGAACACCAACCAAGAGATCCCCATGATGGGAACTCCTTGTACTATTCCTCTCACGGGGAATGTTGGTGTTCCCTTGATGGCCACCCTAAATCTACCTGAATTCACCCTAGGGCTATCGGTGTGGTTGTTTTCCACTCCAACCGTCCTGAATGCTCCTGATGCTTCTCAAGTAAGCTCCTTATATCAGCAGCATCAAAACACTGCTTCCCCTTCACCTATAGTTGATTCTCCTCCTCCTTCTACCTCATGCGATGAAAGTACTGATACTAGTAACCGACAGTCTAAAAGGAGTAAAAGAAGGAGGAATAGGAAGAAGGCACATAAGAAAGGGGGCACTCGTTCAACCTCTGCAAGTCAAGTTGAACCTCACCACCCAGCCTCTGCAGTTCATGCTGGGGGCACCTATCCAACCTCTGCAGGTCATGTTGGATCTAAGCACTCAACCTCTGCAAGTCAAGTTGATCTTCACCATCCATCATCTGTTGATCATGATGGTGGGATCCTTCCAACCTTTTCAAGTCATGTAGGATCTAGTCACTTAGCTTCTACAGTTCATGTTGAGGGCACCCGTTCAACCTCTGTTGTTGAAGTTGAACCTTTCCATCCAACCTCTGTAAGTCAGGTTGGATCCATCCACTCAGCCTCCGTTGTTCATGTTGGGGGCACACACTCAATTGTTGAAAAGCAAATTGATCCTAACCATTCAACCTCTGTTGTTCATGTTGGTGGTGCCCATCCAACCTTTGCAGGCCATGTTGGATCCAGTCTCTCAGCCTCTGCAAGTCATGCTGGGGGCAGTCTCTCAGCCTCTGTACCTCATGCTAAAGACAATTTGTCAGCCAGTGTGAGTCATGTTGACACTGTTGAAAAGACTACCCGTTCAAAACACAAGCCCAAGTTTCCTTGTAAGCTTTGTGAGGGAGACCACCTTACTTATAAATGCCCTTCTATCGCGGAGGTGCGAAGAGTTTGGATTCATGGTCATCCTGTTTTTGAACATTCTAAAGCTTTTCAACAACCAGCCTCTCTTAGTCAGGTTGGACCCAGTCACCCAGCCTCTGGTGTTCATGCTGGGGGAAAACTCTCATCCTCTGCAGGTCATGTTGAGAGAAAATAGTTAGCCACTGCTAGTCATGTTGACACCGTTGAGAAAACTGGTCGTTCGAAGTGCAAACTTAAGTTCCCTTGTATGCTATGCGAGGGAGATCATCTTACTCACAAGTTCCCTGCTATCGCAGAGGTGCGAAGAGTTTGGTTCAAGACTCAAGAATTTCCTTCTCCTGAACAACCTATAGTTTCTCAACAACCTATTCAACGTTTGGTTGATCAAGTGGTCGAACCAATATCAGATTTGGTCGATCCCACTCTTATTTCGGAGAGTGATCCTGATGTGATTGAACCAATGTCATCTTTGGTCAATCCCACTCTCCCTTCGGAGAGTGACTTTCACGAAGCATTTGAATCGATCCCAGTATCGATCAATCCCACTTTTCCTTTGGAGAGTGAAGTGTCTGCTAGTCACATTTCCTTCACTGCTAGTTCAGAACTTACTGAACAAGGGGGCACTGAACTCGCTTCGGATCAACCCCCACCAAGCTCTCGGATTGCTTCCTTTGATTGGGATAGCCTAGTTGAGCCGCGCCTTCCTTCTAATGCACCTTTCCAGATAAAGGTCAAAGTTGAACCTTACACAATTGCTCGTTGTATTGTTGATGAAGGAGCCTCAGTTAGTATTTTGTATGCTCGTGCTTGGCGAGGCATGGGATCTCCCAGCCTTGTGTCGACTGCTAATATGTTACTGGCGTTTGATAGAAGAACTTGTATAGCCTTGGGAATTCTTGCTCAAACACCTGTTACTTTGGGTGGGAAGACCGTCTTAGTTGACTTCATGGTGATAGAAGACCCCTTGGACTTCAATATGCTCCTTGGACGTGATTATGTCTATGCCATGCAAGCTGTGGTGTCAACATTCTTTCGTGCGATGTACTTTAATCATGGAGAAGAAATTGTCACTATCGATCAGTTGGATTTTCTTGATCCGTCTCCTGACCCAACTAGAGACCAAGTCTTTCCTTTATTGATTCCCAGTGTTTCTATAGACACTACCCCGCCACATGTGAACTATGTGGCCTCATGTCCTTTATGTTCAATTCCTACTGAGGAGAAGCCTCTGTTTTCATGCTTACCTTCTCGAGACTTGGTCCCAGCAGTCGACCGGGTGAGTTATCCTATACAGACTGTAGAGCCTTTTCTCCACTCTGTTAATCCATTTGAAATTTTAGACATGTGTCCTATCTCGGATGATCTCCTTCCTTCGGATGAAGTCTTCCTAGAGTCTTTGATACAGTCTAACCTTCTTTCGGATGTTGGTTCAGTTGTGACTAAGTCTAACCCTGATTTGCCTAGTAATCCTGACCTTTCTTCTTTTAGTCTTGTTGAGTATTTTGACTCTTTCTTCGAAGAGCAAGTCAGTGATCCTGATGAGTTTGATTTTTCTTATGAATTTCTCAACTCCTGTGATATTGAGTTTGTTCCTACAAACTCTATCTCCCTTGTTGATTTTTTATTTCCTTCTGAGGTTGATGTTACTGATTATAAACCCTCAAGCCTTGGCGCTATAGAATTTCCTTCAATTGATTCTGCCTTGACTTTTCCTTTTGTAGAAGATAGCAAAGTCACACGTGTTTCTGCCAAAGTGACCCGCATCAGATCTTTTCTTCTGAATATGATCCTGATGTTGTTGTTTCTTGGAGACAGGATTTGTAGTTGGATTCACAACTGTTTACTAGCCTCACCTTGTTTTTCAATCTGTCAATGCATTTGCATGTGCCTTGCTCGCGCTTATGAGCCTGATGTCGGCCTCCATGCTTTTAGCTCATTGTATAAGTCCTCATCTTTGTTCTCATCATCGCTAAGCCTTGTATCATTTTGCCTTTGCAACTTGACACACTTTAACTTGAGGAGATGTTCCCCGAGTGTCCTTATCTTGCTCGCTTTCCTTGCATTATGCATAGGTTTGTTCCTTGCACTTGGAACTAGTTTTGCCTATCTATGACACTCATCTCCTCGCATTTAGAGCATTTTTCTGCTCTCCTTCGAGCTCGTTAAAAACAGTAAGGAGGCGGCGAGTTGAATTTTCCGGACTCGTTAAAACTTCATGGGAAAGACTTTGAGTTTCTTTAGGCCAAAGTCTGACTCCTTAAAATAGACTTGACTGCCGAGTAAACTTGTCCATTTAGGCTCGTTAAGAATATGTGAATGGGCATCCACATTGGTGGTAGGTTATCTCTTTCTCGGACCATGTGGAATAATACGAGAAAGGAACACTCTCTTTTCTTCGGAATTGAGAAGAGTATTCTCAGGCATAGGTTTATCACTTTTTCGGACCTGAGGGACTAAACTTACGAAAAAGGAACCCCCGGTATGAGCTTAGTTTTCTCTTTTTCGTGCTCTGGACCAAAACATGAAAAAGATTCCGAGTGTACTTTATGTCTTTGTCATGCTCGTTAAACCCTAAAGAACAAAGCATCGAGTTTATTGTTGTAAGCCCCATTTCTCGTAATCAAACGGATCTTTCCGAGTGATCTTTCCTTCCTTCACACTCGTAAAACTCAGGCTATATGTTGCTTTTGAAGGAGCATTGGTTAGGTGGTAATTTAACCTTTTTCGGACCTTCCTGACTAAGTACAAAAAAGTTGTTCCTTTTCTTCTTCGGAAGTTAAGAGAGTTCTTCTTTGGTATGTTTTATACTTTTTCGGCCTCAGGAGACTAAATTGTACGAAAAAGGACCCCCCTGGAGTCTTCTTTGGAGTTTTCAAACTCTCTAAACTATGAAAACACTGTCGAGCATGTACTAGTTTGGGCTCGTAAAATCCACGAATCAGTGTTTTATCAAGCATTCTTCTTTCTTTTCTTCGAGCTTGCCAAAAATGAAGATGGTCCCAAGTTTGCTTTCTTGGACTCGTTAAACCTTTACAAGAAAGAGGGGAAGGGAAGTTCATTCACATGTTTTTTACATCATGGCAGCAAGTCTTGTTTCCTTGAATAAAGCACCATTTTTGAGTCTATCAACAGTTGGGTTCTAGTATTTTGAACTTATCCCGATTTCAGAGTTTCTTACTCCTCTAGTTGGTCTTTTTTCCAATTATATGGGGAATCTGTCAATGTCTCCTACATTGTAGATTTGTTCCGTTGGTCCTTTTGTGTCAAAAGCTGCCTAAGTCACTTTTGTGCCATGCTCACTGTTCAAGGATTAAACCTTTGTCGGCCATTCTACAGTTGCCTTGACCTTTTGTGTCGGCCATTCCTTGGTATTAGTTCATTACATCATGTCTTCATCTTCCTTGTCCTGAAATTCAGTACCAACTCCAGATCCAATTAGTCTTTGACTTACCTCGTGTTGGATGATGAACGATGCCTTAATGCCTTCCTTCCAATGGATCTCTTCCTATCGACTACAACACATCTTGATCTAGGAATTAGATTTAGAGTTTTATGACAGTACCTTGGGGATTATTGTCATCAATGGCAATTTCCCTCGCTATTGGGTAGTGGGAATACCTTAATGTCTCCTACTCGATAGATTCTTCAAGTGTTCGACTTCAAGTCCTTGTAATCACACTTGTTAGAATGTACTAGGTACCTTGGGGACCATTTTCATTAATGGTGGTTTCCCTCGCGTTTGTTAACGGTTCTCCTTATTGACCGGTAATCAAACGGTTTCCTCCATGTTTGACTTCAACTCCTTTATTCGCATGGTTAGAATTCATACCTTTTTTGGCAGGTTTGGATTGAAGACCTTGGGCTGACAGTAGCATTGTCATTTTTTGCTATTGCCCGAGTTGCGCAAGGCCTTGTTATACTTTATATGACATTTTGCTGCAACATAGATCCACCTTGTATTTTTGTGGCTATGATCGATTGCTAAGTATGGATCCACCTTGTTCATTTGTGGCCATGACTCCTTTAGATTTGATATGGCGCCATTTTGCATATTGAGCGACCATGATAGTTTAATTAGTTATACATATGTTGGATCCTCCTGTATCTTTATGACGATGTTTTGTATATGGACTTGTATGTCCTAGAGATCAGTTTTTCTGACATTTATCTCTCTTACAGGTACCTTTGTTTGAGACTTTCGATCTTGGATTCTCTGCTCTCTCCATACTTAGTTGTTTCCTTTATAATGTATTTCAGCTATCGTCTTCCCCTCTAACCTCACACATTAGGGGGAATCTGTTATAGCTCAAAATGACACATCTCTACTTGTGACCACTTTCCCATGATTTCATCGCATGTCGACACTTCCATGACGGCACTTCATGAAAGTCACTGAAAAAACACCTAACTTGGAGGACATGTATCTTGAGTTCCGTAACTCCATTTGACCTCATCTATACACCCTTGGAAAGTTATTTCAGTTAGCTAAAACTTTTCAGAAGACACCAAAGTCTGAAAATGCCCAGAAATACCCTAAAAATGTGTTTTTTTCCTATCCACGACTTGCCTTAAGGCAAACCCGTGGATGATACATGAGTTGCTCTCTTTCATACCCGCAGATGTAAAAATTTGCTCAAATACGCGACTTACTGTACTAGAAACCCGCGTATACTTTTCGTATACAGGACTGTCCAATTATGCAACCCGCGGATGCCTTTTAAAAATGTCAAAAACACACCTTTCGAATTTCGATTAGTTTGGGTAGTTATGCAACTGACTCCTTCAGTTGTAACTACTTTGTCTTCGCCCCTAACTCTTCTTTAAGCATATAAATAGAGGTAGGGAGGTCCATGAGAGGGGACTTGAATATTTGCATTGTTATGCTGGAGGAATTGGAGCTCTCTTTGCCCACACCTTTGCCCTGGCGGTCATCCCCTTGTGTTGCAGAGCTTGGAGGCTGAGTTCTTTGGAGAAGAGAAGCAGCAGAACCGGATCAAGGTTTCGTGAGGTGCCGAACTTGAAGAGAAGGTATACTTGTACTTGTTTTCAAGATTAATAAAGATGTGATGTCCTTCTTCTTCCCAAATCATTGTTCAATGTGTGATTGAATCTCTGTTTATGATCATATTATGATGTTATCCATATCATTAGTTCATGTTTATTTGATTATCATTGTTTTATATGTGGTCATAATGGTTTGAGGAAGGTATATTTCGTTTTGCAGGTCTCTTGGAGCAAGAGGAGCAAGAAGATGATTGAAGAGAAAGCTTGGACCAGCCTTTTGTTTATTAGGTGTGGACCTTTCTCATCTCTGATCTTGCTTGTATTTACTTGCTAAACATTGTGCATCTCTCTTGCAACCCCAGTATGTTGATGGCCTCTTAAACCCTAGCCATAGGATACTTTCCTTTACAACAGCAACCTTTGCAGCCAACACTTGAAGTCATGTAACTCAACATACATGTTAGTACT
>LPNX010370607.1:0-7500 GCA_001517045.1 Pseudotsuga menziesii | reverse complement strand
GAAGGCCCACATATCACAAGGAATAATAATGAATAATTAAAACTTTGATTTTTGTGTTTATATGATTAACCTATTCCAAACTTAAGCTTATTATTCTTATTTTTTATTCTCATTTTGTATGGGTATTATAGAAATAGATTCAATACCTTCCATATTATTCATTTTTTTTGTACATGGTTTGTCCATTTGTCCAGGTTGTGTTGTTTTTCGTTTACATGATTAGACAGTTGCATCATTACACAACATTGTGTTGATTTTGGTTATGTCACTGTACTTAATTCATTTTATAATAAGCAATGGTCATCCAAAGAGTGTTATACCTTTTTATTAGTAATCTATCAATCTTGTCAACGATGACCCTGTCAGATGGTATGTCAAATTACTTAGCGTGTATTTGAGTGTGAAGGTGACAACCTTAGTTATGTGGTTAGATGGAAGGCCCACGGATCACAAGGAATAATAATGAATAATTAAAACTTTGATTTTTGTGTTTATATGATTAACCTATTCCAAACTTAAGCTTATTATTTTTATTTTTTATTCTCATTTTGTATGGGTATTATAGAAATAGATTCAATACCTTCCATATTTATATTCATTTTTTTTGTACATGGTTTGTCCATCTGTCCAGGTTGTGTTGTTTTTCGTTTACATGATTAGACAATTGCATCATCACACAACATTGTGTTGGTTTTGGTTATGTCAGTATACTTGATTCATTTTATAATAAGCAATGGCCATCCAAAGAGTGTTATACCTTTTTATCTGTTTTTTATCCACGACACCACTGTGTTATGCACACACACACACACACACACACACACACACACACACACACACACACACACATATATATATATATATTGTATTTTTTGCTTCCTTTCGACCCAAGTTTAATCCCTTCTTCTTAGCGCAACAAATCCCAAGATATAAACCCGGCAGAGCAAGGCTCGGTCGGCAACATCTGTAGCGCAGATACAGTCTTACCCTAGATATCTTCCTTAATGGGTAACTTCCAGAACCAGGTTTTCGCAATTGGGTGGGGGATTTCATGTCCCTTGGTGACACACTAAGGTGCTCGACGAAGGATGATGGGTGGGGTTTTAACAATTATTCTACACAACCAAGATGCAACACGATTCCTCCTTGTGCAAGTACTATATCAATAACCTAATGCAACATAAGTACATTCACATGTTCATAATAATAGTGCAACAGATATCAATATACTATTTATAAGCAAATACATAGACATTCACTCAGAGCAACATATATACATGCATCTTAAACACATTCACCATTCATATATTCGACACAGTAGTTAATGTGGAAACCCATCCAATGAAAACCACAAAGGAGCTCTTCATCTGGCATGAGAAATGTATGCACCTTCTGTTTGCACACTAAGTTGCAAACTCTGTTCTAGTACTTCTTCTTTATCTACATAGACTCTTTCTTCCTCTCATGCTCCCTGATATTCTCTTCTATTCCCTCCCTATTTGAATCTACTAATGATCCGTACACATCCTGGATCGACTCAACTTCTCCTACACTTATTCGCACTCAACTACAGGTACTCGGCTCCATGCACTTAGCAAACTAAAAGACAACAATAACAAGGGAGAGTCTAATAGCATAGCAGCTAACGAGAGTTTAAGGTGTCTAACCCACATACAGCTTGGGTTCTTCCTTTTATAAACTCTTTAAAAACTATTTACATACTATTTACAAACTCTTTAGATGTCTCTTTCTTAGCCGACTTCCTATACTTAGCCAATAGGTTGTCTTTCTTATTCTAGCAACACATGTCAATAGGCACTACTGATCCAAATTACAAAGATGCTTTCATATGTGTGGCTTCCGCCGACTCTAGCCAATCTCATCCTCATGATCTTACTAAATTGTCGCTTTCTGGTTGTATGCCCTACTGTTGTTTTCTAGCCGTTATACCACTACACACATTCTGGCATTGTTATTTTGTCGCACATCTTCCTTCTGTCACACATCTTCTTCTATCATAGATTTCACAGTTTTCTCTTGAATTAATTCTTTCCTTAACCCCTTCTTCTTTATCTGGTTTTGTTGCACTTGATTTTCCTTCTTTTCCTTCATCTACTCTTCCTTCCTTCTGTCGCGACTCCTTTCTCTTCTTATTCTTTAGCTCTTCGCATACTTAAGAAGAATCCTAAGTGAACTATTCTTTCCTTTCCCTAGGCACAACATGTCCCCAACACTCACCTATGGCTCGTCTTGAGCCACTCAAAGCTATTCCTTCATTTCTTTACTTGTCCCGACTTTACTGTGAAAATCTTCCAATATTTTCGCTACTTTCTCTCCTTCTAGCCACACTTCTTCCTTTGTCTTCTGCAATTGCTCCATAAGGTTAGAACTGACATGTTCCGGTGTTACCTTCTCTATTGATGCAGTAGCTTCATGCAATTTCTGTTGTATAGGCTGAATGATGCCTATAACTATTTCAACTCACAACTCTTCAACCTTCTCTGCACGATGTTGTTGTTGTGTGCGCATCACTATTACTTGTTGTTGCAATTTTCTCATCTCTGTTTCCTTATCCATTTTCCGTGCTAAGGAAAACTGCTTCATCTCATCTTTCAGCGAATTTACCTCTATTTCAATTGTGCCCATCTCCTCTACGACTTTATCTAACTCTGCATCATCTAGGAGAGATACCTAAGCCTAAGAGACTTGGTCGACAACCTTAGCGCAGACTGCTTTTGCTTGTTCAATCTTCTGTGCATATTCTATTGTTGCTTGCCTTCGTTCTTCCAAAATTCTTTGTAACTTATGTTGTTGCTTCTTTGGTTCTTTCTTCTATCAGATATAGTTACTATTTCACAGCGGTAGGACGAACTAGATGGAAAAGTTCATCAACATCACCAATTTTCAAAGCTAACGCCGAAATCTGAGGTAGGTTCCGAGGCTTTTATACTTCTACTTATCCCCTTCCATATGAAGCAAATATATGTCATCTTGTTGATCCTTAAAATTATTAGAACCAATGTTTGGATGATTTTTCCAACTTCCAACACCGCATTCCAAGAAGCACCGCCAACAGGAACAGAGCCTCATGCATACTTTGACAACCACTCATGCAACACAATGGGAAACTCGAAAAAGAAAATCTCGTGAATATCTGTGTAGAGGTATCGGCCCAACCACTATGTTGGGTTCCACCAAGATCCTTTACTCTCTTCTCGTGCAAACTCTAACGCTTTGAAATCCACCCAATCTTGGACTTCAGGATTCGTTGGTTGCCACAACATATCCCTCACCAAAATGATTCGGTCCTAGCAACGGAACCGTTTAATGTATTTTATGCTTCCATTCGACCCAGGTTTAGTCCCTTCTGCTTAGTGAAATAAATCCCAAGATATCATCCCGACAGAGTGATGCTTGGTCGGAAGCATCTGCAACGTAGATGCAGTCTAACCCAAGATATCTTCCTTAATGGGTAACTTCCAGAACCAGGTCTCCACAATTGGGTGGGGCATTTCCTGTCCCTTGTAGGCGACACACCAAGGCACTCGACGAAGGCTGATGGGTTGGGTTTTAACACTTATTCTATACAGCCAAACTACAACACGATTCCTCTTTATGCAAGTACTATATCAACAACCCAATGTAGCATAAGTACATTCACACATTCACAATAACAGTGCAATAGACATCAATATACTCTTTATAAGCAAATTCATAGACATTCACTCAGGGAAACATATATACATGTATCTTAAACACATTCACCATTCATACATTCGACATAGTAGTTAATGTGGAAACCCATATACGAAAAACCACAAAGGCACTCTTCATCTTGCAGGAAAAATGCATGCACCTTCTGTCTGCGCATTAAGATGCAGTCTCACCCGAGATATCTTCCTTGATGGGAATTGCCAGAACCAGGTTTCCACAATTGGGTGGGAAATTTCCTATCCCTTGGCGACACACCAAGGCACTCGACAAAAGATGATGGGTGGGATTTTAACACTTATTCTACACAGCCAAGCTACGACACGATTCCTCCTTATGCAAGTACTATATCAACAACCCAATGGAGCATAAGTACATTCACACATTCACAATAATAGTGCAAAAAACATCAATATAGTCTTTATAAGAAAATACAAAGACATTCATCATTGCAACATATATACATGCATCTTAAACAAATTCACCATTCATATATTCGACGCATTAGTTAACATGGAAACCTATCCAATAAAAACCACAAAGGCACTCTTCATATGGAATGAGAAATGTATGCACCTTCTGTCTACGCACTAAGTTGCAGACTTTGTTCTATATCTTCTTCTTTATCTACATGGACTCTTTTTTCCTCTCATACTCTCTGATCTTCTCTTCTATTCCCTCCCTACTTGACTCTACTGACGATCCACACACAACCTGGATCGACTCAACTTCTCCTGCACTTTTGTGCACTCAGCTACAGGTACTCGGCTCCATGCACTTAGCAAACTAATATACAACAATAACCGTGGGAGAGTCCAATAGCAAAGCATCTAACGAGAGTCTAAGGTGTCTAACCCGCATACAACTTGGGTTCCTCCTTTTACAGACTCTTTACAAACTCTTTACATGCTATTTACAGACTCTTTACATGTCGCTTTCTCATCGAACTTCCTATACTTAGCCAACAGGTTGTATTTCCTATTCTAGCAACACATGTTAGTAAAAACTATTGGCCCAAATTACAAATATTCTTTCGTATGTGCAGCTTTCGTCGACTTTTTCCAACCTTGTCTCCATGATCTTCTCGAACTATCACATTGTAGTCGTATGCCCTACTGTCGTTTTCCAGTCGTTATACCACTGTACGCCTTCTGGTATTGTTATTCTGTCGCACTTTTCCTTATCGCATTCCTTCCTTCTATCTCACATCTTCTTATGTCATGCATCTTCCTTCTATCACACATCTTCTTATGTCACACATATTCTTCTGTCGCACATCTTCTTTTGTCACAACTTTCAAAGTTTCCACTTGAACCGCTTCTTTCCTTAACTCCTTCTTCTTTATATGTTTTTTCCACGTCTAATTTTCCTTCTTTTCCTTCATTTTCTCTTCCGTCATTCTTTCATTGCCTCTATCATGTCTCCTTTCTCTTCTTATGCCTTATCTCTTCGCATACTGAAGCATCATTGGAAGTGAATTGTACTTTCCTTTCCCTAGTCCCAACATGCCCCCAACACTCACATGTGGATTGTCCCAAGCCACTCAAATATATTCCTCTACTTGTGTCGGTGTTACTATGAAAATCTTCCAATATTTTCGCTACTTTCTTTGCTTCCAACCGCACTTCTTCCTCTATCTTCTGCAATTGCTCCACAAGGTCGGAAATGACATGTTCCAATGTTACCTTCTATATTGATGCAATGGCTTCGCACACTTTCTACAATACAGGTTGAATGATGCATGTAACTCTTTCAGCTTCATCTTGCAGTTATTCAACCTTCTTTGCACAGTGATGTTATTGTATACACAACATTGTTACTTGTTGCTGCAATTTTCTCATCTCTGTTTCCTTAGCCATTTTCTGCGCCAAGGGTAACTACTTCATGTCATATTTAAGCTGGTTTACCTTTGTGTCATCAGTGTGTAGCTCCTCTACGACTTTCTATAACTTTGCATCATCTATGAGCGATACCCAAGCCTGAGAGACTTGGTCGGCAACTTTAGCGCAGACTGCTTCTTCCTACTCAATCTTTTGTGCATCTTCCATTGTTGCTTGCCTTCGTTCTTCCAACTTCTTTGTAGCTTCTGCTTTAAAAAAAGAAGTTCGTTCTTGGCGTAATTTTGGGATTGAAATGGATCAATAAAAATAGTTTCTAATTAATGTAATGGTTAGACGCACAAAGAATTTCTTTGTTTACATGAGTTTTCAAAGCAGCACATGGAAATCCACGAAATTGATTGCACGAATTAAGCTAAAAAAAAACAATACAGATGTAACGCTCTTTCGGTGACAATTCAGAAAACTAACGGAATGAAAGAACATTCGCTGTAACATGCTTTCATCTAAATTGATTACGCCATTTTGTGTTAGTTTCGTTGATTTTGATGAAAAAAGCCATATCTCAAGC
Source organism: Pseudotsuga menziesii (assembly GCA_001517045.1). Lineage (NCBI taxonomy): Eukaryota > Viridiplantae > Streptophyta > Pinopsida > Pinales > Pinaceae > Pseudotsuga > Pseudotsuga menziesii. The sequence goes on along the minus strand of LPNX010370607.1, from coordinate 1,380 downwards.
AAATTAAAAACTTGTTAAGTGGATTCATTCCCATAGAAACCATGAAAAGTTTTAAAAAATGGTTCAATATAATGTTAATTCTCTTTAATAACAATATATAAAAGCTATTTAATTTAAATTTGATATTAATTTTTGTAAAGTGTCATCAAATTTGAATCTACGTAACTATAGTTTTCCTTAAGTTTTGACACTCTGCAAAAAGGATAATTAATATAATTTAAATCGATATTAATCTATATAAAAACATCATTTTCCATATTTCTAATATAAGTCATCATGTCCTTTAGTTTTAAGATTCTCGTCCAGTTCTAGTGTCATATGTTCATCATGTGGTCTCAACAAGAGGCAGATCAACGACAAATCAACCCACGGTTTTGCCTTTCCTTTCTTTTCAAGAGAAAGACTAGCAATTAAGAAAGACTGTCGATGAACTATTATATGTTATGTATGGATCTATAGAATATCATTCTACATTTAGAAACATTATTGTATATTCTAGTGACAAAATATGATACTCTTCCAAGGATAATGAACTTACAATTGGATGAGTGCATAAAGTTGAGGGACCTTTTTAATGTAATGGTAGATTCAATAAACTTATTCAAGTTCTATAAAAGAGAAATGATCCCAAGCAATCCTGATCTTACCAAACGTAGTTCTAAGCCTACCAATGTGAAGGGAAACTAGGATAGTTAACAAAAATTTGTATGTGTTATGTTCTCTAAATTGTGTATGTGTTATATCCTATAAAACACATATGCATTTTGTGAACCATGATTTATGCCCCAAAACAGACCACGCCCATCATTTTCTTCACAATAGTGACAAGCAATGAGTTCGGGCGACCAAAGCACGTATTGATGAATATGATTTGGGTGAGAAGGGCCTCCATATACCACCTCTGGCATCAATCTCCTCAGTCTCAAGTATTTACATCAAATTCCATCCTTATAATTTCTCTATTTTCAATAATTTGTATGCCCTAAATTGAATTGAAACCATAATTTTTTTAATGTGTATTCCCTAAAAGAAATTTAAACCATAACTCTAGCCATTTGTATGCCCAAAGGAAATTAAAACCTCAATTTACTCATAAAAATCAAATCCATTTCACTAGATGCATATATATTCATGAGCATCCTTATGAATCCAAACCAATATTCACAAATATGCAAAGTTTCTCATGTATATAGCAAGGTTGCATACAACTAAAAAAATATTTCAAGTAGAATTCATATCTTCCCCATAAATACATAAACAACAATATTAAATGTCCTATAGAATCCAAAAAAAATCATGCCACAACAAATAATAACATATCAAAATCCTTGCCAATATTGGGATTATATCCATCAATAGCATTGTTTTCACCTCCTCTAT
>LPNX010370604.1:2564-16054 GCA_001517045.1 Pseudotsuga menziesii | reverse complement strand
GTTAAAGCAGATTCAAATCATCCTATCCATGTATCATCATTCTTATTTACCTCTAAACAAACTTTTTGCACTAGAGTACTTCATCGTAAGATAAGTGGAAAAACATAGAAAGGAATTTTACTCGTTTATCAGTTGTATCTAATTCTAGATTCATTTATTCAAATATTCATATGCAAGTAAACTTTACTGAGTAAATTGCAAACCTAATCATTCTATTAACAGATTCAAATATCTAAGTAATAATAGAAAAAATAAACATGACTACTTCATTCTAGTAAATTGCTTAAACAAAAAGAAACAAGATAACACAATGGAACTTGGTAATTTGTAGAAGAGACAAACAACCCAAGGATCTCATTCCACCCAACCTTTTCCTGAATATAGCTCAATTGCTTGTCTTAGGACCCCCGATCCTATCCACTGATCCACCAGGATGAATGCACTGTGTGAAGCAATGGGATTCAATACCACTGCTACTCAATGAAAATACTTAATAGGAGTACTTTTGTCCTCAGCAGTATAGAACTTAGCTCAAGAGCTGCACTAGTTCTGAATGCAGACTTAATCCCTCAATCCACTTCTAACTTTACCCTCATCAAATATCTTGTGCTCTTTTCTCCACCTCAGAAATTACACAAGGTAAAAACTGAACAGCCTCTTGCTAAATTCGATGGATAGATATATGCATGCCTAGGTATTTTTGGTCAGTTTTTCAATTAATGAGACACCTTCTTTGTTCCACTTTCTTGGGGAACATGACCACAAAATTAGGTAAGTTTCCCCCTGTAATAGCTAGAAGTAATTGACGATGCTGCCATATGCCAGTTTTTTCTCACTCCAGTCTATTCCTCCTAGTGGGTCAGTGGACACTCATTCAACAACCCCCTTAGGATATTTGTCTCATCTTTTATTTATTAAGTAATAAAATTATTAATTACAGTCATCCCTAACCCCACTTGGTCAATAGTCATAAAATTTACAATAAAAATAAAATATAATTTTTTCTTAAACATTAAATGCTTTTGAAATTGGGGTACTTCACATACACCCCCATTAATTCCAACATCATCCTCAATGTTTCTTTATTCATCACCCTCAGAGCTGTGCTGGAATAGAATTGGATATGTTACCTGCATATGACTCCACAATTTCAAGGTTGCTTCTTCTAGACTAAGGTTCTTCCATTGCACCTTCACCTGTCCAATCGTGTGATTGCAAAATAGAATTTCTCTCTCATTGAGGATATAGTCTGGTTCCACCAGAAAGTCTTCTTCGGGTTCTACCTGTACATCATTCCAATTTATCACATGAGTAGCATCATGTACATATATTTCTGAGTTCATTTAAGATCTGCTTGGCTCTTCTACATGTCCTATGCAACCTTTAAATTACCTTGTACCTACTTCACGACCAATTCCATTTCCTTTAATAAATCAGGTCCTAGTATTAACTTGTCAATGGGGTTACTCCATGAGATGGGAGTATTTCATTTTCTGCCATACAGAATCTCAAATGGGCCAAGTTTTGATGAAGCTTGGTGGTGGTTGTTGTATGCAAACTCAACCATGTGTAAATAGTCCTCCCATCAATTTGGATGTTCTCTAACGTACATCCTTAACATATCTTCCAAAATCTGATTTACCCTTTTTGTCTGTCCATTCGTTTGTGGATGAAAATTTAAATTAGTATTCATACCTTTAAATAAATATTTCCAAAATTTTCCCATGAATTTAGAATTCCTGTCCGAAATTCTAACTTTTGGTATTCCATGCAAAGGAAAAAATTTGTTTCATAAATATTTCAGCAATATTAGCAGTCTTATGAGTGGTCTTTACTGGTATAAAATGGGTTTCCTTTCTGAGTTTTTCAACAACTATCATTATAGAATCATTCTGGTACTGATTTTTAGGAAAACCTATAATGAAATCAATGCTGATTATTTCCCATTTCCAGCTAGGAATTGGTAATGGCTGTAATAAACCAGCTGGATGCTAATGTCCAGTCTTAACTTGTTGACATTCAAAACATCTAGCAATATATTTTGCCAACTCATTCTTCATTTTTGGCCAAAAGTAATATTTCAGTAACATAGTTATTGTCTTCTGATAGTGAGGGTGTCCAGAATAAGAACTCTTATGTATTTTATTCAAAATTAGCAATTTAACTTTAGGTACGTTAGGTACATACAATCTATTTTTATAAAGTATTAACCCCTTTTAATTTATACTGTAGCCTCTACTTTAATTTTTAGTTACATTTTCTGCCACCTTAGCTTGCAATATTTGGTAATTTTCATCCAATTTTACTCCTTCGAGTTGATATTCTAAACCTGTTCTATAAGTACTGTTGGGTAAAATATGCACTGTCTAATTCAACACTTAATTGTCAACTCGAGAAGGTAGCTTGTGAGATGCAAACACTATATGTGCAAGATTGAAGGCTTGAAGTAACCTAAGCTAACTAAAGATGCAAATGCGCTAACATGCAACTATGTGATTTTAATCTACATGCATGACTTTCATACTTCAAATGCAAGAATTTTATCTATCTATGAAAATAGGAAATTAACTAAGAACTTGAAAAGTAACTATAAAATCAAATATAATCTAATGTTATATTAATCTATTCTATAAAGGCAGGAAACTGATTAATAACTGAGATTCAAACTAGTCTAATGCTATGCTAATCTATTCCATGGAAGGGAAGTGTAGATACTAATCTAGAAAGAAGTCGCTTGGTTTGAAAGTGATTTAATTAATGAGAGCAAAATTAACTACTTGCAACAAATTATCTGATCTATATTATAAATTGGAGACTATTCCATGTATGTAGAAATAAATGCCTATCTAAGAATGCAAGTGCAACTCATTTATGGAAAGTAATGAACAATTTAATTGCAAATTCATAGAAAGCAAAACAAGTAGCTGCGGATTTGTAGAAAGCAAAGAAAATATTATTCTAAAGACAAAACGTAAATAAATGCGTTGCAAAACAATAAACTAATTAAAGAAAACTAAACTTGGAGATTTATAATCAAACCCAAAACTAACTACAAAATAATAACTAGAAATATATTCAATCTGTAAGCAAACCTACAACAGAAAAACAAAATACTTCTACTCTACCTCTTCAGCAAACTATACCATAAACTAATGAATCTTAACCAATCATAAGAAGATCATTGGCAACTAATTTACAACTTGAAAAGTAAACTTACAATAAACTAGGTTATGTGAACTTTTATCATCAAACTTTAAAATACTGAAAAACAATGCATCTAATACGAAGGGAAAAATGAAAACAATATAAACCAAATATATAATTACAAAACATTACAACGATATTGAAGAAAGAAATCAGAAACCACAATCAACCAAAACAAAATAGGGTGAAAGGAGAAAAATAGGAATAAAATGTTAGATTTTTATCATTCGAGCTAGCATTATTTTAGGATCTTTAACTAAGAGAATAACAAGAACAATAATCAATCACAAGAGACAATAGACACAAATATTTTTCTCGAGGAAACCATAAAGGAGAAAACCATGCAACTTCCTCAAAGATAGAATTAGCACCAAAAGTAAAACCCAAAAAACATAAAGATGATCTCCCGACAACAGTAGTCTCTCTCTCTTTGATCCCAGCTTATTTTCTCTCACTCATACGCCCCAGTGAGTGAGTGTGTGTGTGATAAATAGAGAGACTCACTCTCTATTTATATTCTTCTGTTCACTTAATGTCCACTCCAACATGTCAGCCTCACTTAATAATTACTTACTAGAGTTGCCATCTCTAGGAGAGTCTAATAACCCTATTACCCCACAACTTGTGGGGACTTTTCCCCTTTGATCAATAAGGAGGGTTATCCTTAATAGAACGGTGGGGAATATTTCCCTGACTTATAATAACTCACCTAGGGCCAACTTCTCTAGGATAGTCTAATAACCCTAGGGACCCACAACTTTGGGGACTTTAACCCTTGAACAATAGAAGGGTTACCCACAATGACTTGACATGACTTGTTTATATTATTTAATCTCCCGATAGGAACATCGGGGAATGACATGACTCAAATACATTACAGACACTTCCCAGAATAAACATCGGGGTACAATATATGAAATATACAAGTGAATACATTCCAAAGTTACAAATACATCAACACTCCCTCTTAACTAGGAAGGTATTCTCTCAACACAATTTATCAGCACAAGTATTCTTCTCTGTATCGTCTGATTCAATGTTAAGTTCTCGTCATCTTCATATTCAAGTCATCTTCTTCTTCAAGTCATCTTCATCACTAGATCTAGATCATCACTCGATCTGGATCATCTCTGGTTCTAGAACATCTCTGTTGGATCATCATCAAAGGTGCTATCTCTTGATTCTTCTCGTCACAGGAAGTTCTACAGAACCAACCCTTTTTCATGCTGGTTGTAGGCCTAACCTCCATGTAGGTCTTCTTCAGTGCTTTTATCTGATCCGAAGTCAGAATGGCCCACCCAACACTTACATATGACCATTAGAGGAACACATCCAACACCATGTTAGAAAGGCATGCTCAACACTCACATCTGACGATGAGAGGAACCAATCCAGTCATCTATGTCAAAAAGGCCTAGCACTCACATCTGACCATGAGAGGAACCAATCCAATCATCTATATCAGAAAGGATCTACACTTACATTTGACCATGCAAGGAACCAATCCAGCCTACATGTTGAAAGGGCTCTACACTTACATATGATCATGTAGGAACCAATCCCATAGTCACATCAGAATGGATCTACACTTATATATGAGCATGTAGGAACCAATCCCATAGTCACATCAGAATGGCCCTGCACTTATATCTGATGATGTAGGAACCAATCCCATAGTAACATCAGAATCACCCTCAGTCCCAAATTGAGTATTCCTAGTAATTGACCAGGTGCCTCCATTCTCCCAGCTAATGGCATCTCAGCACCAACCTGAGTATTCCTAGTAACTGATCAGGTGTCTCCATTCCATGAATGGAATTCAACGTTTATATCTAATCATGTAGGAACCAATCCTAGAGTCACATTAGAATGACTTAGCACTCATATCTGACATGGAAAAAACCAATCCTTTCACCATGACATAATGGCTCAGCCCTTACATCTGACCATGGAAGGAACCAATCCTCTCACCATGTCAGAATGGCTCACTGACTCATCACTTCCCTTTGGAGGGAACCTCGATCTAGAGAACACCAAGCTTATCCTTGAAGTACTCAAACTACACATTGGACAATGGCTTCATCAACACATCAACTATATGTTCATCCATCACAACATACTGGAGCTTCACTGCTCCTTTCTGCACCATATCCCTGATATAGTGATACTTGATCTCAATATGCTTCGACTTGTCATGGAACATCATATTATCTGACAACTTCACACAACTATGGTTGTCACAATATATACAAGTAGCATCTAACTGGAGATAAAATAAATCAGACAGTATCTTCCTCAACCATACTGCCTCACAATTAGATGAACAAGATGCGACATACTCTTCTTCAACTTTACTCAGTTCCACATAGCATTGCTTCATGCTAAACCAAGAGATCACACCTGATCCCATACTGAAGCAACACCCTGAAGTTCTCTTCCTATCGATAGCACTACCTGCCCAATCTGAATCAACATAACCCTCCAGGTTAATCTTTTGATTCGCCTCATACTTGATCCCATAATCAACTGTACCCCTCAGGTACCTCATAATATGCTTTGCAGCAATCAAGTGAACATGTCTTAGATCTATCAGGAACTGGCTCAAGGTATTCACAGCAAAGCAAATATCTGGTCTCGTATTCATCAAGTACATCAAGGACCCAATCATCTGACGATACATCGTGGCATTAACCAAATCTGATGAAGCAACATTCAATAGTTTTAGGTTCGATCCATAGGTGTGGTCATGGCCTTGCAGTCCATCATCCCAAACCTCTTCAGGATCTCTACTACATACTTCCATTGTCCCAAGGAGATTCTACCACACCTCCATGCTTAGAAAGTAATGCATCATATCCAATTCCTTCATCTCGAACTCAGTAGCAATTCTCCTTCTTACAACTTTAATGAGTTCCTCTTTATTTTCAGGAACAAGTCATCGACATATAACATGAGCATCACTAGTATTCCACCTTCAAACTTGAAGAAAAGGTTGGAATCCACTTTACTCTCAGTAAAGCCTAGAGTCACCAGTAATCTGTCCATCTTGTCATACCATGTCGAACCTCGAGATCTTCTGCAGTCACTCCCTCTGAAGCGGAGCATCATTCTCCCTCTGTATTTCGTACTCTATGTACTAAAACATTCTATACCAGAGTGATCAGTAGTTTCCTCTGCTACTAATATTCTATGTATCCTTCTAGGATCACTGGATACCAAGATCCTCTATTTTGAAATTTTATCTTCAACCTTGTAGAAAATGCTCATATATTCATCAAGCTCCTCATGTATGTGTTATCCCATGGGTGTCTTTTGAGCTCGTAAAAGGCCTTCTTTCATTTGCATGCATGATTCTTCCTGTCATGTGACTTCACTTCCAGTGGTTGCAAATTTCTCTTTGTATTCTATTCCTTCTTTCCATGAAGAGTCTCATGCTATGAATATTGCCTTGTATCCCACGATGTTTCCATCTACTGCATGATGGAACTATGAACTTCCCTTCATGTATCGATACTGCATCCTAGACATCATTCTTCTTGAACTGGTCTTCCCTTTCTTCTTGGTTACTCCTTCATAGATGGAAGATTCTGTATTAATTATATCACTGCATTCGTCATATTATTCTTTATCTGTCGTCACTTGTTCTTTGGAACAAGTCTCATCCTTCTTTTCTTGTAGGTGATTCTACGTGATCTTTCCTACAAGTCAAATGCATTAGTTGTATGTTTATAAACATTTCATAAACCATATTCATAATGAAAAATTCTTTTGCATCAAAATATATGATTATGCAACTATTTTATCCAATACAACAACCATCCATATCTTATGGAAACTTTCTAGATGCCTTCCATCTCTACCAGGACAACATTGAGATTGTGCACTAATCCAGTATGTCAGTAAAGAGGTTTCATTATAGATAAGTAGCAATGAAGAGTTGTATAGCACCATGAGCTACTTACCCATCACATGCATATTAGCAGTATATTGTCATTAATGCAAACATTCTACCATGCATAATACATCAACTGAATATAAACAAATGCATAACAAAAAAATATCATGAAATGATAATTGAATACTTATCTTTATTTGTTTCGTGGGTAGACTCCTTCTTGAGCCTTCCACTTCATCATCTTCTTCATTCATCATTTCTTATCCAAATGCTAAGATGGATAACAATTTCTTCAAGAATTGAGTCCTGCATATTCCTTGTCACTTGAGGGATCTTCTTTGGAAGGTGAGAGCTTGATCTTTAGTTGCTCCCATCTTCTCTTCTCTTATCATCAGTAGAGCTTCTTATTCTTCCTAGAGTCTGATGAAAGTAATCACTTCCTTCTGGCACACATTCCTCTCTTAAATGAATCCCATGATCCTGGGAGTCCATTCAAGGTGGCTATCACCACTTATGCATTCTCCACTTCTTATTCTACCTCTTTAAGTTGTTATTTGATTTATGCTCTTCCCTTCAAATAGCTTGGTCAAGGAATCAAGCATCTCTTTTGGTGTCTTTAGGGAAGACACTTGTGGTATAATGTGATCCATGATTCAATCAACAATGATCTTCTTGGCCTTGACCAAGTTCTTCTTGTGTAAGGCTTTTAGCCTCATCTCCTTTTGGAATTGGAACCTCTCCACTCATGTGGGTGTCCAATTCATTTTATTTAGAGAGATCATATACTTCTAGGCTTGGAAGTTGTAAATTTCACCAATATTATCATCAAGCTGATGTGATAGATCATTTTGAAATGAGAACCTCAAATGAAAATAGCAAAAGATTAGATCTTAGCGATTTGATGTGTCCGTCCTAGTTTCAGAGCTGGCTGATCTAGGTAGGGTTCATTAGAGAAACCCTAATTTTCAAAACTTGGAATCTTTCAGATCAAATTGGCTAGAAATATAGACCTCTTTAAGGTGAGATGTCCAATGTACTCCTTTTCTGAAAACAATGGAGGGAAACTCTCGAAATAGGAAGCCCTAGTTTTCCAATTTCTTCTACAGAAATTCGTGATACTGTTTCTATAGTCTCTCCGAAATTACTTCTCCTACGTGTCTAAAACTTCACAATGAGGAATCCTATACTATCCCTATTCCTACATCATAGGTTTCATCATAATTTGTTTCACCAATTGGGACTTATGAGCGTTTTCCCAAGGTGACCTGTTTCAGAACTGTTTAGCATAGAGAAGGTGTATGGAATTCCATGTGTTAATGTTTAATCTTCTCAATTTGAAACTCGGACCATAGAAATTAAAGTTGGTGCCCTTTCTGGAACATCTTCAGAAATTTCATTTGGACCTTCGTAGCCCAAGATATAGCAATGCTCCCCAGGTTTCCTATTTGGGGATGAATCCTAGGAGACCCCGGAACCCTAACTTGGAGGGATCATATATCCTAGAATATAGTGAATATGAGCCTGAAATTTGGGCACAGTGTAAAATAGGATTTCATCATTGTCCTATGAAAGTTTTCACTCCTGATCCTTATCCAACCTCACGATATAGCGAATGTACCAAAACGTATCAGTTTTAGTATTTTAGGGTTTTTTTCGTTCTAGGGTCAAACTAGGGTTTGACTTTCCCGGAGTTATACCCAGCCAAAAATATTGACCTAGGTCTCTAAAATTTGGTTTTGATGAGGTGATAAATCCTATGCTAGGTGCACTCAAAATTTCCTCTTCTATAAGAAGCCCTAATTTCCCACACCAAAAACTGGAAATGCTCAGAATCGAATTCCGCTTCGACAGAAAGATGTGCCCTTTAATGGAGAGTTAGCGTAGCATACGTTTGTTGATGGATTATGGAGAGAGACCCAAAAAATAAGAAGCCCTATCTTCTGTAGCTACATAATGTCTTCTTTTCAGGTTAGCTCTGATACCATGTTAGATTTTTATCATTCAAGCTAGCATTATATTAGGATCTTTAATTGAGAGAATAACAAGAACAACAATCAAACACAAGAGACAATAGACACAACGATTTTCCTCATGGAAACCATAAAGGAGAAAACCCTATAAATTCCTCAAAGATAGAATCAACACCAAAAGTAAAACCTGAAAAACATAAAGATGATCTCTTGACAGCAGTAGTCTCTCTCTTAGATCCTAGCTTCTCTTCTCTCACTCATATGCCCCAGTGAGTGAGTGTGTGTGTGATAAATAGAGAGGCTCACTCTCTATTTATATTCTTTCATTCATTTAATTTCTACTCCAACATGTCGGCCTCACTTAACAATTACTTACTAGAGCAGACATCTCTAAGAGAGTCTAATAACCCTAGTGCCCCACAACTTGTGGGAACTTTTCCCCTTCGATCAACAAGGAGTGTTATCCTTAACAAGACAGTGGGGACTATTGCCCCGACTTACAATAACTCACCTAGGGACAACTTCTCCAGGATAGTCTAATAACCCTAGGGCCCCACAACTATGGGGAATTTAACCCTTGAACAATAGGAGGGTTACCCACAATGACTTGACATGACTTGTTTATATTATTGAATCTCCTGATAGCAACGTCGGGGCCTGACATGACTCAAATACATTACAGACACTTCCCAGAATAAACATCGGGGTACAATATATGAAATATACGAGTGAATACATTATGAAGTTACAAATAGATCAACATAAAACTTTAATAAATGCTTTAAATGATATAACCTATGATCCTAGAGGCAAACATAACCATTACTTAACCACCACAGATGAAACATAATAAAAAAGCTAAAGAAACGGGCTTAAAACAAATTGACAACATTAAGGGTTGAATGAAAGGATGGATAATAGACTGGAACATAGGTCAGGATGACAGGAATAATAGGCTATCTGAATGATAGTCCGCACACAAAAAGAACTAAAATGTGAAGAAATCGTTAATCTAAATGATTTTGAGATCAATTGATCCATGAACATGATAATGAAATGTAAAAGACATAAATTAAACATACTTGTTTATGCTAGAAATTGTTCCTAGACTACAAGAGAACAAGCCAACACAATCTTAATAATCACAATAAAGTAAAATAGGGTTTTTAGGGTGTTCAAGGTTTTTGGTTGGGCAGTTTGAAGACAAGAGGGAAAACATTCATAAAACCAAAGTAAACACTAAATCATGAGCATTTGAATGACTGATATGTATAACACATAAACCATAATCCAATAGAAAACAAAATGCTGAATTTCACCCACAGTTAGCAATCATTCCAAGCATAAAAACATTAAACAAGAAATGATTCTACCAGCTGAGTAATTAACACAAATTATATATGAAACCAGTAAATAATCTAAAGGGAATATAGTGCATATATTTCATAGTTCAGTCTTCAAAAAACACATAAGAGTTTTTACTTAGCTCATGAACAAAGCCTGATAGCCTCCCCTTGTCAGCAAAAAATCAAACCATTTGTCTTCTTTCAGACTTACATTTATCCTATCTTTCAAAATCAATTGAATAACTGAAACCTAATTGTTTTTAGACTATCCTTCGAATAGTTCACTCTAAATTATCCTTATACAAAAATGAAATAACTTTCCAAACTTAACTAATAACTGACTTTCTTGACTAACTTTAAAAATCTTTAGCTGCTTCAGCAAGTAAAGCAATTCCCCCCAAGGCTTGATCTTTCCTTCTTGCCTTCAATTGATCTGTCTCCATGTCTGCAATCCTCCTTGCTAGCTCCTCATTATGTTGTTGTAGCTCCTGGATGGTTTGATTTAACTCTTTGAACTAATGTTCTATTTTCCTTTTCCTTTTAAGTGCTTCTCTTGAAACTGTAAACAACTCCTGGTAATGACTGTTAACTTCCTCCAAATATTCTCTAAGTCTCCTGTTTGCATTGACTAACCCATCATTATCTTCATGCATATATTCAATTTGATACTTATATTGCTTAATGCTTCTTTGTAGGTTTTCTTTTTCAGAATCAATACATTTGTCTCTTGCTATTGTTTGCATCCCTTCTGGTGTCCATGGGATTTTTAGTCTTTTATAGATTTCTTCATCTTCATTCATAAGTTCTATGGAGGTCACAAGAAACTTTGGATCGTCTTCATTTTCAGCATTGCAGGGAACTTCTTCTTCAACCATCTTCTTCTTCTCTAAACAGGAACTTTTTATCTCACTTTGTTATTGTTCTTGAAACATTTGATTTCGAATCTCCATAAATATATCAGACATCTTGGTATCAGTCATGACATATTTTTCTTTTGATTCTATTGTTTTTTTACCTTCATTTCCATCTTCACTATCATGCAATTTCTCTTCAGATGATGAATCCTCTATCACTGTAACCTTTTCTTTAGCCAATTCGAGATTCAGTAGCTTTTTCATGTTTAATATAAGTTTTTTCTTCGGCCTTGTTTTATGTCTCTAGACTGCTGCAATCTCTCCGCACATCTTCAGAGACTTTCCTTGATGAGTTATCGAGGAAAATTTAACAACCTTAAGTTTTTCTTTCTTGACACTATTTCCTCATCACAATGAGTGTGAACTTCTTGCTCAACACAAACCCTAGCTTCATTAGTAACATGAATTCTAGCCTCATCAAATAGGTATTTTTCATCCTCCTCTGATAGTACTATAATAGGGCTTTTCTTTTTCTCCTAAATATCTTATTTTACATTTTGAATTCATTTTGCAGGTAAAACATCTACAACAGGCTCAACTTCTTTAATTTTTTACTGTAAAATCTTGCTATCCTCATCATTAACTCACTGCTCAAATTCAAAGTTTTTATTTTCCCATTTTGAATCTTCTTTTGGTTTATCATTTTCTTCACCCTTGACTGTTACCTTTTTTATAAGCTTCTTAACCAGAGTTTGACCTTAATCTACTTGTATTCTCTAAGATTGTTCCTCCTGATCAGTCTTGAAACCTAACCAAAAAATGAAATGCTCCCATGTCTTCTCCCTTTCCTGCAATACAGTACTTATGATGAGATTAATGAGTCCATGGTGAAAAACATATTGCTTTGTATGATCATGGTGCTCTCTCACCCTACATGACGTCTTCTGTAAGCTTTTAAAAAAGAAGAAATGTAGGTTCATTTTAGACTCATTACTGAGATGCTGGAGGAACCTAAAGTGATATTTGAAAACAAAGGAAAATCTACCCTCACAAGTGACATAGCTCTGGAAGACTTTAATAGGCTCAATCCACTTAGGTTTAAAGTTTTGAATTGGAACACCTTTTCCCCAATCTAAAACTACACCAGGAAGCAAGTATCTATAAGCATTAAAGGTGAAAGGAATCTTTTTGAACCAGAACTCTCCCTCATCCAAAATTCCCATTGCTTCAGCTATTAACTCCCTGGTTAATTTGAAACTCAAGGTGTCAAAATACACTATATGCTTGTCTAGACATTGAGCAAATTTGTAAGACACCTCTGCATGATAACCTTCAATCTTTTTGAATAACATTAACCATCCTACATCTGAAAACAACTGCGCACATTCCAGAAAATTCTTCATCCAGCTTAAGTCTGAGGGTTCTGCCCTATTGGTTTTTCCACTCTTTTTCATTTTGAGCTTATGGTTAAACAACTTCTATCAATGCACCACAGTCTGATTGTCTTCAAACCTTAACAAAATGACATAAAATACAGTATAGGGACATCCAAAAAGGCTCTGCTCTAAATTCTTCTATTTAAATGATGAATACTTTAAATGCATTGATTAATAATTCATCATTTAACATGGATTAGGTCTAAAATTAGTATTCTTCCTTCAAATCTGTCATTAGTCATTTTTTAGAAAAACCCCAAATTTAAAAACCTTGGTAATGGCACACGGACTACCTGTTAAAATGACCAATTCTAATGCTGGAATATGGTTATTTCAATTGTCAGGTGTCGAATTGCATGCTCCACCTTTCTCTCACCGCTTAGACAACTCCAACCAACCGCTCCTACAATCCCTAGTTCTCGCTCAGTTTCAAAATCCCGATTATACTCTGCTATCATTATTATATCTGCTTCTGCAAACGACTGCCATGATTTGTCCCTCATGCTAATATTCCACCTGCCTTAGTGATTAAACTGCAAAAGACACGTATCAAAACCATCACACGGTGTGATTGACACCTCAAGTGTGAGAATCCCGAAGAAATTGGAGCAAAATATGATGATTTTAGCTCGTACAATTTTCTTGTAGCGCCTCTATGCATCTGTTTTTGTATTGCGCTACAAGAAAGTCCAAGTTAATGATTTTCAAAATTTTAAGATAATGAAAAGAGTTGGAACTTGGTTTAGGAATCCCAATTTGACTTTTATGCTATTTTTAGAGTTTTT
>LPNX010370596.1:388626-442516 GCA_001517045.1 Pseudotsuga menziesii | reverse complement strand
TTCCAACATAGTTCATGATATTTTTTAAATCTCGGTATGTGCGAGGTAATTTATTTGATGGCGGTAACAAATAATCACCTATCAAACTGTTACAACAAATTAAAAAAAAATGGTTAATATAAATATTTGAAGAGCATAATATTAACGACAACAAATACATCCTTATTTATTTTTATGATGAAGTACGTATACCAATACAAATATTATAGCAACATAAATCAAATCATATATATGCGATCGATGAAACATATAATCACATACGTACCTTAACACCGGCGTGATGGCTGTGTTTGAAAAACCATGCTTAAGCTTCAAGTTCATTATCAGCAACACAGCAGAGAGAACACTTATGCAAGAGCCTTCAAAAAGCGATTCATCTGCCTTCTCAAGTGTAGGTAAATCATGAAGATCTTCAAAGTCATCAATTGGCGGCGCATGAGGTTGATCATCGTCCATTCTAACATTAAATACATCATTGATTAATGCATTTGCACCATCATCCTCAATTATGTTATCGTCATGATCATCATCTAATTCCATCTCATCATTAACTTGATCATGATCAGTACTCGCAGGACCTGCATATTGACGTTCCTCCTGCGCTAGTTGTTCCGTAATTACCACATTCTCCATGTTCGGAACAGCCCTAGGAGGCCCTTGCTTTATAATTACAATTAAAACATCAAACAAAGAACGTTAGTCATGTCGATTAAGTAAAAAAAATAAAAATGATACAATATACAATTACAAAAACTCACAATATAAAGACCGCATGATATATAATCATGAATTATATTGACTTACCAATGGATGATATTCATGCCCCCCCTCAACATGTCCATGTTCTCTACAATGTTTTTTATCTGTTTTGATCAGTAACCTTCTCGTATTAAAGCCCCTACATCGATTGCAAGGACAATAACATTTTCCATCACCCCTTCTTTCCACTCCATCCCACAACCTAGCAAGCAATTGTCGATTTTGTTCTACCGGATCTTGATGACCTGTAACATTATTGTTACGTGACATTTTATTACTCAAACCCTAAGAACAAAGTATGAGCAAACCCAAGTATATGATGAGTCTTCTTTTCCACAAGGGTTAGAACAAAATCCAAAGAGCAAGACCAAGTGGGAAGATCCCCACAAAAGAGCAAGACCAAAATCCAAGACCAAGTGGGAAGATCCCCACAAAAGCACAACGCCAAAAAAAACCCTTAGGAATTTCGCATTTCTTGTCCAAGAGATAAGTGCGAGACTGAGTGTGTGAGATAATGAACCTAGGCATACATCTATTTATATGAGTGTGTGTAGGAAAATGAACCAACGCGTCGGATATGCGACGGCACTTTCCATTTTAAATAATTAACCAATTAAATGTATTTTTTTTAATGATTGATCAATTTATGCGCCGTCGCTTAAGCGACGCTTGCTAGGCTAGACGTCGCTTAAGCGACGCTTATGAGCCTAGCCATCGCTTAAGCGACGCTTATGACCAAATTTTTTTAAAAAAAATTTAACTTTCTGATTTTTGGTAGGTTTAAAAGAAAAAATCCACGCGCCGTCGGAAGTAACCGTCGGATTTTGGATCGAAATGTAGTTGTGTGCTTATGAATCGAGGAAATTAAATATAGATGAAAAGAATTATGCAACTTATGACTTAGAACTGGCTACCATAATCCATGCTTTAAAAATGTGGTGCCATCATCTAATAGGTAAAATATTTTTGCTATGTCCAATAATATAAGCTTAAAATATTTGTTTGATCAACAAAATCTAAACTAAAGGCAATCTAGATGGTTAGCTTTCCTTAGCGAATATGATTTTGAAATCAAACACACTAAGGGAAAAGAAAATAAAGTGGCTGATGCCTTCAGCAAAAATTCAATAACAAGTTTCATAGCTGCCATTAGTAGTTATAAAATTGAATTAGATGATTAAATGGAAGAAGGAATAAAACTGGACACATAATACCAAAATCTAAGAGAAAAAGTAACTCAAAATGAATATGAAAATCTAGCAACAGAATACAGTTTAAATAAGAAAGGCTTAATGCTGTACAAAAATAGACTTTATGTGCCTAACATACAAAAAATTAAACTACTAATTTTGAAAGAATTACAAAAAATTCCTTATTCCAAACATTCAGGGTATCAAAAGATGATAACAATGTTGAGAAAATAGTATTGATGGCCTAATATGAAGAACCGGGTTACTGAATTTTTAGCTAGGTGTATAGAATGTCAGAAAGTTAAAGCTGAACATCAACACCCAGCAGGTCTTTTACAACCATTACCATTTCCAAATTGGAAATGGAAAGTCATCAGTCTTGATTTTATAACTGGTTTGCTTAGAAATCAGAAATAAAATGATTCAATAATGGTAGTTGTGGACAAACTAAGTAAGGAATCACACTTCATACCTGCTAAAACAACTCATAAAGCTACCAACATTGCTAACATATTTATGAAGGAAATCCTTCGTTTGCACGGAATTCTAAGGGTAATAATTTCTGACAGAGATCCTAAGTTTACTAGTAATTTTTGGAAATATTTGTTTAAATAACTAGATACTAAATTTAATTTCAGTATTGATTATCATCTGCAAACAGATGGACAAACCGAAAGAGTCAATTAAGTACTAGAAGACATGTTACGAATGTATGTTAGAGACTATCCCAAGAAGTGGGAAGATTATTTACACTTAGTTGAATTTGCATATGATAATCATTATCAATCTTCAGCTAAACTTAGTCCTTTTGAAATATTATATGGTAGGAAATGTAATACTCCTATTACATAAAGTAATCCAATTGATAGATTGATGTTAGGACCTGAATTGTTAAAAGAACTTGAACTAACAGTGAAACAAGTACAAACCAATTTTAAAAGTGCTCAGGACAGACAAAAGAGTCATTCCAACCTTAAAAGAACTCTGAAATAATTCCAAGTAGGTCAGCATGTATTTGTTAAGGTAAAACCCAGAAATAGCTCCCTTAAACTAGGGAGATGCGCTAAATTAGCACCCAGATATTGTGGGCCATTCAGAATATTAGCAAGAGTGGGTCTACTAGCATATTAGTTATCTTTTCCACCTAATCTTAGAATACATGATGTATTTCATATTTCTATTTTCAAAAAGTATGTACACAATGCTACTCATGTGATCGATTGGAAAGTGATTCGGGGAGAACCCAAAGGATATTTTTAGGTGGAACTGGACTGTATTCTCGACAATAGCGAAATTTTTCTTCGGAATCACACCATTGGACAGGTAAAGGTGCAATGGAAATACCTCATTCCATATGATGTAACCTAGGAAATGGAGACCGATATGTGGGTGGCATATCTGGCTCTTTGCCAAAAATACTCAAAATAAACTTAAGCAACATCGAGGACTATGTTGAACTTAAGGAGGGGTGTTTGTAACACACCTAGAACTAAAAAATAAATATTTTTATTTATTTCAGAAAATATTATGTTAAATTTATTGTAACGTTTTTTATGACCAAGTTGGTTAAGGATGACTGTAATTGAAGAATTATTTATTTTTATAATTAAATAGAAGAGACACCTATCCAAGAGAGACTGTTGAATGAAGTTCACTGACCCACTAGGAGGAATGAGCAGTTGTAGAAGGCTGGTTGATAAGTGGCAGCACTAGCATTTCACTTTCTAGCTGTTGTAGGAAGCATAATCCCTAAAATTGTGGTCATGTTCCCTGAGAGGAGGGAATTGAACCGATGGCTCATTTAATTCCAAAACTGACCCAAAGACCTAGGAAATCTTATAAATACCATCAAATTGAGTAGGAGGCTCACTACTCATTCTGTTTCCATGGGAATGAACCTTGTGACTACTGCAAACTAAAAATTTAGAAACACAAGGAATTTGATGAGGGGATAGCTAAAACGGAATTGATGAGTTAAGTATGCTATTGAGTGCTAAGTTGTAGAAAGTTGTTGTGTGGGATATTATCCGGTCATCTTCTTCCTAGTGGTTCAGTGAACAGGCTCGGGGGTCCTAAGAAGGTAAGCTTGGCTGCTTTAGGAGACGGTTGGGTGGAACAGTCTCCTTTGGGTGTTTCTCCCCTTCTGCATATTATCCAGGTTCTAACTGTCATTATTTGTTTGTGATTTAATTCTAAGTCTGTATTTTATTTGGAAGTATGCTTAGTAGTTGTAAGTTGGATAATTGGATATGTTTTGAAAACTCTATCTAAAAACTGTTTTGCAAATTGTTTTAAGAGAAGACAACTACAACTCATTTTATTCAAATTTAAAGTTTAGATCTTACTAGTCTAGTTTTTTCTGCTAGGTAAATCTTTAGCCTAAATAATGTTTTTCTCTTTCTCTTTGTATATTTATTAAAGTGTCTCTAATAATAAGTATAGTTATTTCAACCTACTATAATGTTAGTATTAGTGGTAATTTCTCTGTTAGACTAGGTTGAAAACAAAATAACATCCATATTTCATTGAAGAATTGTGAAAATCCTATAAAAACCTATTATAGAGATTATTTATAATATAATATATCTAATTACATGGATTTATAGGTAAATATATATATATATATGAATGATAAATCGTAATAAGGATAAAACTCTTAGAGAGCTTCGTAAGCTAATTATATAGTTTCTTAAATTAAACTAAACAGTGCTTATTCTAAACATATCAAGGGTTTGAACCGGTAATAGAAAATATACACAGTATGTTGCATATATATTGATATATGTTTCTAGTTTTGAGTTCTCCCCTCATAATCAAACCCTAGATACAGTTAGTATAAACAAAAATTAAAATTAAAATAATAATTGAGCTAGGTTTACAGATCGATTACGGTTAAGGGTTCTTTCCATAGAAGTTCTTTATAAGGGCAACATGGCCCAGTCTCTTGTAAAACTGTTAATTTTGAATACCAAATCGAGATTATCGATAGGATTTAGCATTGGTTACAGGATTTAAGCTGTTGTGGTATTGTCATCTGTAATGTTTTTAATTACAAAAGAAAAACACAACCTTAGGGCATATTTTAATCACTTATAAATAAAAAAGTTTTACCCTTTAAATTTTTAAAAACGAATTGACAGTGTCCTCACAACCCAAACTATTTTTCCTAGTAATAAAATAGAGGCCTCATGGCCTAGATTCCTTAACATATCAGTTACAAAGAATATCCATGGCATTACGGCCTACTGTGTAATGCATTAAAGAAAAAAATATTGTAAAATCAAGATTGTATTCAAGACTGCAAAGGCCTCACGGGCTGCGTTCCATTCATAAAACCTTAAAAATAAAATAATAAACAACAATATCTCTTGACATTGGATTTATGGCCTATCTCAAAAAAAATACAACAGGGTAAAGGCCTCATGGCCACCTTACAGTCTAATAAAGGCCCCAAGGCCGCATATAGTTTTGTAAAAAAACAAAACAATAAATCCATCTCGACTGAGGAATTTACATAACCAAATAATCAAAATCAAATACTGCTTCTACTTTACGCATCTATTGCAAAAATGTACAAAACACCCACTTTCATAATAACATGTTCATTTAAAAAAAAAAATACAGTGCTGCTAATCCAAGCACAAAATGGTGTCATATAAACTTCAAGCCCTCATGGGTTTCTTATAAGTCAAAAAAACTTTAAAATGTTAAAAATGACAGTAGTAGAAACTATTCAAAGTACACCGTAAAAACCAAAAGTAACTCTATCACTAAACAGATATGGCATAGTCTTTACGACTCCACAAACGAAGGGTTATCCCTTGGAGTTCAAGTATAAATAGCCGCACGGCTACCAAAGAAAAATTTATTACCTTCATGCAAAATAAAACGCAGAGACGGAATCCCAAGGTGTCATAGAAAATGCAAGAACAAGCTACGGTTATTTAAATCATAGAGCCACAAAGGGCCACATAGCAAGTCTTACTAGAATGTAAACCCTCTTAGCACAACATCCAACTAAAACATTTATTCATAGAGCATGGTTCTCGAACCCTCCTAAACATGCAAAACTCAGAGGTAAAAAAATGTATTATATAAAATCGATTTATGGCATAAGAAATTGATCATTATGAATTTAGGAGAAGAATTTACCTGTATCTACGCGTTTTTTTCTACAAACGTAACCAACACCACCAGCGAAGTTTATAAATGTACAAGTAAGGAGGAATGGTGTCGAGGGTCGAGCAACTTGGTTCCTCCACCTTGGAATCACCTTTGAACTACATAAAAGAACAGACAAAAACCCATGAGAGTTCCATAGAGCGAAAACCAAAAGAAACAAAGCTTGACGGACAAGCTTCCATTGT
Organism: Pseudotsuga menziesii; assembly: GCA_001517045.1. Taxonomy (NCBI): domain Eukaryota; kingdom Viridiplantae; phylum Streptophyta; class Pinopsida; order Pinales; family Pinaceae; genus Pseudotsuga; species Pseudotsuga menziesii. The sequence goes on along the minus strand of LPNX010370596.1, from coordinate 436,200 downwards.
TTTCAAAAATGCATTAAACCCCTAGGGTTTTTCCATAATCTTATTAGCCGTTGGTTGGTGTAGTAAAGGCCTCTACATGGCTTGCGTGTGGAAACATTCAAGTCACAGCTCGTATAGATATTCCCAACCATCACTAAGTTTAACATATAGTCAACCTACGTTGCATATGAGAGCCTTATTCACTTTTGTATAGTGCCATGCAATAATATTTTGTTTTTTAATCATATCATAAAGTATAGTATGAGAGTTTAGGAACTTTTTGGCATAGTTCTTGATTGCAAGTTGATAAGAGTATTGCAAAGATTTGCATATGGTATAACATAGAATGTGTTTTTTATTGCCCCTTTGATTAGGATGTTTGGTGTATCCTAGTCTAGGACCTTGCCTCCTTAGCTAGGAAGCTTAAAGCTCAATCACTTCCACTTGCACAAGAAAAGAAATATTTCTGCATTAACCATAGAGGCTAAGTAAGATGTGAGACCTCCTCTCCCTAGATGATAGGTAGGGTCAAGGATTAAATACAAAGGCAACGTTTACAACGAATTTTAAACAAACAATAAAAATATAAGAAGTTCACGACACTTAAATGAGGATTCCTTTAATGCATCAAAGTATTGTTGTAACAAGACATGTTGTGGAAAACATTAGACAAAGTCATAAGAGTCTTGAAATCTAGTTTAAAGTCACATTGTTTTCATTGTCACAACTGATAAAAGCTTAAAGTATATTTATCTCATGGATTTATCTTCATACGTTTACCATTTACATTTAGTAAATAAATTTTTATTTTTATTTTGGTAAAATGGGAGATATTACATTTTTTGTCCCAAATCATTTGATCATCCAAATGATAAGTCAAACTTCCCTTTGCCATTTTATATTACCCTCACAGTTAATGATCAAATGTTAGATAAAATTCTTCTAGATTCCGGTGCTTTGCACAATCTTATGCCCAAGGAAATTATGGAAGCTATAGGGATAATTGTCACCAATCTTTACCATGATCTATATGCTTTTGATTCCATAGCATTTAAATGTATTGGGGTTATCAAGGATCTTTTTGTTATCCTCACACAGTTGCCAATGAAAAGTATGCTAATGGATGTTGTTATAGCTGATATTGCTCCTCAATTTGGTATGTTTTTGTCAAGTTCATGGGAAAAGAGGGTAGGAGGAACCTTGCAGATGGATATTTCTTATGCTACAATTCCGATATTCGGAGGGGAATATAGGAGACTGTACAGGGAGGTACAACTTTCTTATTTGGTAAGTGACAACAAAAATCCTACGAATCATCTGATCTACGCAATTCAAGAAGATATGAGTTCTTGTATGTTACATTTAGATGATGATGCTATAGGTATTTTACAATTTGAAAAAGATCATACAATTCAACATAAAATGGAGGTTCGTGATTTTTTTTCAAAACAATGACATGAAAAACTCATCGGGACCAACACGATGGAAATCCTTAATCGTCTATCTTCGAAAAAATTATCCTATAAAAACTAGATAAACTTCTTAAGGATACATTTCTAATCACAACCTCTCTCTCTTTAATACAATTGGAACTCAAAGTTGCAGAACAGAAGCGAGCAAACACTAGAGAAGTTGTTTCACACATAAAAGATGATTTCGATTCATTAGAAGAGGAGATAATCCAATATTTGCTTCCCATATTCAAAGATATTGTTTCAAGTTCAAGAGTCGTGAGCTTAGTGAGCTTATCTCGATTGTTGATTCCTTCAATCCCACAAGAAAGGAGCAAATTCAACAGTTGACTATGCTGAGTGCTTTGACTTCTATAGAAATAAGTAAAAAGTGGGCGACGATTAGAGCAGGTCAATATTTGAACCATGCTCTAATGGAGTTACCCAAGACTTGCGTTCAGTGGCCTAAACACAATATAACACTGAGATGTGGAATGTCCTTGAGATGTGGAACTCCGTATGTATTACTAGACCCCAATTGGGATGAGATTTAGTATTCCATAGGAGATATTGTAGCTCTGGATGACTTCACCAGTAGATGGAGACGGGTTGAGTTAAATCCGTTGATTTTTTTTTGGAAAAAAATTTACATGCACATGTATACAAAATGATAATTAATATTTTCAGTGGTTAGTTTCAAAAATTAATTAAAAATATAAATTTCCAAAATGAATTAAAAATATATTTGTGCTCAAGTGCATTATGTGTATAATAGGTTCATATATTTTTCTCCTAGAAATAATGCATTTATCAATAAATTACTTTACATGGACACAAACCACCTATTAACTTTTACGAAATTTACAAGAACAAACATATCATTAAATCCAATTTTGTCATATTGATTAATAATATTATTTATATATATATATATATAAGTGGAAATCCAACATAATTCCCTACAATTTGTTTTTTTGTTACATGTCAGAATTCACAAAGCATATTTGAGTTTTGAGAGCTTCGATTTAATAAATGATTAAAAGGTCAAATTTTGAACATCACTTTTGGCCAAAAAGTGTTACCCATGTTCATGGATTCAACCAAGGGTAAGTATCCCTATCTCTTCTTAGTTTAACCGACCAAGAGGTTGAAAGGTTGATGTAGGAACCTTCATTTCTTAGGTCAACATAAAGCTTTATTGAAGGTTAATTTATTTGAAATTGACTCTCATTTTCAATTTTATATGTCATTTTATTCTATGGATATCATATCTACAAGAAACGAATTTAGAGGTATGGTTTGGTCTTGTACTGTTGCAAAATTACCCTAGTTGACTAATGAAGTCATGGGTGTGTTCAATGAGATGAGAGATTGACATATGCATGAACGTTCAACCTATATCAAAATACATGGAGCAAACAAATCATCTCATTTGTTTCCCAAGTTTGTCCCTAATAAGTTGGTGATAACAAAGACTGCTTATCAAACCATTTTCCATGGTTTTAATGCATTGTTGAGTAAAATTCCAAATTCACAATATTTTTTTTCTTATATACCTTTTTTACTTAAATAATTATAAATTTGCTAATATGAAAGTTGTTTCCATACAAAAATACAACTTCAAAGAGTGTACAAGTAAAATTCATAGTGTCCTATATCCATAAAGACTACCCATGAGGACTAAGAAGAAAAACAAGCCTTAGCTTAAATGAAATCTTTTATAATCATTGTTTTGAAAAAACAAATGAAACAATTTAAAAGTACAATCAAACTACATATAACACATTACATTACTCCAAGCTAGGTGAATAACACAACAAATAAAGTGAATGTACTAGCACACAACATTATTCCAAGTTATGTGAATAGTACACAGAACATCACATTAATAACATAACATGAAAAATATTGAATTAATTAATTTAAAAGATTTTTTTTTTGTTTTATTAGAGAAATATTATTATCATTAAAATATTTTAAAAAATAATTAAAATATTAAAATAATAATAAACAACCAGAAACCATGTTCCTCTCTATTATCCTGGAACTACTTTTTTTTAACAATGCGATAAATCTCATGTTTATGGAGATGACTCTATTATCAAAATGATGAGAATGGAATTAGATTTGTAAACTTGAAAAAGAAGTTCTAAGTTAAATTTAACAAGAGCAACGAGATGGCAATGTCCTCGAGGATAGATTTAAGATTTAAAATTGAATGCAAATAAAAATGCTCCATATAATACTGAGTTTCTTTTAAAAAGGACTATATCTCTAAAAAGATCCCCTATTAAATGATTAAAAAACACCATATTGTGATAACTAACAACACACTATCGGGAATTCAAAAACAACATATCTCTTTTTTGTGCAAGAACAGGTGGAGGAAGCATGTCTCTAAATGCATTAAAAAACATCATAATACATTTATGCAATATTCGAAAGCTTGTGGGTAGACAATCCAATGACTTGATTATAAGAAATATAGGGAGAAAGTCCGTTAATAATCTTTGTAGTCCAATAGCAAATTTTAAGGGGAAAATAAGCCAATACAACTCCATCATATTCCTCATTATACCTATAAACAACAAATGCAATCAAACTGGAGAGAACCCTGGTTCCAGAATTTTACAATTTTAAATCAAACACCTAAGAAAAATATCGATTTCATATCTCTAACAAATATTATAATTTATAGCATTCATAAATGAACCAAGAAGTTATATTCTTAACAAAGTTTATTCCCCCTATTTCATGAAAAATCCAGTAACATAACATGCTATAAAGTCATTCATGTTGGTTGTAATAAAGAATTTAACGCCATAGTCATAACTTTCAAATGCGTTCAATACAGTGTACCTCTAATACGGTCAAAAAAAGTAAATTGTATCATTTAAAAGATTTATAACAATAATTTCACTAAAAATTTTAAAATTCCTAGTATGAAACACAATTTTACAACAAAATCTGAATGCTTATCATTTTCAAAACTCGAAACAAGCAAAATACTCGAACTGCATCTATCCTTCGTTTGGTGTTTGGTCTGGAAAAAATCTGAATGTTTAGCCTTCCCAAAACTCAAAACAAGCAAAAAATATCAACTGCTTTTAACCATAGTTTGTTTCTTAATTTGATCAATGGACCTGTTCACTGACTTGGATACATTTTGGTCATTCTTGTGCAGTCACAAAAAGGCACTCGCTAGCAAAACAACCATCTTTTGCTACTATGGTTGAATCACAATACAGACCCGGGTTCAGAAACCCCTAAGACATGTAGTCGTAGTAATAAAACTACAGAGTTAACCTGAGTGGGCCATGTATGTTGTGCACCTCAACGGACCAGAGTGGCTGGAAGTCCTAGGTGAATTTGACAGAGTAGATATCTTTGAGTCCTAACAATTAAGCAATATGTTTAACATAAAAAATATAGTAACAATAATTTTTACAAAGTTGAAAAAAAATATACACAGAGAAGAGAATATTTCATGGAAGTAGAAACGATTTCAATACACCCACACATAGTGGTATCCCACTATTGGAACACACACACAAAGACCACATAAGTGCCAGTGGACCAGATGAGTAATTCTTGTGACCACCTAAAAATGAGATCTATCTAAAGCGAGTGAGAATGTTTTTTATAATATGGTCTACCCTAACTTATTGGCTACCCTGACGTTGTTGCTGAAGATGGCATAAGTGAACTCGAATAAGTGTAGTAACTAAACAAGGTCTCCTATTATATATGAGAATATAAAAGGCCATCAATATCTCCTTCCTCTGGCGGTAAGTCCTTTTCGGTATGACGAAGGGGACCTACCTATTAGATTAACTATTAGATAAATATTAATAATTCAAATATATAACTCTCCACGTATTCCAAACATATCAATCTTATTATTTATATTCTCTTGTTGTAATGAGTTTGCAATATTAGAGTATGATCAAGAAACAAAGTGCCTAGAGTCTCAATGGAAAAATGAAACACCAAGATTTTCATAGAATATGAAACACCAAGAGTTTATTGATGGTTCTTAATTAAATTACTAATCAATACATGACTTATTTATGGGTAACTTTAAAAGTATAAACTGTGTAAAAGGATAGAACCATTAGATTAACATTCTCTAAAAACTTAGTCTTGACCCTGTTTTGAATAAAAATAGGTATTGTGTCATCATCTTTATAAATTTTACAAAACATATTTTTGCACTATTTCGATGGAACTTTATTCAGTGTGTTGTATAGATTTAAAACAATAAAAATCAACTTCAAGATAAAATACTTCATTAAAAAGCTTGAAGCTTGAAAACCAAAGGAATTTAGTGGGATGCAAAGATCTGCATTTTAGTGCGACAACAACATATAAAAAATGTGCTCTTAAATTGCCAAAAAAAATCATCTTACAAGTTTAGCAACCAAATTCAGAAAACTTCTAGCCCTTCGGTTTCCTTCGATTCTCATTTTGTCTTCTATTATCCTTGTTCAAATTCTTCGAAGAATGATGCTTCTCATACTTCAATGTCCTAATTTTCTTTTCTTCAAACATTGGCCATTGTAACCGTAGAGCATATCAAGTTTCAGCTGAAAGTGTTCAAATTGGCTTGGCCTTAATTAATTCAGTATTAGGCAGCTTCCAACAAAAGGGATCTGTGGTAACCATTTCTTTTGTTCTTCGATATTTCCTTCTTGCACCAAAGAAATTCCCGAGACATTTTTTCCTAGGTAGACTTACAAAGAATTTTTGATGAAACAATGTCATTGTATTAAAATAACAAAATCACTACACTACAGTAGCAAGTATGCACATGTTTCAACAGAATTCTATGTATATTTGAATGTAATAGTCAATCCAAACGACATTTGCTATTTATTTTTTTGTTTCTTCTTTCAAGGCCACAATATATTAATATATTGATGACAAACAAATACAAAAATAACAATAAATTCTAAATGTCTGCAACTAGCAGTTTGTTCTTTATTTTGTTCCATAAAATCATCAATGTTGTAGATAACATTACATTGATCAATATCCATAAGTGCAATGAATATATACCTTCTCAACAGGAGTACTCCATGCATCCAAACCTAAAACCTGATAAGAATTAGTAATGTTGCATATGGACTTACCCCTGATCAGTTCTAGTATTTAGAAGCTGGATTTGGTTAAGCAATATCTGACTTGACAACCGTCATGGCACAGACACAATATCAATGATGTGGTATCCACTTAGACTGCTCATAATGCTTCTTATGTGCACTACAACAAATGAATAAGGTCATTGGAGTAAGGATCAACTTCTGAAGGAAATTCTCACAGGCAAAGGAAAACATCCACAGTGCTATCCACTTTTTATGACGACTTAAATTGCTTAGACCTAATTAATGAAGTGTTAATCACCCTCCTTATATTGTGCCAACTAGAATGTTTCCTCCTTAACTGAATATTGTCTTATTGTGCTTATCATACAGTTTCTTCTCTATTAATATTTACAGGAAAGGATATAGCAGAAACCGCTAATTATGGTTCAATATCTGAGCATTTTGCATGTACTGAAGCACTATTTTATTTTCCTATTATCTGACAGAATTGAACTATTGGTGTTGATAAATGTTATTATGATATTAGGAATGCCCTTACCTCTCCTGAAAATTTTCTAAGGATTGCTTGTCATCATTGGATGATTCTGAGCTAGCCCCTGTATAGGTTTCGTAATCTTCGGTTGGAGCTCATTGGTTAGACTATTGCCTTCTAACAAAGAATGTTCTTCATTATTGCGAGAAAGTTCTTTGTGAAAATATTCGATTCCATAAAGATGACGGATTTGTGGTAGAATTAATGCATTCACTATTGTTCCTACAATCACAGTAATATCATCTAGCTTCCCTCCTACAACAAAAGAAAGCATGAGATATAAAAGGAAAACACAAGATCAATAGTCCTTGTAAGTTGCAAGGAATGAAAATTGTGCAATACAGTTAAAGTTATGGTCTCCATGCCTGTGAACTTTATTCCAAGTAGTTTCTTCCATGCGGGACCATCAAATCCTTGTATTAGATTGATGTCAGTAACAGAAAAGTAATATGCTTCAATCTTAAAACTAATTTTTCAAAGAAACTGAATTTGATAGCTATACAATTTTTTTCTCACAACTCACTTTAATCGATATTTACAACACAAAAATTAACAAATTAAGCTTCATTCCTGGATTCTGGCCTCCAAACAATATGGTGAGTCAAAATCTGGATCCCTTGCATGTACACTCGCCAAATTGGCCAATGCCTCCACTGCAAAACAAAGAAAGGGAAAACAACATGGGTAAACAAAGCCAAGTGACGGTAGTCAATTACGAATAGAACAAAATGGTATCCTAGAGAAGAGCAACAAATTTACATGTCTTGTGTGCAACTTCTAGATCATACGCTCCAAACCTACTAACCACACTCTCTATTTCATGGTCAAAAACATTGTCAAAAAGTCCATCTGATCCCATGACAATTATGTCTCCCTTTACTTCTGTGTTGTATACCTGTTAGTTAATGAAACATAATCCCTTTTAATAAACTTCAGGAACAACCATGATATGTGCCGATAACCATATTGAAAAACAATATTAAAAATAAATCCAAATACAATTCTAGAGACCGGTTATCAGAATGTGCATCTCAATGACTTTCCAAGCAGATAGAGATGAAGCACTGCAGACAAATATATCAAAATGCATACTCATTATTGGTTTTTCATTCAATCATTGATTGTTCCAACACATTCTCACACGCTGAATGATAGAAGAGGTTACTCCTAAACAGACTACAAAATAACATTAAGGGGAAACTATGCAAAAGAATTTAAAATAGTAGAACTCATATTGCAAAAGAGGTAAAGAAAAGGCTTGATTGGCAACAAAGGCCGTAAAAGGGTCCACTCTTGGCCAGTCTGAACTTAAGGTGGAATCCCCTAAAAGAATACCAACCAAGCAAGAGCTCTCAACTTGCAAGAAAGCTGAACCGACCACACACTGTGAAGTCTACGAATCCATCTATCCTATGGTTTTGTGGAAAGCCAACATACATTAACGACCGGGGATAACAAATGCCTTTGATGAAGCATGGAGTACAATTGTTGAGAGTCATAATGTGTGAGTCATAATGCAGAAGTAGACAACCAAAGCACCATCTCCAATCGCTCAATCTTATTAATATGATTGTTGCGAGTGGTAAATAAAAAATAGTATGTAAACAATTAAATGGTAAATAAAGAATGGTATTTTATTTTATTAATATGGTTCTTTCTAGTGGTAAATAAAAAATAGTATGTAAACAATGAAATGGTCAATAAAGAATATTATTTTATTTTAGTCTTCCAAAATCCTATGCAAGCCTATGCAAGTCCTCAACCCTAACCCTAGGACAAAATTCTTTTTATAGTGATAACGACTTGCATTATTTCAATTAATATGTTTTGTATTGACTGATATCAGTCTGGAATTATGACGCTGTGCTGCAAGGAACCGAGTGTAGCAGCGGCAATAGGAAGTCCAAGGAATTTAATTTTGTTAATATTATTGGTTGCAAAAGGAAATTGGATTCGTATATATACAAAAACAAAGTTTCAAATTTAGAATAGTTTATGTCAAGTTATTAGGATACATATTCCCATAAGTTTAAATTAAAACTGTAAATTGTTTTGATTCCTTGAGGGAGCTTAAGTTGGTTTAAATTGTGTTAACAAGTTCTGTGTTCGGGCTCAAATTCCTTCACAATCACATGACATGGCAATTTACTCATGAAATAAATAAATTACAGAATATAAGAACACCTTATGGCTTAAAGGACTTCTGATAAATTGTTTGAATGGTATTTTATCGTCCCAAATCTCTTAATGTTTGTTTAAGGGGAGTTGTGCCATCATCATAATCACGATATCCTTCAAATTCATGAACAAACAAACAAACATTAAGGTTACAAATTACCTTTTTCATACATTCTAATTTTTGTAATGTGAATAATAAATGACAAGTTACCAACTCGAAATCTTGCTTGTGATTAAAAACAACCCTAACCCTAACTACTTTGCAATTAGTGATGTGATTGATTATGAAAGAAAACTATAAATATTAACAGTGACTTACATAGGAGGTTTGTTATAGCCATGCTTTATATAGCTTATAAGTTCTCATTTACCAACCGTGTATGACCTAAAAGGGCAGACACCTTCCTACAAAATACTCAAATTTACTTTTTATATAAATATCAATTAAATTCATGCTACGGACTAATATCGCATTCCAATGAATAAAAATATCTCAAATATTGGCTTTACCTCTAATCCAATGGGTTCATCCATGGAGGTGTGTTACAATTTTTGGCAAGATGAATTCGGCAAAAACAAAAAAACGTACCTCGATCGAGCTTTTATTAAACCCTTGATCGAGGTCTTAAAACACCCTCGATCGAGCTTTTATTAAACGCTCGATCTATCTTCTGATAAACCCTCATTCAACGGTTCAAGACCTCGATCAAGGGTTAAAAAAGACATTAAACGCTCGATCTATCTTCTGATAAACCCTCAGTCAACGGTTCAAGACCTCGATCAAGGGTTAAAAAAGACATCGATCGAGTATCTTTAACCAACTATAAATAGGCAACAAACCCGTAATGTTATTCACTTCGTCTGCTGAATATGGGTGGCAGAGTAATTGAGTTATAGATGTGATTAATCACATCTATGACTCCAATCAATCAGATCTATAACACCAATTACTCCACAACTAATATTTAACATAAAATCTAGGGGAAACCCATCGCCCCCAGTAGTGCTCCATTCCATTCTAGTCCTATTTTGTGTTTTGAAGTAGTTTAATGAATATTAAAAACTTTTAATAATCAATTTCTCAAACCCTTGGACCCATGGCGGTTTGTAAAATGACAAAAGGTCTATTGGTAAAATAAGCTGGCAATGTCATGGTTGTTTTTTTATTTAATTTTCTAACAGATTTATTATTCGCAGAGTTGGTCGAATCTGAATCAAATGATGTTGAAATTCTTTACGTCCCAAAACCTTGATCGAGGTTTTATTAGGACCTCGATCGAGCGTTTAATAAACCCTCGATTGAGGTTTGGTTAAGATCTTGATCGAGGTATTTAAATAGCTCGATCGAGCTCTAGACCTCGATCGAGGGCCATAAAAAATTATCCCTCTTACAGGAAAATCAAATTTTCTCTGTGTCTTCTAGGGGTGTAAACCCTGTCATTCATGGCACACAACTGAGCGGAGTTCATACCGATAGATTCATCACCGAATCCTCTATCCATTGAGGTATCATGCATGTGTTTTGGCATTCATATGGGTTTTTTGTTTTAATTAGTTCTAAAACTTACACTTAGAAGACCTGACAACAACTTCGAAGCAACTCAAAGAAAAATCTGCAGGGTAAAAAATAGACATCCAAAAATTTCATAACAATGCAGAGCCCACACATCGACGCGTCCTCTTCAAAAGGGTATCTTTCGTTTTTCAATTTTTGAAAACAATGCAAAAAAAGCTAGGATGGACACACATGTGTATAAAATCATTCTGAAAACAAATGTGGTCACTTTCGAAAAATAATAAATAATTATATATTGTGAAATAAATTAACAAAAAAATATGCAGACCACAGTGCATTTTGTGTAGATCATGCTCATATTTATATTTTTTTAAATTATTAATGTAAGATTGAATTATTGGGGTTGGACACCGACCACTTATTAACTTGTTCAAATTTTTAAGGTGACACAATTCATTAAATGCAAAATTTTACACATTAAATGACATCGCAATATTTTTTAAAAATAATCATTGGGAAGCCAACATAATATTCTACAATTTTTTTTTTACTATACGTCGAAATTCACATGGAATATATGCGTTTCGAGGGATTCTATCTAGCACATGAGTAAAAAATCAGGTTTTCATCACCAAATTTGGCCAAAAAGTGTTACCTACCTTTATGGAATCACCCCAATGTATACTCTATTAAATTCAACTGAAACACCAAGATGAACGCTAACATAGATAAGAAATTCAAAGTGAAATATTGAATAACCAGTAACAATAGAATAGATTGGATGGCCTACAATATTACATGATAAAATAGCACTGGCATGGAGAACGTAATATGTATGGCAAGGATTTGGTGGATGAGGATTGTTGATTGTGAAATATGTTGTGTAGTAGCTCAAACCAATAAAATCAAATAACCCTTTCAACTCTTTGGCCTCTTCACTGGTAAACCATGGTAAGTGTTTTTCAACTAGCGTCCTCATAGAAGCTGCAGGGTACTTCCTAAATGTTAATGGATCCAAAAACATTTTGGTAATCTGAAATCAACAAACGGTAACATTATTACTGAAACTAACAAACAACATTATTATTAATAATAACTAAATATTGTAGAATAAATTCTATACCATCCTATTCAAAAGTCAATTGCTCTCTGGGTAGCCTTTTGATCAAGCAAATAATTCCATAATGGCGCCATCTGATTCCCTGCAAGTGGTATACCTATCAAACCGTTATGTTTCCCTACAATTTATTTTCTACATTCATACAGTCAAATTCAACTAGTGATGTGCAACATGTGCAATTGATATGACGTAGAAATTAAGATAAAAGGGCTTTCACCAACGATAAACATATTTCCTATTCTGGTGTTCTCCACCTAAATTATGCACCTAATTTACTAAAATTAATGGATATAAGGCCACAATTACCAACCCTGATTCATAGATATGGCTGCATAAAATAGATTGATTCGTTGCGCTTAGAAAGGGTAGTAAAATCTATACCGTTTTATTAATTCTTGGTCAAGCCATTCAAAACAAACCCTCCGAACTTCATTCAACCAAATGCCATCGATAAAGCACAATCGAATGGATCCCAAGAAAATTCATTATCTGGAATGAATCCATGGCAAGGCATCTGAATAAATATTGTCTACCCAGTAAACCTTGTCAAACAAATAGTAGTCATCAATGCACCCCAACTAGAACGCCTTGAAAACAAAAATATTTAAATGATTGTGCTTATATATTATCCTCAAGCAAGAGCCCAGAACCCATTGTGTTTCACAATTCCATTCTCGACTAGTTTTAGCATTCTTTCCATCAAATTAAGTTATGCCAAGAGAAGCTAAATTTCCTTTCTACAAAAATTAAATGAGCTTCTACACTGTGTAATTCCTCAATGCCCTATTATGAACTAGTATCAACATGGTGCTAACCCTCCTGCAATGCCCAGATGTCAAATACATAATTAGAACTTTAAATGCAGTCTCATAAACCTCATTGAGCCCAACCTATGTTATAATATAAATACAGAGCTTTACCTTATTTAATATATATATGCTTAGCAATATTAACATATGTTTGTAGGTTATAAACATTTACTTATCATCCAAATATTGTATATTTGTTATATATACAATTTGGAAATGAAGTCCAAATCAAGTTCCGAACATGAAGATAATGAATTCAATACACCAAACAAATTGAGTTCAGAGAAGAGAGAAAAAAAATCAAGGATAAGCAGGATTTTGCAGTTAATGCAATGGGATAGGTGGATTCTGAAAGACAACATAAGACATGCACAAAATTAAATAATGAGAAAACTCCAATAAAGGAATGAAACCTCAAAAAATAGACCAACCCTCGTTTAGAGAAGTTGCACATGTTGCAAAAACCATATTGACAAATCCTGAAATATTTGATAGTTCTCGTAGCCCAGGAATCGCAGGAACAAGGATGTGAGAGGCTTAAAGGTTAGGAGCATGGTTTTGAATCAAAACAAACAAAAGTTAGTGCTCACATGGTTTCAGAAGAACTGAGTGTAGAAAACATTGACAACAGCAACAAAGATCTTAAGGGGATTTCACTTTTGAGACCACAAACTCAAAGTAGACACCAATGAGGTGATGCAGTTTGCACATCCAAACTCCATGGTATTCTAATAAATTTTGCACTCTAGGTAATGTTCCAAAATCAAAATCCAAAGTCTATTTTGTGGACAATGGCGTTGAAGACAGCATCCCAGCAACCTAACCTACTTTCCAGGTGCCAAGGCCCATAACTTATATCAAGGGAGGCATGGTTAATATCAACCACCTGTCAACGAAAATCTGACTTCCTTTATGCAACAGCCTTAACTTTCAAACTCCAAGAAGAAGGGATTTCAAAATATTAATGAGAAATAGTTGACAAGCGATTCCCAGCAGACACCATACCATATCTGAAGATATCAGGCTGACGCAACCCCGTCGACACGTCTTGGGGCACAAATATCCACACCAACGTCACTTATACAGACCAATAAAATGACATTTAATTACAATTTTAAAACATTACGTTAAATAAATAATATTTTAACTATAATGTAACTTTAGCAAATTTGAAAAAATAAAAATTAGCTAAACGAATTAATCGCCGTGAGCGATTCATATATATCCCCTTGGGAACATAATAATTATGTGAAATTGGATCAGAACATTGAAAATGAAGTTGAATATGTAATTTAATAAATATACCAAAAACATATGTATGTAATATGTGAAATTGCAAGTTGAATCTTGAGTGGCCCAAAATTGAAAGTTAAATATTTAATTAAAAAATAAAAAACATTGAAATTTTTTGATATAGAAATTTGAAATTATAATTTGAATGTAAAAAAAAAAACTTCATATAATAAAGAAATTTGAAATTGTAGATTGTATATTAAATATGAGTTATGCAAAAATAGAAATTAAATATTCAATTAATATATATATAAATTTGATAATATTTTTTTATTAAAATTGTAATGTTAGATTAATAAAATTGTTAACTAAATAACTAAAAATAATTCATAATATTTTTATTACACTATCATTTAATTTTGCAAAAAAATTTGTTGAAATAAAACATATTGTTATTAAAAAATAGGAAAATATTACCAAGTGGATTTAGTAATAAAGTGCTTAGTACTTGTTTTTTAAGAAAAGTTTGGTTAAAAAATGGAACTAGTTTCTTTTCATAGTTGAATTGTAAAAATTAATAATTAACATTAGATTTGGAACTTTGCTCTCAATTGGAAATTTTTATCATAATCAATCATTGTGAAGCATAGTCAACCATGTGAAGAGTGAATCATTGACAAATCAAAGTAAAGAAAGTCCAACTAGACAAAACTATTGGCTGTCACGTCATCCATGGTTAACAATGGTCAACCATAATCAACCATGGTCAATCCATTATTAATGATAGTAGAACACAATGAACCATTGTCAACCATGTTAAACATGGCTGACCATAATCAGCCATAGTCAAAAATAGCCAACCATATTCAACCATAGTAAGATATGGTCAACCATAGTCAACCAAAGTTAAACACGTTCAACCAAAGTCAACCATATTCAACCATTGTTTACCAAAGTGAAGGTTGATCAACCATAGTGACCAATAGTCACCCATGCTCAACTATAGTGAACTATGGTTAAACATTGTCGACCATAGTAGATGATAGTCACTTATAATCGTCAATAGTTAAACCATCATTAACCATA
This sequence comes from Pseudotsuga menziesii, assembly GCA_001517045.1. Classification (NCBI taxonomy): domain Eukaryota; kingdom Viridiplantae; phylum Streptophyta; class Pinopsida; order Pinales; family Pinaceae; genus Pseudotsuga; species Pseudotsuga menziesii. Next base: position 421,191 of record LPNX010370596.1, on the reverse strand, counting down.
GTCAAACATAGTGGTGCACACTTAATCGTGAGCAACCAAAGTCAACCAAATCATACTAGTTATATTCAAGTTCAAATACTTACACAAATACAATTTGAAACATAACAACGTGAAATAGAGTTTAATAGGTAAGTATGGGATCATGATGCCATTGTATGCGTTTTTTAATGTTATTATGTAATAAGTACATGATCATAGCCTTAATATATGCATTTTTTTAATGTTGATTAAGTAATGTGTGTTACTTAAATATTTATTAAAATATTAAGTGTAACAATAATCACAAATTTTTTTTAAATGATTTTTGAATGTGTCTAAATTTTAAATTTTTTTATTTGCATAATCAATTATGTGATATTTATTTATAAGAAAAATAATATAGAGTGAAAATTATTCTACTTGAATTTCCAAGTTTTATTTAGTAATTTTTTAAAATATAAAAAAAAAATTATGCCAAAATTAATTTACAATATCTCAATCTTGCTATTATAAACTAAACTTAATAACCATTGAAGAATGGTGATAAAAATGACCCCTCTAATTATCGGATTATTATGATTATCCCTCTCTTAGCTAAGTTATATGGTATTATCTTAGAAAATAAGATCAATGAATGGGTAGAAATGGAAGGTAAGCAGGTTTTAGAAGGCATCGTTCAACCACGAACCACCTCATTACACTTAGGATCATTGCAGAGGAATGTCGTAATAATAATTTTGACCCATAATTTTGTTGCTTTATGGATTTTAGAAAAGATTTTGATACATTGCCTAGAAATAACCTATGGAATAGACTAGAGGAGCTTGAGGTTCCTTTTGAGTTGAGAGCTGACGCGACAAGGTTATACAAAAAGGTCACTGTCAAGTTTAAGAATAATGAGGGGTGAACATTAGATATAAATTTTAATGTTGGAGTTAAACAAGGTTTCCCCCTCTCCCTACCCTTTTTGGTATTTACATTGATAAGATAGAAAGGTGTTTAGAAAAAGCAGGTTGTGCTGGTACAATCTTAGTGGGGATAGTTATCATCCTCCTACTTTATGTTGATTGTAACATAACCTAAATACCTGAATAGATTCTTCAGGTGGGAAGTATAAAATTTCTTTTTATATATACATATAATTACACCCAATAAATTTAGAATTGAAATTTTTACTTAACCGTAATCATTCTTGCAAGATTAAGAATTTAAAATACAATCACTTAATGCTAACCTACATAAATGAATCTTATTGAAAATTATAATAAGATACAACCGTTACATTAGTCGTGAGACTATCCTTTGAATGAGATAATGTTTACTCATTATCCATGTCATTTAATCGTAGTTAATCCCCTTCATAACAATGTACCATACTTGTACTTGTTATCATGGGCGCAACCATCAAAGATGACACATGAGTCTCCTGAGTGGAGCAAACAACAAGGTTAGATATATTTTAAATCATAAAAGCAGCTAACTAAAAAAGATGCACATATACAATTGATTTACTCTACGTTGTCTTCGAGATGTCATCCTAATGCCTTTCTGAGCCTCTGCACCCAACACTTAAAGTCATGTAACTCAACATGCATATTAGTACTATATATGAGCCTATAAATCCAAGAACATAAGCTTCATAAGAAACTTCTAAACAAGATAAATTAATTCATATAAACAAATCTAACCATTATAGATACTTCTTTAAACTGACTTTATCTTGGGGGACTGAAAGCGTGTCTACTACTTTCCTCACAACCATAGGATTCATTTGACGTATGTTTGTCTGTCTAAAGCCACCCCCAAGCTAGGCGATGAATCCACTAAGCTTCAAGTTTAAAAACATAAACTCTCCAAGTTTCAGGTTAAGATAGTATTGTAATCAAAGCCTTACCTTTCCTATGAGTATGAGACTTAAAATTATTAATCATCATAACATTTTTAAAACCATTAATCATGACTAATCCCTCATTATGTTTTGCTCACACATAATGGCACGAGTACAACATCCAAAAAAATTACACCATTACAGTTTAGTACTTTAAACAACCCTATTTCTTTATAGTTCTTATATTTCTTAATCCCCAAATTCCATAGTGAAATAGGAAAATTCACCACCCTACCATCTACTGACACCACAAATATTTATAATTACCTATTTCATTCAACATAATAGCTTTGTAACACTCTAGTAGGTTATGCATGCACTAGTATAAGGACTTCCTTTAACTAGTATATATATATAACATTTCTCTACTATTTAATAACAAATATTTTCCTGTTTATCAAAAGGCATAAATCCGATCGCAACCTTAATTCCATAATATTACATGTCGATACAGCAAATATAAGGTAGATGCATCCATCCATATATATATATATATATATATATATAAGATTAAAACTATATTCCTTATAAGAAGTCGCATCGAAATGAGATCTATAAAATCACACTTGATTTCATATCCAGAAATCGCAGGCTTTTGAATTCAGATCTTACAATACTACAAGGAAAATTGCAAGCATCATAATGAGATGACTAATATCAACTAAATCGCAGGCATGAAAACATATGTATATATATCCATAAATCGTAGGCTTTGAATTCAGATCCCTATGCAGATACGAAGTAAATTGTAGACATCCAACTAGATCTTAATCCAAAAATGCATGCAGTCAACTATAATTATCCAAATGTATTCACTTATATTCAAATCCACGCCTATTCAGAAATCGCAGGTAGATTTTTATATTCATATCACAGTCTTGGATAAACGCACATGCACACAATTATGCATTCAGATCACAATGCTCTTCTCTAAATGAAATCTCAATCATGATATATATATTCAGATCTAAAATATATCAACACTGAAATTGCAGGCATAAATACGTTCGGATTTAAAATCTCTCCAAACACAGAAAATCGCATGTGTTTAAGATATATCCAAAAACTGAAATCACATGTCTTTAATATCTATCCAAAAATGGAGATTGCATGCATTTAACATCTATCAAAGAACTGAAATTGCAGGCATTTAAGATCTATGCAAAAATGAAATCACATGTGTTTAAGATCTATCCAAAAACTGGAGATCGCATGCATTTAACATATATCAAAGAAATGAAATCGCAGGAATTCAAGATCTATCCAAAACTAAAATCACTTGTGTTTAATATCTATCCAAAACTGGAGATCACATGCATTTAACATATATCAAAGAATTGAAATCGCAGGCATTTAAGATCTATGCAAAACTGAAATCACATGTGTTTAAGATCTATCCAAAAATTGAAATCACATGTGTTTTCAAGATCTATCTAAACTGGAGATCGCATGCATTTAACATCTATTAAAGGACTGAAATCGCAGGCATTTAAGATCTATGCGGAACTAAAATCACGTGTGTTTAAGATCTATCCAAAACTGGAGATCATGTGGATTTAACATATATCAAAGAACTGAAATAACGGGAATTTAAGATCTATATGCAAAACTGAAATCACATGTGTTCTTTAATATATCAATTGTATATGTGCATCTTTTTTTAGTTAATCACTAACAAGTGATTAGCGGTTTTGCATATATTCATTAACTGAATTTAAGATCGGTATAGCAGCTAAGTCGGCTGAGCTGTGGTCTAGCGGTTAAATCGGTGGGAGTTTCCATCACTGGCCAGGTTCGATTCCCACAGGGGAGTCCTCAGAGTGACATCTTTCCCAGGAGTGATCAAAATATAAGTCCCCGACTCCGGCCAAAAAATCAATAGGTGTTCTTGTCAAAAAAAAAAAAAAAAAAATCTATCCAAAAACTAAAGATCCCTTTGCATTTAACATATATCAAAGAATTGAAATCGCATGCATTTAATATCTATGCAGAACTGAAATCACGTGTGTTTAAGATCTATAAAAAACTGGAGATCGCGTGCATTTATTCTATAACCACACCTTCAGATCCAATATATAAAAGAAAATACAGGCATCAAATCTTTAAATTCCCTATTCACATCCAGAAATCTATTTATATCCAGATCCACAATATCACCGTAGGCATTCAAATATATATATAAATTTCAGATCTAACTATTTTCTAAAAGAAATCACATGTATCATAGTCTTGGCCAAAACACATGCACAATCTAAGCATTCTAATCAACAAACAATGGAATCATAGATATTACATATTCAGTTCACCATGCCATGAAATCGCAGACATACAAACAATATTACACTTGATTTAATATAAGAAATTGTAGGCAGCAACATTGCAGGCAAAAACAAGAAGGTTTATTCTCTTCCATACACCGACTACAAATCAAACTTACCTTCCATATCGCATGGAAAATGATGGAATTTGTTCAGCCCTTTTTCCTTTCCACGAGCCATCCCTTTTTCCTCTTTAGCGAAACTCTTCCCATTATTGGCGCGCCCTTCCTCTCAGACAACATTGCGTTAAAAAGGAAAACCCTTTTCCTCTCGAGAAGACACGTGGACAGAGGTCTTTTCAACGTTTTTATTTGCATTTAAATCGGGGAGACTACTCCATGATTCTCCTCAATTAAAGATCGCAAGACCCATTTCATTAAGGCTTGAATGTTTAAAGTTAAAAGTAATAAAGATTATACTATGATATAATTGTTCATCATGTACAATATATATAGTGTGCTCTCTCTCTATATATTGGTTAAAACATAAACCATTACATATGATTGGTATATTGGTTAAAACATAAACCATTATATATATATATATATATATACTGTTATATAACAGTATATAACAGTATTTAACCAATATATATATATATAACAGTATATAACATTATATATATATTATATATATATATATATACGGTTATGTGTGTGTCTCTGATATATATATGTTTATCATAATTATTTCACTATAATATATATATATATATATAATTAATACTGTTACCATATAAAAGGTTCTTCTACTTCAATATACATATACATGAGGTTCTATGTGTATATGTAATAATATTTTTTTTCTACCTTTGTATAAATAAGTTTTACTTGTTGTAGTTACTCTTAGGTTTTCAAGGTATGTTTTTAGGCGATAATTTCTTCATGCTCGAGCCTTAGGCTCATACGTTCGCAGTAAAAGGAATTATATTAATTATAAGGGTAGATTATAAATCGAGCATGTAAGAAATTGACAAGGGTCTATTAAGTGACTTAAGGTCCAAGGTGAGGATCGCAACTGGTTTCCTCATCAACATCAAGATGATACCAAGTTATCTTTACTAGACCTCCAAGGTTTCTCTCATTGTATACCTTCCCCCTAGTGGATTTGTCTCCAATGATCGTTTTAGTCGTGCATGCCTTCAGTCTCATAGCAGTATCAATTTCATCTATAGTTTGATGAGGCTAGAATTAGTACTTACAGCGATTTTTACTTACACTTTTTCATTTCTAGTCACGTACCGAGGGGATGTTACACTGATGATATTGCTCTTATGGCAAGGCGTCCTTCTGATCTCAATAAGCAATTAAGAATTCTTAAATATTTTTGCTCTAACATGGATATGACTGTTAACACCGACAAGACCCAAATCATGATTATAAAATCTAAGAAAGACACCTATACAAATTTTATTTAAGATAACAGAAATCTAGAGGAAGTGACTTCTTACAAGTATCTCGGAATTGATATTCATCACAATCTCAATTAGAACTATAACATTGAGAAAAGGATTAATGGAGGGTGGAAAGCTTATTTTGGTCTTGAAAATAACTGTAAATCAACCAATCTGGTCATGTGGGATAAAAATAAGTTCCTCTTTGAAACTCGTTTCATCTGTGTTATCTTATATGCTTGTGAAGTATGGGGGTGCAACATTTCTAGAGAATATGGGAGGAAAATTGAGCAAATCCAGAAGTAAGTTTAGAACTTATAACCTCAAAATTAAAACCAATACGGCTTATCATATTCTCCTCGTAGAAGTGGGTCTTTCCACCATCGAGAGCATGGCTATGACTAAGTGCCTGATGTACAAGCATAAGATAAATAACATGGAAAATGAGAGACTTCTTAAAATTGCTTTAAACTCAAGTCAAAACCAACTACACCTCAAGTGGTACTCGGGTAAAGATACCATGGCTTGGTTAAACCATTGGGGCATTGATGAAAATGACATTTTGCAGAACATTGATAATGTCAAAAATATTATTACTTCTAAGTTTAAAGAGAATTTGTGGTGTGAGAAAAATTTAGTGGTTAAGAGAACATTAGCATACTATAAGGAGGTCATTAATCATAATTTGGAAGATCAAAAGTATATCTCAGTGGTAACTAGCTAATAAAAGAAAATTAATCTAGCCAAGATTAGAATGCACTCTCATGAACTCCATAGTGAAACAAGGTGTTGGTCTATTCCTAAAACTCCATGGGAGGAAAGGGTTTGTCATCTGTGTGAGTCTATGATCGTTGAGGATGAAAATCACTTTCTCTTAGAGTGTCCTGCTTACACCCACATTAGATCTGAGTTTCATAGTATTTGTTACAATACAAGCCTTTTTAACCTCCTAACATGCCAAAACTATAGTAAGCTTGGAAAGCTTCTTGGCCACATTAGATCTGAGTTTCATAGTATTTGCTACAATACAAACCTTTATAACCTCCTAACTTGCCAAAACTATAGTCAGCTTGGAAAGCTTCTTCGGAAGCTTTTTGAGCACACAAACAAGAGTTTAAAGTAAACCAAGTATTATCCTTCTTAAGGTCTTATAAACCAAAGTTGATCTATCATCATCAATCTGATCATAATCCATCATACATTAGTATAATTAGTACATAATTCGATAATAAATATATTATTAATAATACAGTAAAATCAATATTAATACCATACAAATATTGAACTATATTAAACAATATATAAACAATCTTTAACATATCAATACATTGTCCATAAAATAATTAGCAATCTCTAATAACAAATATTAATACCATGCTATGTACCATTAATATTTAATACATTACATATAAAAAAACATATATAAATATCATGATGATAATAATATGTATTATTTGAATATATTTAAATATACACTTATACACATTAATAATATTAATGGTTATTGCAAGTATAGAGGAAAATGTTATTGAATAGATTTGAAAAAAGATTGGCCGAGAGTCAAGGACGGGAATTCAAAGATATAGTTCTTTGTTTATTAAAGAAAATTGAAGGAGATCTTTATCAATGTACCAACAAAAGCTTTTTACCGTAACATTTGATGTAGTTTGATTAAGCTCTTTGCCATAACGTTTTGAAGTAGATCGAATAACGCTGGGTTGGGATATTAAAGTTCGGATTTTGAGGCTGATATTTACTAATAAAGAGAAATCAGTTTACATAAGTTTTCTATTTTTTTTTTTTTGTTAATTATGTAATTTTGAGGTAGATAAGTATTATAGTGTAATAATTGTTTATTAATTATGTAATTTTGAAGTAGATAAATAGTTCAGTTTAATGAGTGTAATGATTGATAATATGAAGTTTTAATAGTACAACAAAATAAGTTTTTTATTTTTTAGTAAATAAAAATTAATCTGAATTTTAAATCACATAAAATTAGTCACTTCATAAACTTTCACCAAACATAATACAGTAATTTATATTTAAAAAATTAATTTTTGATTTTCAAATTAACAAATTGCAAATTAATTTTCAATTTTCAAATTAATTTTATTTGATTTAATATGTAAGTTTTAGAAAACTTTATTAAAAAAATTAACACATTGCAAATTAATTAATTGAAACCAAATATATTACAAGATACCCTCCCCTTCCTTCTACAGGTATAATAAAAGTAAATCATTTATACTCCATAAAATGATAGCCAAAACCAAGCCGACTAAACTTGGGTTTAGGGCTCAGTCAATATTTAAAAGAAAATAATTCCACTTTTTTAACTCCGACCTGTTTTTACTGCGACCACCTTTTACTGCGACCAAGTTAATACATGCGATCAACTTATCTGCGGTCAAGTTACCTGCTATCAAGTTGATGCGTGATGCGATCAACTTATCTGCGATTAAGTTGATGCGATCAAGTTGATGCCTGATGCGATCAACTTATCTGCGATCAAGTTGATGCCTGATGTGATCAAGTTGGTAGAATATGTTTCTTAGTCTAAAGACTTAAGAATTCACAAATGATTCTACCTGTGAGTAAAATGAAGTAAACTACCCACTTTTACAAATCCAAATAACTTATAACAAAAACATATGCCCAAATATGTAGGAAGATTTGAATCGACCAAGGTGCCGTAAAACCTGGAACTTTCACGCGGTGAGATTTTTATGGGTTCTTGTTCTTTTACTTATCAGTAATTGTAAAGAACATTTACAGAAGTAAATCTGGAAATATGAGCGGCCAAATAATCATGAATTCAACCACAAACTATTTCATATATTTAACTATGCGGAAATACAAAGTAATACAAACTTGTCTATTACAAACTCGTCGGTCCACAGAGCTTCAGCTCTCCGACTAAATCACATGCACAGAAGCTTGAGCTTCGACTTCTCTTTCTCACCCGGAGTTCCTCTGTTGTCTAATGTGTCTCTTGTGTCTTGTTCCTGTGTTCATGTTCTGTACTGATTTAAAAAATGCTTCTTCTATTTATAGACAACCTGAAGATTGCTACAGCATAGACCGACTTACTTGCCGACTTACTTTCCATTAAACATTGCAATAACTATCTACCTAACAACTTAGCTTCTGAAATAAATTCGATTGAATTACACTGCCTACATGTGAACTTTTCCTTCTTGTCAAACTGACAGACAAGATCGTGGCTTCTACAGACTCTGACAGAGTCGGCTGGAGATCAAGTGCAGATCTGCGAATAATTACATTTTTCCAACACTCCCCCTTAATTATAAGAAGATGGAGTTTTTAAAACAAAATTTTACAAAATGTTTCAGAGCTTAGACATGCTGTGTTCATGACAGAGTTCACTATGGAGAACTTGTCATTCCAAGATAACTACGCAGATACTGGAATGTGTCCTTTGCCAATGGCTTTGTGAAGATGTCGGCAAGTTGGTCTTCAGACCTGCAAAATTCCAAACAAATTTCCTTGTCGTTTACCAACTCTCTTATAAAATGAAACCTTGTGTCGATGTGCTTGGTTCTCTTGTGAAACACATGATTCTTTGATAATGCTATGGCTGAATTGTTGTCGCAGAAGATTGTTGTCGGTTCTTGATGGTTTTGTGACAAGTCTTTTAAGACTCTCCTCATCCAGACAGCTTGACATGCAGCACTTGTTGCTGCAACATACTCTGCTTCAGCTGAAGATAGAGTTATTATGGGTTGTTTCTTTGAAGCCCATGAAACAACACCTGTACCAAAATGAAATGTATATTCAGATGTGCTTTTCCTGTCATCTATGCTATGTCCATTGTCACTATCAGTGTAACCAATGAGTTTAAAATTTTCTGAAGTTGAGTACATAATACCAAGGTCTTTTGTGCCACTTACATACCTCAGAATTCTTTTACCTGCTTGTCAATGTGAGTCTTTTGGTGACTCCATGAACCTTGAGATCAGACTTACACCATACATAATGCCTGGTCTTGTTACTGTTAAATACATAAGGCTGCCAACAAGCCTTTTGAACAGCGTAGGATCTACAGTGGATCCTTCATCATCCTTGCTTAATTTTAAACCTGTTATCACTGGTGTTGGGGTTGTCTTACAGTTAGACATGTTAAACCTTTTTAAAACTTCACTTGCATACTTAGACTATGATATAAAGATACCACTTTCAGACTGCTAAACTTCAATGCCTAGAAAAAACTCCATAAGCCCCAGATCAGTTATTTCAAATTCACTTTCCATGACTGTTTTAAAATCTGCTATGCCATAATCACCAGTAAATATTAAATCATCTACATACAGGCAGACAATTAACATCTTACCTTGCTCATCGACTTAGGTGTACAAAGTCGGTTCAATTTCACTTTTGTGAAATCCATTTTCAATAAGATAGGAATCAATACGGCTGTACCAAGCTCTAGGAGCTTGCTTCAAACCATAGAGTGCATTTTTCATCCTGTACACTTTGTGCTCTTGACCTGGAACTTCATACCCTTGTGGTTGGTCCACATATACTTCCTCTTCTAGATAGCCATTTAAGAATGCTGACTTGACATCCATTTGATGAACAAGCCATTTGTTTTGTGCAGTAATGGCCAAAACTGTTCTGACTCTATCCATGCGTGCAACAGGTGCAAACGTTTCATTGAATTCGATGCCAGGTTGCTGTGTGAACCCTCTTGCTACCATTCTTGCTTTGTGCTTTTGCACATTCCCATCAGCATCTTGCTTTGTCTTATAAATCCATTTGACACTAATTACATCCTTGTCTTTTGGTACATCGACCAGTTCCCATGTCTGGTTTTTCTCAATGCATTCTATTTCTTCATCCATGGCTTGTGCCCATACTTCTTCTTCAACAGCTTCTTCAAATGTTAGTGGATCATATATAGGGGAAAATAATGCAAACAGAGAGAATGAATTAGGTGTACCAGCTTCATATATCTCTCGCAGACTTCTTGTTTTCATCGGCTCTGTCGATGTCGACCTCAACGAATTGCTTGATGGAGTCTGTTGTCCTCTTGGTGTACTTGTCGGTGTAGCTTGAGCTGCTACTTGTGTCGATGGTCATTGTGCTGAACCATGTCTTGGTGTCATGGGAGTCGACGGTGCTCCAACCAGTTGGTTTACATGTGGTATTTGAACCACTTCCTCTTCCATATCGTCATTGTCAATGTTCGACACAATCTTGACATTTGTGTCAATGGTTCCATCCCATGATTCATTCTCGACAAATTGAACATCCCGACTGATTATCACTTTCTTTGTGACGGGGTCATACAACTTGTATGCTTTTGTGTCTTCTGAATAGATGACAAAAATACATTTCTGTCCCTTCTTGTCTAGCTTCCTTCTCAGCTCATCTGGAATATGAGCATATGCAACACAACCAAAAACTTTAAATGTGAGACACTATGATTCATACCTGTTCATGCTTCTTGGGGAACTTTGTTCTTCACACTCTTTGTTGGACATTGGTTCATAATGTATACAGCAGTTGTGACTGCTTCACCCCAATACTCATTTGGCAAATGCTTGACTACCAACATGTTGCGTGCCATCTCCATAATGGTTCTATTCTTTCTTTCGGCAATACCGTTCTACTGAGGTGTATACCGTGCAATGAATTGTTTCTGTATTCCATGGGTCTTGCAAAAATTCAGAAATTCATTTGAAACATATTCACCTCCTCTGTCGGTCCTTAAGATCTTGATGCGGTGTCCACTCTGGTTCTCCACGAGTGCCTTGAACTGCTGGAAATAGCCAAATGCATCAGATTTGTGTTTCAAGAAATATACCCATGTCTTTCTTGAGTAGTCATCAATAAAGGTTAGAAAATATTTGCAGTCACCAATGGATGATGTCTGCATTGGACCACAGATGTCAGAGTGCACAATTTCAAGTGGTGTGCATGCTCTATAGGACTTTCCAACTGGAAATGTCTCTTTGTGCTGCTTGCCAAAAATGCAGCCTTCACAAACCCTCTCTGGTCTGTCGATCAATGGTAATCCTTTCACCATGTTCTTTGTGTGAAGTAGCTTCATCCCACCAAAATTCAGATGTCCAAATCTGAAATGCCACAACCAGGATTCATCCTGAACTTCTGTCTGAAATGCAGCTTGCAAATTAGTGCTGCAATTTTCTCTCTTGTCGAGTATCTTGACTGTTTCTTCATTTTTTTCCTTGAATGCAGCTTCTGTCTTTGTCTTCCCTTTTATGTCGGGAACTATCCTCAATGGAAACAAGCGATTGCTTGTCATTGGCACTTTTGCTATCAGCTGGTCACTTGGACGCTTGTTTTTTATCACATAGTGTTCATCTTCCATGTAGACTCTGTAGCCTTTTTGTAACAACTATCTAATGCTTAAAAGATTATGTTTCAGACCTTCGACATGATAGATATCAGGGATATACTTACTCTCCCCCTGTTTGGTTAGAATATCAACAGTGCATTTTCCTAAGACAGTAACTTGGACATTGTTTCCAAGTGTAACATCAGTTTTAACTGAAGTATCTAGACTGGAAAATAGATTTAAATTACCAGTCATGTGGTTGCTGCATCCTGAATCTAAGTACCATATGTCATGTGGACTTTCTTGAACAGCATTGCATTCAAGTGGAGATGTCGATGCCATTAACATTGCACCTGTCGAAGTGTTGGTGCTGGTTGATTGACTTGGGCTTTGCCTTCCTTGGTCATATTGTTTATTCCTGCATTCATATGCATAATGACCAAACTTCTTATAGTAATGACATTGAATTTTTGATTTATCAAACCTCTGGCCACTTGGCTGACTTGGGTTCTGGTTATCTCCTCTGCCACCGCCATTTGCAGGACTTCTGCCTCGTCCTCCTCTTAAAGAACTTCTTCCTCTGCCTCTGAAGTTGTTTCTCCCCCTACCTCTACCACGGCTTATGGATGACTGTGCTGCAAATGCACCTTCCAATGATGTCTGTGATCTGCTGATTCTGTGTTCATGATTGATGAGTGAAGCTTGCAACTCATCAATGCTAAATGTTGACATGTTTGTGTGTTCCTCTAAGGTCACAACCAAATTTTCAAATCTTGGGGGAAGACTTCTGAGAATTTTTTCAACAACCCTTTGGTATGATACAGGTTCTCCATGAGATTTCAGTTGGTTTATCAACCCAACAACTCTGGTGTAGAATGTGTCTACATTCTCTGAATCTTTCATGCACAGAGATTCAAAATCTTTTCTCAGAATTTGCAGCTTGGATGTCTTTACCTTATCCAAACCTTGATAGGCAGTCTCCAATGTATCACATGCTTCCTTGGCATTAGTCTTTGCTACTATTCTTGGGAGTATGCTCTCATGCATAGCTTGATGTATGAAAAACAGAGTTTTTCCATCTCTCTTCCTCTATTCTCTCAAGACATCTTTCTGAGCCTGTGTGAGATTGTTATATGCTGTCATGTCTGCTGGTTCTGCATAACCATGCTAGACTATCTCCCAAACATCTTGTCCTCTAAATAAAGCCTTCATTGTTAAAGACCAATATTCATAATTCTTTCCTATAAAACTTGGAGGTTGTAATGAACCAGAAGTCACGAAGCCATTTTTAATTTTTTTAATTATCTTTCCTTGGAAAATTAATTTCCACCTTTTAAGGCAAGATTTCTTTCCTAAAATCTTGGGCTGTTATAAACCTTGGTCTGATATAACCTCGCTCTGATACCAGATAGCCAAAACCAAGCCGACTAAACTTGGGTTTAGGGCTCACCTTTTACTGCGACCAAGTTAATACATGTGATCAACTTATCTGCGGTCAATTTACCTGCTATCAAGTTGATGCGTGATGTGATCAACTTATCTGCGATTAAGTTGATGCGATCAAGTTGATTCCTGATGCGATCAACTTATCTGCGATCAAGTTGATGCCTAATGCGATCAAGTTGATGCCTGATGCGATCAACTTATTGGCGATCAAGTTAGTAGAATATGTTTCTTAGTCTAAAGACTTAAGAATTCACAAATGATTCTACCTGTGAGTAAAATGAAGTAAACTACCCACTTTTACAAATCCAAATAACTTATAACAAATACATATGCCCAAATATGTAGGAAGATTTGAATCGACCAAGGTGTCGTAAAACCTGGAACTTTCACGCGGTGAGATTTTTATGGGTTCTTGTTCTTTTACTTATCAGTAATTGTAAAAGACATTTACAGAAGTAAATCTGGAAATATGAGCGGCCAAATCATCATGAATTCAACCACAAACTATTTCATATATTTAACTATGCGGAAATACAAAGTAATACAAACTTGTCTGTTACAAACTCGTCGGTCCACAAAGCTTCAGCTCTCTGACTAAATCACATGCACAGAAGCTTGAGCTTCGACTTCTCTTTCTCACCCGGAGTTCCTCTGCTGTCTAATGTGTCTCTTGTGTCTTGTTCCTGTGTTCGTGTTCTGTACTGATTTAAAAAATGCTTCTTCTATTTATAGACAACCTAAAGATTGCTACAGCATAGACCGACTTACTTGCCGACTTACTTTCCATTAAACATTGCAATAACTATCTACCTAACAACTTAGCTTCTGAAATAAATTTGATTGAATTACACTGCCTACATGTGGACTTTTCCTTCTTGTCAGACTGACAGACAAGATCGTGGCTTCTACAGACTCTGACAGAGTCGGCTGGAGATCAAGTGCAGATCTGCGAATAATTACATTTTTCCAACATAAAAAGGGTTTGAACTTAAATGGATTAATAAACTTGATTTCTATATGTACTCAGCTTTACCATCCTCGAAAGAAAATAGAGGTAGCAGTAACAAACTTAATGTAAGGTGAATGTGAATGTTAATGTAAGGTGAATGTGAATGCGAATGCGAAATAGATACAGAATGAATGGAAAAGTAGATTTCTCAGCATAACGCTTATAGATTTGCTTTTTGGATATTATCATTAAGCCACTCTAAAAACTGGCAAACGTTCCATAAATATTAGTTTGGATATATCATTAAGGCATTCTGAAAAACTGTCAAACGCTCAGTAAATATTAGTTTTGAGAGTTGAAAATGCTGGCAAATGGTAGGAAATTCTTGCAAGCAAACACTCATGTGAGCTGTCAATTTAAACCAACCATTATATGGGGTCATCAGGAAGGTTTTAATGGGATGGCAACTTGGATCTCAACAACTTGGTTGAGTTCCAACCAAATTTAACTTGCGCACTAAACTAGTTAATTTTTGTCATTATATGACACCTTTTTGGTTACCAACCAAATTTAACTTGCCCAGCAAACTGGTTAATTTTTGTCATTATATGACAGTTTTTAACCCAAGAGCGAGCTTTTATCGATGGAATCATACATTGTGTTTCAACGAATGACAACTTAGAGAATGAGAAGTTAACTTCTTCAAGTCAAATGAAGTATTTTTATACTGAAGATCTTTTTCTAAGTATACTTGTACATAGATTATGTACTGTAATTCGAATGACCAGTAGCAGAATAGCAAAAAGACATTGTGGCAAGGATTTTACAGTATCTTTGGTCCTGAGATCCATAGTCAAGACACCACTTCATTAAACCGTGATTAACTGTCACAAAGTAACATCGAAATCAATGCAACATAGAAATCTACAACTTAATTTCAATGGAAGACAGTATTTTCAGTGGAAGACGGTAAAGGTATTTTCAGATGCAGTCGAGGAGGAATTGAAGGGTTTCCCACATCGTTTCCATTTCCTTCTAACATTTGAACAACTCTTCCCATACATGGACGATTTCTGTAGTTGTGTTGGATGCACCATAATCCAACTTTAGTCATCAGCCTCCTCGCCTTCTCCTCATCTTTTGCTGTAATTTCTCTTTCTCTTCCTCCTCCTATTCTAATCCCCAACTCCTCATTCTGAAACATCTTGAAAGCTCACTCAGGAAAGTACAACTGACTGGAACGGCTCACCTTCACATTAACATTCTTTCTTTCCCCAACAATCTCAAGCAAGAGCATACCGAAACTATAGACATCTGATTTATCTGTAACAGAGCCCAGTTCTCTGTCACACACCTCTGGCGCAACATATCTTGGCGTTCCTCCCATGGCAGTCATTGAGATATGGTCGTCGCCCTTCCCACAGAGTTTTGCCAGCCCGAAATCAGAAACTTTTGGTGTGAACGCTACGTCCAACAATATATTGTGAGGTTTGATGTGAAAGTGTATGATGATGCGTTTGTCACAATCTTGGTGTAAATATGCAATTCCACGAGCCGCACCCAAAGCTATTGAATACAATTGCTCCCAATTTAAGACTTGATGCTTCTCTTTTCCAGCAAAAATAAACTTCTCCAGAGATCCATTGGCCATGTATTCATATATCAATGCGCGTATAGGGTCTTCGAAAGAATAGCCCAACAAACGAACCAAATTGAAATGATGAACCCGTCCAACAGTGGCCACTTCGCTCATGAATTGGGTTTCGCTGTGCCTAAGCCTATCAAGAAGCTTAACGGCCACTGGAGAGCCATTCCAAAGCATTCCTTTGTACACCACACCAAAACCCCGTTCCCCCAATTTTTCTACAAAGTTGTTTGTGATCTTCTTGAGGTGAGTTTGTGAATATCTGGTTGGCATTGGCATTTCATAAGCATATTCTTTGAGGAATTTCTCCACTTTTGAAGTGGAGCTACTAGGAGGCGAAGATTTTCTCTTCTTGACATAAAACATTGAGATCAGTACTAGTGCTATTGTTGTCAGCGTAGCTCCTCCCACGGAGCAACCTGCAGCGAAATGAAGAGATTGATCTATAAATGTGATCTTAGTCCAAACCCAGGCGAATATGAGAAACTGATTCACCGTGGTGTTAAAGCGAAAAAACAAAATAGGTAGCAATCATAAATTTACCTATTATGATGGCTGTTTGGCGACCTATAACTTGGCCATAAGACAAGTATCGTAAGTCACGGGAAGGATTCATATATATATATATATATATGATAATATCTTTATGTTAATTTAGATGTTTAAATTTCAGTGCACCATCCATATTAATATTGAAAGCTTCAAATGACATCCACGAAGAGGGGCAATATACTAACCAACATTTTAATTGAACTAGTAGATCCAGGTAGTTTTGCAAAAAGTTGAAATAGAGCATACCGTGGCTGGGTCATTTTTGGGTACGGGTCGGCGGCCAACTCTAGTCTGTAATGTTGTAACCACATATCCCTCGAGTTGCTTCACATGATTCACATACTTTATCTCTCTTCGTATCATTGGAAACGGAGTACATTTTTCCAACCTCAACAACTACTTGTTCCATAGAACATCAGCCGATTAAATGCCGAGGGTTGTTGGAAATATTAATTACTTGTAGTGTCACACTGTCCAGATCTTTGTCCCTCAGTCTGACTAAAGTGAAGTGTTCACCATTCCGCAATCTTTCTGAAGCTAAGTTTGTAGATAGATAGTTATTACAACCATTAATGGCAAGTATGTAGATTCACGTAGAAGCAATTTTCAGGTTTCCTATAAATAGAATCAGAAGATTGTAAAATAGGTTAAAACTCACAAGAGAACTCTCTGTGAAAAAAGAGAGATGTTTGTGATTCTATCGAAGAGCCGAAGTTCTATAGAAGGATCAGTCGAAGAGCGGACAAGTTTGTATTACCTTTTGTTATTTACTATTTACGGATAAGTTATATATATGAAATAGTTTATGGTTGAATGCATGTTTATTTAGGCACACAATCTTTACAAAGTTACTTGAATAAATGTTGTTTACATTTACAGTTTTAGTGAAATATCAAAGAACCCATAAATTTCTAACCTAGTGAAAGTTACACGACAGAGTGGTTGACACAAGTCTTCCTAAATGTTTGGTTATATGATTTTGTAATTCTGTAGAATTGTTATTGTGTCGGTTTTTACTTCATCTTACTCACAGGTGAAAAACATTTGTAATTTCTCAAGTCTTTTAGACTAAGAAATATTATTTGTAAATTCGAATTAAAATCAAACTAGTCCAAGTAAAACAGTGGAGTAAAACCGACAAGTTGTCGAAGATGTCAAACCTACTGTCTAAGGTGACAAACCTACTAGTGGTTGAAGTGATCAAGCCTACTAGTGGTCCAAGTGATCAAGCCGGACAAGTGGAGCCCACAAGTGGTCGAAGTAAAATGAACCAACAAGTAAAAAGAAAAAGAGGTTGAGGGGTAAACTCAAGTTTAGTTGGCTCATTTTTTGCTAACTGAGGAAGGTTTAGAAAAGAAATCTTGTCTTATGGATTCCACTTCTGATTCATTGCAAACTTTAATTTTTACAGGAAAGAATTATGAATATTGGTCTCTAATAATGAAGGCTTTGTTCAGAGATCAAGATGTCTGGGAGATAGTCCAGCATGGTTATGTAGAACCAACAGATATGACAGCATATAACAATCTCACACAAGCTTAGAAAGATGTATTGAGGGAATAGAGGAAGAAAGATGGAAAAGCTATGTTCTACATACATCAAGTCATGCATGAAAGCATACTCCCAAGAGTAGCAGCAGCAACTAACGCTAAGCAGGCATGGGAGACATTGGAGACCGCCTATCAAAGTTTGGATAAGGTAAGGACATCCAAGCTGTAGATTTTGAGAAGAGATTTTGAATCTCTGTCAATAAAATATTTAGAGACTGTACACACATTCTACACCATAGTTTTTGGTTTGATAAATCAACTTAAATCTCATGGAAAAACCATCACAAACCAAACGGTGGTTGAAAAAATTCTCAGAAGTCTTCCCCCAAGATTTGAATCCTTGGTTGTGACCATAGAAGAACACACATGCATGTCAATGTTTATCATTGATGAGCTGCAAGCTTCACTCATTAATCATGAACATAGGCTCAACAGAACACAAACATATTTGGAATGTCCATTCGCAGCACAGTCATCCATAAGTTGTAGTAGATGCAGGGGGAGAAACAACTTCAGAGGCAGAGGAAGAAGTTCTTCCACAGGAGGACGAGGCAGAAGTCCTGCAAATGTTGTTGGTAGAGGAGAGAATCATAATTCAAGTCATCCAAGTGACCAGAGGTTTGATAAATCAAAAATCCAATGTCATTATTGTAAAAATTTGGTCATTATGCATATGAATGCAGAAAGAAACAATATGACCAAGGAAGACAAAGCCCAAATCAATCGACCAACACCAGCACTCTGACAAATGCAATGTTAATGGCATCTACATCCCCAATTGAATGTAATGTTGTCCAAGAAAGTCCACATGACATATGGTACTTAGATTCAGGCTGCATAAATCATATGACTGGTAATTTAAATTTGTTTTCGAGTCTAGATAATTCAGTTCAAATTGATGTTACACTTGGAAACAATGTCCAAGTTACTGTTTTAGGAAAAGGAACTGTTGATATTCTAACCAAACAGGGGGAGAGTAAGTATATCCATGATGTTTATCATGTCGAAGGTCTGAAACATAATTTGTTGAGCATTGGGCAACTGATACAAAAAGGCTACAATTTCTACATAGAAGATAATCACTATTTGATTAAAGACAAGCGTCCAAGTGACCAGTTGATAGAAAAAGTGTCAATGGCAAGAAATCGCTTGTTTCCATTGAGGATAGTTCCCGACATGAAAGGGAAGACAAATGCAGAAGCTTCATTCAAGGTAGAAAGTAAAGAAACTATCAAGTCCCTCGACAAGAAAGAAAATGACAGCGCTGATTTTCAAATTGCATTTCACACAGAAGTTCAGGATGAATCCTAGTTGTGGCATTTCAAATTTGGACATTAGAATTTTGGTGGGATGAAGCTACTGCACACAAAGAATATGGTGAAAGGATTGCCATTGATTGACATACCAGAAAGGGTTTGTGAAGGCTACATTTTTTGCAAGTAGCATATAGAGACTTTTCCAGTCGGAAAGTCTTATAGAGCATGCACACCACTTGAAATTGTGCACTCTGATATTTGTGGTCTAATGCAGACATCATCCATTGGTGGCTGCAATTATTTTCTAAATTTTATTGATGACTACTCAAGAAAAACATGGGTATATTTTCTAAAAAATAAATCTGATGCATTTAGTTATTTTCAGCAGTTCAAGGCACTCGTGGAAAACTAGAGTGGACACCACATCAAGATCTTAAGGACCAATAGAGGAGGTGAATATGTTTCTAATGAATTTCTAAATTTTTGCAAGACCCATGGCATACAAAAGCAATTCACTGCATGGTATACACCTCAGCAAAACGGTGTTGCCGAAAGAAAGAACAGAATCATCATGGAGATGTTGTGCAACATATTGGCATCCAAGCATTTGCCAAATGAATATTGGACTGAAGCAGTCGGAACTGTTGTATACATTATGAACCGGTGTCTGACAAAGAGTCTGAAGAACAAAGTTCATCAAGAAGCATGGACAGGTATGAATCATAGTGTTTCTCATTTAAAATTTTTTGGTTGTGTTGCATATGCTCATGTTCCAGATGAGCTGAGAAAGAAGCTAGACAAGAAGGGATAGAATTGTATTTTTTTCGGCTATTCTGAAGACACAAAAACATACAAGTCGTATGATCCTGTCATAAGGAAAGTGATAACCAGTCTAGATGTTCAATTTGCCGAGAATGAATCATGGGATGGAACTGTCGACATAAATGTTAATATTGTGTGGAATGTCGACAATGATGACATGGAAGAGGAAGTGGTTCAAACGCCACATGCAAGTCAACCGGTCGTAGCACCGTCGAATCCCATGACACCACGACATGGTTCATCACAAGGACCATCGACACAAGTTGCATCTCAAGCTACACCATCAAGTACACAAAGAGGACAACAGACTCCATCAAGTATTTCATCGAGGTCGACATCGACAAAACCAACGAGACAAGAAGTCTGCATGAAATATATGAAGTTGGTACACCAAATTCATTCTCTCTCTTTGCATTATTTCTCCTATATATGATCCACAAACATTTGAAGAAGCTGTTGAATAAGAAGTATGGGCACAAGCCATGGATGAAGAAATAGAATGCATTAAGAAGAACTAGACATGGGAGCTGGTAGATGTACCAAAATATAAGGTTGTAATCAGTTTCAAATGGATTTACAACACCAAGCAAGATGTTGATGGGAATGTGCAGAAGCACAAAGAAAGAATGGTAGCAAGAGGATTCACATGACAACCCGACATAGACTTCATTGAAACATTTGCACATGTTGCACGCATGGATACAGCCATAACGGTTTTGGCCATTACTGCACAAAACAAAAGGCTTGTTTATCAAATGGATGTTAAGTCATCATTTTTGAATGGCTATCTAGAAGAGAAAGTATATGTGTAACAACCACAAGGCTATGAATTTTCAGGTCAAGAGCATAAAATGTATAGACTAAAAAAGGCACTCTATGGTTTGAAGCAAGCTCCTAGAGCTTGGTACAGTCGGATTGATTCTTATCTCACTGAAAATGGATTTCATAGAAGTGAAGGTGAATCGACATTGTACACCAAAGTTGATGAGCAAGGTAAGATGCTAATTATCTACTTGTATGTAGATGATTTAATATTTACTGGTGATTTTGGCATAGCAGATTTTAAAGCAGTCATGGAAAATGAATTTGAAATGACTGATCTGGGGCTTATGAAGTTTTTCTGGGCGTTGAAGTTCAGTAGTATTAAAGTGGTATATTTATATCACAGTATAAATATGCAAGTGAAGTTTTAAAAATATTTAATATCTCTAATTGCAAGACAGGCCCAACACCAGTAATAACAGGTTTAAAATTGAGCAAGGATGATGAAGGATCAACTGTAGATCCTACGATGTTCAAAAGGCTTGTTGGAAGCCTTATGGATTTAACAGCAACAAGACCAAACATCATGTATGGAGTAAGTATGATCTCAAGATTCATGGAGTCACCAAAAGACTCTCATTGGCAAGCAGGTAAAATAATTATGAGGTATGTAAGTGGCACAAAAGATCTTGGCATTATGTATTCAACCTCAGAAAATTTTAAACTCATTGGCGACACTGACAATGAGAATGGATGTAGCATAGATGACAGGAAGAGTGCATCTGGGTACACATTTGGTTTTGGTACATGTATTGTTTCATAGGCTTCAAAGAAACAACCCATTGTAACTCTGTTTTCAGCAGAAGCAGAGTATGTTGCAGCTACAAGCGCTGCATGTCAAGTTGTTTGGATGCAGAGAGTGTTGAAAGACTTGTCATAGAACCATCAAGAACCAACAACCATCTTCTATGACAACAATTCAGCCATGTTAAATTTTCATATGCTTAGCTAAAACATCAGTATTTCATTTCATTTTCATAACAAAAGCATATAAACAGGATCACTGAAAGAAACGGTATCACAAGAACAACACAGATTTGTCCTGGGAAAACCCTAAAGGGAAAAACCCAGCAAAAGCTTCCTCAATATAGATGCCCCAAAAAGGTAAAAGGTAAAACCAACAAGAAGATCAAAATCCTGATCCTCCTCCTTCTCCAACTACTTCTCTCCTTCACTAGTGCGCTACACAAGTGAGTGTGTGTGTTCCAAATGAGGAGCGCTACACCTCTATTTATATTCATCCGTTCACTTTAATTAACTCATCCGACATGTAGGCTCGAGTTAAATCATGTAGGCTCAAGTAACCACACTGGGGTGCTAATGACCCACCTTTACAATTAGAGGGGAGTACCTCATGACTCTTATTAGTTCTTCTGATTAGAAGCATCGGGGTACAAAGTAATACAAGTGGTTCTCCCGATAGGACCATCGGGGACCAAAAAAAAGATACATATAGAATATTCTTCGAAGTTACAATATTTCAACACCCCCCCTTAACAAGAAGGGTATTCTACAACAACATCAACAACAAAAATGATAGGAGAGAAATAGAGGACATCATCAACATCATCAGGGTAACGCATTTATAAATCATTGGAAGCTTTTCAACATCATGTAGTCTTCATCTTTAATCTTCAACCTTTAGCATCATCCATACTTTGACTGCTTTGATCAGTAACAACTTTGACTGCTTCAGTCAGCAACATCTTCAACACTTTGACCTTTCGATCAATAGCAACATCTTCAGCACTTTGATCTTTCAATCAGCAACAACATCTTCAGCACTTTGACCTTTTGATCAGCAACAACTTCAGCACTTTGACCTTTCGATCAGCAACATCATCAGCACTTTGACCTTTCGATCAGCAACGACATCTTCAACACTTTGAACTTTCGATCAGCAACATCATCATCATCATACTCTGATCTTTCGATCAAAAAACATCATCATCAAAAAACTCTGATCTTTCAATCAAAAACATCATCATCAAAATACTTTGATCTTTTGATCAGAAACATCATCATCAAAATATCATCATCATCAAACTCTGATCTTTCAATCAGAAACATCATCATCAGCATCAACAACCTGCAAACCACAGTGCAAAGACAAAGAAGTCTTTGGATCTCTTTTGGACTTAAAGTCCAGGGATGATGCAATCCTACCACCTTCTCGATGACCGAAGTTCACCGGATCCGTTCTGAACCGAAGTCCAAGGATGATACAATCCTGCCACCTTCTCGATGACCGAAGTTCACCGGATCCGTTCTGAACCGAAGTCCAAGGATGATACAATCCTGCCACCTTCTCGATGACCGAAGTTCACCGGATCCATTCTAAACCAAAGTTCAAGGATGATACAATCCTGCCACCTTCTCGATGACTGAATTTCACTAGATCCGTTCTGAACCGAAGTTCAAGGATGATACAATCCTGCCACCTTCTCGATGACTGAAGTTCACCGAATCCGTTCTGAACCGAAGTCCAAGGATGATACAATCCTTCCACCTTCTCGATGACCGAAGTTCATCGGATCCATTCTGAACTGAAGTTCAAGGATGATACAATCCTACCACCTTCTCGATGACCGAAGTTCACCGGATCTGTTCTGAATTGAAGTTCAAGGATGATAGAATCCTGCCAACTTCTTGATGACTGAAGTTCACTGGATCCGTTCTAAACCGAAGTTCAAGGATGATACAATCCTGCCACATTCTCGATGACCGAAGTTCACTAGATCCATTCTAAACCGAAGTTCAAGGATGATACAATCCTACTACATTCTCGATGACCAAGGTCACCGGATCTCTTCTAGACATATGTCCCAGGATGATACAATCCTTCTTCATTCTCGAAGACCGAGATCTCCATATCACTTCTGGACATGTCCCAGGATGATACAATCCTTCTTCATTCTTGAAGACCGAGGTCTCTGGATCACTTTAGGGCAAGTGCCCAGGGATGATACAATCCCACTGCAACATCACTACTCCCCCTTTCGAGGAAGGTCTTTCCAAACCACACCAAGCTTGTCTCGAAAGTGTTCGAACTTTACTCAAGACATAGGCTTTGTCAATACATCAGCAACTTGTTCATCAGTACTCACATATTGGAGCTTTATGGCTCCTTTCTGCATCATATCTGGAATGTAGAAATACATGATTTCTATGTGCTTTGATTTGTCGTGGAACACAGGGTTCTCTGTCATCTTTATACAACTTTGGTTGTCACATAGAATCAAGGTAGTGTCCAACTCTAGGTTGAATAATCCTGACATCAGCTTCCGAAGCCATATGGCTTCACAACTAGCAGAGCAAGCTGCTATATATTATGCTTCAGCTGTGCTTAGAGCAACACTAGACTGCTTTCTGCTAAACCATGAAATCATAGCAGATCCCAAACTATAACATCCACTTGATGTGCTTTTTCTATCTGAGATACTTCCATCCCAATCTGCATCTGTGTAGCCATACAATCTATACTCATGGCTACCATCATAGTATAGACCAAGGTCTATAGTCCCTTTCAGATATCTCATCACATGTTTTGCAGCTACTAGGTGAACCCGTCTTGGTTGAACAAGATATTGACTTAAGGTGTTCACAGCGAAACAAATGTCTGTTCTGGTATTTGTTAAGTACATCAATGACCCAATGATCTGTCTGTAATGAGTTGCATCCACTAACTCTGATGACTCATTAGCTAACAGCTTTAGGTTGGAGTCCATGGGTGTGGCCATGGCTTTGCATTCCAACATATTGAATTTCTTCAATATCTCTATCGCATACTTTCCCTGGTTGAGAAAGATTCCTTCTGAACTTTGTCATACTTCCAGACCTAGGAAATAATGCATTAACCCAAGGTCTTTCATCTCAAATTCTTCTGCTAGTTTCTTCTTGCTTTCCATGATCTATTTCTTATTCCCTGTCAAGAATAAGTCATCCACATATAATAATAGGATGACAGGTTCATCTTATACAACCTTGAGATAAAGGTTAGGATCAGCCTTACTCTTGGTAAATCCCATAGTTGACAGGAAACTGTCTATCCTTTCATACCAAGGTCAAGGGGCTTGTTTAAGACCATACAAGGCCTTCTTCAATTTGCATACATGAGTATGTCTATCTTCAACGTCAAATCCTTGTGGTTGTTCTATGTATACTTATTCTTCTATCACACCATTCAGAAAAGTTGTTTTCACATCCATCTGGTGTAAGTCCCACTTCATCATGGATGCAAGTGCCATGATAGCTCTAATCGAAGTATAGCGTGCTACTAGGGAAAATGTCTCTTCATAATCAATTCCCTCTTTCTGAGAGAAACCTCTGGCCACAAATATTTCTTTATACTTCTTGATACTTCCGTCAGCTGCATGCTTTATTTTGAATATCCATTTGGCAGATACTATACTTTTTCCTTCTGGTTTGGGAACTATATCCCACACATCATTCTTCATTATTGAATGGTATTCTTCAGTCATTGCTTCTTTCCATTCTTTCTTCTATACCACTTTTACGTAGTTTGTAGGTTCTTGATCTACAAGATCACACATCAAGGCTACATAGTTGGAGAAAGTCTTAGGTTTCTTTCTTTCCCTTGTGGAGCCTTCAGGAGCCCCATATCTTTCTGCCTCTCGTGTAATTTCTCTTGTCCAAGCAGGCTTTCTCTTTCTTGATATTTCCATCATTGGAGGTTCTTGAGGTTCTGCCATGTCATGTTCTTTAGGAGCTTCATCTTCAGGAAGACATGTAGTTTCTTCATTACTGGGAGATGTCTCTTCTTCATATACTTCTTCATGTTGGCACTTCCTGGATCTCCTGAGGGATGCCTCTTCATCGAATGTTACATCTCGACTGATTTCCATATGATGAAATCTAGGAATGTAAATTCTGAATGCTTTGGATACTTCACAATATCCAACAAATATCCCCTTCTTTCCAGAAGGGTCTAACTTGGTTCTTTTCTCTTTTGGTATATGAATATATACTAGACAACCAAAAATCTTGATACTTACCTCAGGCTTCTTTCCCGTGAACATCTCTTCTAGAGTCTTGAACCCAAGAGCACTATGAGATACTCTATTCTGTACATACATAGCAGTTCTTGCTGCTTCTTCCCATAGATGCATTGGAAGATCTTGATCATATATCATTGTCTTCACTGCCTCCATGATGGTTCTGTTCTTTCTTTCTGCAACCCCATTCTGCTGAGGATTGTAGGGAGTTCTTAGTTCCCTCTTGATTCCGGCATCTTTGCAAAAGGCCTCAAACTCTTTTGAGGTATACTCTCCTCCATTGTCTGAACGGAGTGTCTTTATTTTCTTGTCTGAAAGATTCTCTATCAAGGCTTTGAACTCCTTGAATTTCTCAAACACTTCACTCTTTACTTTCAAGAAGTATATCCAAGTCTTTCTTGAAAAATCATCAATAAAAGTGATGTAGTATTCAAAGCCACTTAAGGATGTAGAAGACATTGGACCACAGACATCTGAATGAATCAATTCCAACGTACCTTTTGTTTTAGTTTCACTTTTCAGAAATGGATTCTTGATGTTCTATCCCTTCGCACATCCTTTGCAAATGCCTTCATGCTTGATCTTCGTGTCTGGTAATCCCGTCACTTCTTTGTTCACATGAGGTAGAGCCTTGTAATTATTGTGGGAAAGACTTCTATGCCATAGTTCACTAGGGTCAGTGGACTCATGCACAAGGGTTGTTTCTGAGTGCCCTTTGAGTTTATACAAGCCTCCTTCTTCTTCACCAATAATGATTGCATTTTCAATATTCTTTCCTTTGGGCCAAATGAGTACTTGGCCATCTATGCAAGCAACTCTGAATCCTTTCTTATCTAAAGCTGAGATAGAAAGTAAATTCTTCTTTAGACCAGGTACATATAATACATCTTTCATCTTTAGAGGATTACCTGAATTAAGTTTGTATCTTGCTTCACCAACTCTTTTGATCGGATATTGATAATCATCTCCTAGGGATACTTTCTGAGGAGAATTATTTTATTCAAGTTTGGACAGATTTTTCTTTTGTCCCTTCATGTGCTTTGAAGCATCGCTATCAATAAGACAAGTATCTTCTCCAGTAGTTATAGATCCAAAGAGTGTAGAGAATAGCACATACTCTTTTGCATCTTCTTCTCTTGCTTGTTTTCTTTGAGGTCCTTCTTATTCTTCTTCTTCATCTTCATCTTCTGCTAAGTGAGCATGATGTCTTTTGTTGTTGTTGATCCTCTTTCTATATTCTTGCCTCTTCACAGGACAATTTCGAGCAATGTGTCATATCTTGTTATAATGAAAACATTCAAAATCAGAATAGTCTCTAATGGGAGGTATTTCTCTTACCCTTTGAATTCTTCTGGGAGGTGGAGACTCCTTGAAATTTCTTCTCTTGAAATTCAATTGGCCTCTTCTTCTTTTGGTGTGAGTGGCTAGGGCTTGATCATCTTCTTTTAGTAAGGCTTCTCTATTTGCCACTCTAGTCTTTTCTTGAATGCAGTCTTCCCATACAACATCAAACTTCATGCTTTCTTTTCTGGCACACATCATCTGAATAAAGGACTCCCAGGGTCTAGTGAGACCATTGAGAGCATTCATAACCATTTCATGTTCATCAAGATTATCTCCAATAGCTTATAGTTGCTCTTTGATCTGAGAAACCCTTGTGAAGTAGTCTTGGATGGATTCTCCATGACTCATCTTGGTGCTCTTCAGTTGAGCTCTTAGATTCATCTTCCTGTTGATGTTTCTTCCCTCAAACATTCTGGAAAGGGCATCATACATTTATTTTGGAGTCTTTTTGGGTGACACTTGAGGAATCAAGTGATCCTTGATGGAGTCAGCAATAATTCTTTGTGCCCTAATCATATCCTTTCTGTGCTTCTCCTTGGCTTCAGCTTCTTTAGGTTCTGACACTTCTTCTTTGACATACTTATCAAGATCATTCTCTTGGAGAATGAGACCAATCCTGTATTTCCATGCTCAAAAATTTGCTATGCCTTCTAGCTTGTCCTCAAGCTTAGTGCTTGGGGCCATCTTGTCAAAAGATCACAAAAAATGAAATTTTGTAGAATGAGAAACTGACCTTACCAGGAGTTGCGCTTGAATGAGGTGAGTTGACTGATGTGCTTGGATTCTGGAGATCTCAATTCTTCACCTTTCAAATCATACTTGCAAGATTCAGCTTCTGCAGTTTTTTGGTTTAGCAATTTTCTAGTTCAGTTGTCAAACTAGGGTTTGACTTTTCCGAAGACTCACACATCCAAAAAAACTTGATTCCAGGCTCAAAAGATGCGCTCTGGGAGAGTGCAACTTTCTATGCAAGTAGTTTTCTGAGACTCAAATTTTTTCCCGAAAACCCTAATTTCTTCTGGGGAGAGAGAGAGAGCTATTTCACCTTGTGAAAGCTATCATGTTCAGGTTAGCTCTGATACCATGTTAAATTTTCATATGCTTAGCTAAAAAATCAGAATTTCATTTCATTTTCATAACAAAAGCATATAAACAGGTTCACTGAAAGAAACAGTATCACAAGAACAACACAGATTTGTCCTGGGAAAACCCTAAAGGGAAAAACCCGGCAAAAGCTTCCTCAATATAGATGCCCCAAAAAGGTAAAAGGTAAAACCAACAAGGAGATCAAAAGCCTGATCCTCCTCCTTCTCCAACTACTTCTCTCCTTCACTAGTGTGCTACACAAGTGAGTGCATGTGTTCCAAATGAGAAGCGCTACACCTCTATTTATATTCATCCATTCACTTTAATTAACGCATCCGACATGTAGGCTTGAGTTAAATCATGTAGGCTCGAGTTACACATGTAGGCTCAAGTAACCACACTGGGGTGCTAATGACCCACCTTTACAATTAGAGGGGAGTACCTCATGACTCTTATTAGTTCTTCCGATTAGAAGCATTGGGGTACAAAGTAATACAAGTGGTTCTCCCAGTAGGATCATCGGGGACCAAAAAAAAGATACATATAGAATATTCTTCGAAGTTACAATATTTCAACAAGCCATTGCATTATCCAAGAATCATGTGTTTCACAAGAGAACCAAGCACATCGACATAAGGTTTCATTTCATAAGAGAGTTGGTGAACAACAAGGAAATTTGTTTAGAATTTTGCATGTTTGAATATCAACTTGCAGACATATTTACAAAACCATTGGCAAATGATACTTTCCAGTATCTACGTAGTTATCTTGGAATGATAAGTTCTGCACAGTGAACTCTGTCATGCATAGAGCATGTTTAAGCTCTGAAAAATTTTGTAAATTTTGTTTTAAAAACCCCCATCTGCTCATAATTAAGGGGGAGTACTGAAAATATTAATTACTTGCAGATTCGTATTGGAGCTCAGCCGACTCTGTTAGAGTCCGTATCAATCCAGATCTTGTCGGTCAGTCTGACAAGAGTGAAGTGTTCATGATTCGGCAATCTAAACCAATCGAATTAATTTTTGAAGCTAAGTCTGTAGGTAGACAGTTATTATAGTCATCAATTGCAAGTCTATAGATTCACGTATAAGCAATTTTTAGGTTTCCTATAAATAGAAGAAGAAGATTTTAAAATAGGTTAGAACTCACAAGAGAACTCTGGGTGAGAAAAAGAGAGAAAGAGAGAACTCTGAGCAGAGAGTGAAGTTGAAGCTCAAACTTCCATGTGTGTGATTCTACCAAAGAGCTGAAGCTCTGTAAAAGGATCAATCAGAGATCCGACAAGTTTGTAATACCTTTTGTTATTTCTAGATAATTCATATATATGAAATATTTTATGGTTGAATACATGTTTATTTAGCCGCACAATCTTTCCAGAGGTACTTGAGTAAATGTTGTTTACATTTACGGTTTTAGTGAAATATCAAATAACCCATAAATTTCTCACCTAGTGAAAGTTCCAGGTTTTACTAGTGGTCGAAGTGATCAAGCCGACCAGTGGTCGAAGTAAAACTTGTCCATAGAACCAACAAGTAAAAAGAAAAAGAGGTCGGCGTGAAATTTTTAATAACTGAGCAGTAAACTCAAGTTTAGTCGACTCGATTTTTGCTAAAGTTGTAGAAATCGTAATAGACAGTAGCATTACACTTCCAGAGTTGCTGCTCTTTTGTGGAGTCCAATGCATTCTGAAAAGGTATACTATAATTACACTTGTACACGTCTATGGTCCAGTTTTCTTTACCCAAAATGTAGAAAAGGGCGTCTCCTAAAAATGGTACATGCAGATTATTATTGGGATGAGTAAGAAAATCGCAATTCTTGCCCATGACAACAACAAAGCTCTTAGGGGAATCTATCCTTAGTATTGCGTAACGCTGGCCATTAATCTCGATAACTGGAGATGATTTCTACAGACAGTTGATCTAAAAGCGAGGGAGACCGCATCCGCCATTTCCTAGACCAAAAATATACGTGATATTCATAGTCCCACATTGACTATTATCTTGGCAATATTGATATTGTGCATCCAAGTTGCATAAGGAGTAGGGGAAAAGAGAGGCACAACAAGCAGTAACGATAAGGAAGAGGAAGTGTCTAGAAATGGAATTAACATATAATTCCATTGAGATCAGATAGACAAGATGATAAGCACAGAAAGGCTTGGGCCTTGGGAAGGCAAAGATGATTCCCTAACAGTAGCAAGAGAGTTTTTGGAATTTTCAAGCTTCTAATTTCATTATGGCCATGGTTTATGACAAAGTCTTTGAGTTCAACTACAACAATTTCGAGGAAGGGACAGGTTCTTGACCTTGGAGAAATTGTAGCCAACAATACATTAATCAACTAATAAATGGCACTGGACAAAACCATCCTTGTAACAACAACTCTTCTTTTACAAGTCATTTTTCTTCATGAGTGGCAGTGACGAATCTAGGAATTAGAATCAAGTAACTAGCAATTGCCCCAAAAAGGTGCAAAAATACGTTGATAGGTAAAAAAGACCAGAACGGGAAATTAAAATTGAGTTGTTGTAGACTTACTAATGTACATTAAGGAACTTCAAAATTTAGAACTTCAATATTCTAAATATATAGTAAGTTGTAGTATTAGACAATATACTGAAAAAATGCAGAAAACTTCAAATTTATTCAGAGTATGCTCATTTTGACCTACCTAGAATTGTATAACAAGTGTATTTTTTTGAATTATTCAAATATATTCAAATGCACAATGTAATAAACCTAAAAAAAATAAAAACCTTTCTTAGAAATCCACATTAAATGTACAAAGTTGGTGGAAATATGAATGGTCTATATGGATATGCTTCAACTCGAAGTAATAATTGACCAACCAATCATTGATTCCTTTGAAGCACTATTGATGATTCTCAACTAAGAACTCATAATTTGTATAACTCCAGTAAATAAAACTCAAGAAGTTGTGGCATTCCCTTCAATTCATGAGCTTCATTAATATAGCCTTAGCAAAGTATTTCAGTGAACAAAAGGACTTCTACTACCTTCTCTTACTTTTCATTTTCCTTGTATCACTATCACTTTCAGTTTCACTCTCAGGATGAGAAGAAATCTTGGTCTTAGTCCTTTTTCTCTTTGTCACATCCTCGTTTTCACTTCCATGTTCACTCTCGGAAGCATAAGAAATCCTAGTATATCAGGATGTACCAAAATTCTTTTTGAAGAATGGATCAATTTCTTCAATCCTTGGGAAGCTCCCTTTTGAACTCGTCCTCTGAACGCCATCAAACCATTATAATTGTAGAGATGTAACAATCCCCCTTCCCACCGTCAATTGAAAATATCCATCTCCTCATAATTGCCAAATATCTTTCCTTCAGGATCCACTCTTAATCATTCTGTAAAGCCTTTAACTAATATTTTAATGGTCTTAGCGGTTGTTCTACCGCTTCTTAATTATTTTCTAAAAACATTCTACTTGTTACATAACCTTCATATATGGAATAACACATTCATAATATAAGGTAAAATATAATAATAATATTATTGCACTTTTTAGAATATATCCATATACATTTATTTAAATTACTTGATATTTTCTTTAATATGTGGAATATATATGTGTGTGTGTGTGTTATTCATAAAGAAAATTTAATATTTTATCTTAGCACTTTCTTTTCAAATATGTTTAGAGACAATATTTATATAAAGTTAAACTATTTTTAGCATTAAAAACAATATTTCTCTCTTTTTGTTTTTGTCTCTTATATATTAAGAGATTCCCACTTTTCTATAAAATTAACTATTAATATAAACTTTAAGAAGGAATATCTCTCTCACATAATACCCAAGATGATTATAGTAAAAAAAGGCAACCTTGGCTTCTTTCCTTTGGGAGCTCTAGAGTTCATTAGAGAGAATTTGAGGTCAAAAATGAGCCTCAAAAGGACCAAAATGTACTATAAAAATCAACCAATTACATTCTAGTAGATGACATCATCCCCCATGGTTGAGGTGGCATTGCATGAGTTAAGAATGCTTATTTGTCACATTTTCTATGGTGGATGAAAACCCATAGTTAACCAAGGTAGTGGTACAAGTACTTTTAAGTCATAAAGTAAAATACTCACAATAAAAGTCATTTCACACTTGCTCATAAAATAATATTATTGTTATTTTCAACTAAAGTACTTACAA
>LPNX010370596.1:347698-388307 GCA_001517045.1 Pseudotsuga menziesii | reverse complement strand
AATCACATTAAAATTAAATTGATGAGGAATGTACTAAATATAAAAAGTCAACATAAATTAAAAAAATAACTCCTAAAAATATTTTTTTGTTTAATTTCATTTAGAAGTTCAAGACAAATAAATGCTAAAGGACAATAATTTTTTGGGAATTTACAATGAATCTTAGTCACATCATTGTAGATTTATTTTATTAATTTTATTTATAGTCAATTTATAAAAGTAACTCAACCATGGTTATTTATATTGTGCATAAAAAGTAGTGTAGGAGGTGAGTTGTCATAAATAGCTACTCCATAAAACACCTAAATCATAATATTTTAATATATCTTATATTTTTGTAGTACATCTCTTAGGAGGCCCATTTTTTACCTTAAATTCTCTCTAATGAATTCTCAACATCAGATGCCTAAATTAAGATAATTATTTGTAGTGAACGATCACTTAGTTTAACTTAGGTTTAACGCCAAGATGGCATCTAGTATTGGTATCCTTGGCTTTCCAACTATGTTCAACTTTCCTTATGAGATTTGTTATGTAGATGAGTCAAGCCCTTCCATTTCCTAAGTCTACCAATGCTATTGACAACATAGAAAAATAAATAACATTAGTTACAATGTTTTATCAACCTTGAGCTTCTCATGAGATAGTTGCACAGTTAGATTCACCTTTGTATTCTCCATTGTAAAATAACTGAAATAACTTAGGGGATGTCACAAAAAGTTTGATAAAATATATAAGAACTAGTTTTATAATTAAATTGTAAAAAAAAAAAATAACATTTCCTATACATGGCTGAAAAGAGTGTTGTGCAACATGTAGAACGTCATTCAAGGTTAAATTATTGACACATTTTCTTTAAAGTTTTGCTTATTAAAATTTATGTGAACATTCCCATGTTTGTTCTACACTTCCCACCTCTCATGTGGTGTTGAGTTGTGGGCCCTGCTAAATTGAGCATGAAGATACCTATGGAAACATTTGTTTTATGCTCACCTCTAACAAAATATTAGTACTTTTTTTGCTTCTAAATATTAACTTATTAAATAAAAAATTATTGACACATTAAAAATTTTGCCTATTAAAATTGATAACATTTCTTTCTAAATATTAACTTATAAAATTAAAAATCATTGAAACATTTGAAATTTTGCTTATTAAAGTATGAATATTCTCATACTTGTAATACACTTCCCACCTCCCATGTGATGTCGTGGGCATTACAAAATTGAACCTGTAGAAACACTTGCTTTTTCATCACCCTCCTTTAACCAAATATCATACTTTTTTACTTCTAAAAAGCTTCCTCCATTGTGACAACTCCTAAATTTTCCCATGTTTTTCATGCTCTCTTCAATGATATTGTCCTTTTTATAATCCTATTTTTTCATGCTCTCTTCAATAATATTGTCATTTTTATAATCCTATACCTCCTTAGTGATTTACATTTGTGATGATATATTTGATTCTTTTTAAGTTAGCATTGAAGGTTATCATGGCAAATCTACATGAAGTTGAGTAATATGGTCCCATTCCATTGAAGAAGGTTATTATAACAAAGTTGCATGAACTTGAGTCATATGGTCTTATTCCTTGGAAAGTGGAGCTTTGAATTTTAAACATTAAATTGAAAGATTACAATAAAAAAAATTTCCATCTAAATCTTAATTTTAAGACTACCTATCCAACCCTTTTGTTATAACAATTATCATTATCATAACTCATTTTTTAAACATTAATTTGAAGGAATATGATAGTGTTGCAGCTGCAACTTTTCTCCCCCTCATTTCTTAAATTTTGGGGCCCCTCCTTATCACTTAGAGTTGTGTGATTTCGTGTGATCCATGAGGGTCTGGTCTAGCCATAGCTTTGGTCGATTCTAATGATTGATTCGCAGCCTGTTTCTCCAGAGCACGTTTGTGTTAAGATTTTATTGTAGATCGTCGAGTTGAATGTGGTTTTGATAGCCAGAGTTTAGTCAGATCAGTTGCCTTTTAAGCAAACCGTTGTCTATGAGATATTTTAGTCTGGTCGCTGCTGTGTTGAGCTCTTCGACACTTAGTTTTTATGTGATCGAGCGTAAATTTTATGTTAGGTCGGAAGCTGTGAAGTTTCAGCACCTCCGTCGTTGCGGCTCCGAAATCGTTTATCCTTCCGATGTCAAAGCCGTCCGATTTTCGATTTACTTTTCCCGCTTTTCGTCACGTGCCTGAAGCCTCTAACTTTCCGCCGTTGCGGCAGGAAAAGTGTTCTCACCCCGAAACGGAAAACCGTATGACTTCCGATTTAAAGCCCCTCTTGCCCACGTTTCGCTTAGCCACAACTTATGCCTCGCCCGGCGTGGCGGCTGGAAAATCTTGTGGCCTCCGATCTTATTTCCTTCCGATTGCCGACTTTAAGCTTTCCCGCCAATGAGTTTCCTGTTGACCATCGTAGGCTAGGTTTGTCAAACTTGCAGGTGGTGCGCCTGCCATTTCCTTGTGGAATAGTCATTTTTAATTGTTAATATTGCCTGTTTTGAATGATACTTGTCGATTGGTGGCAGGCGGTTTTGAAGAAAGCGGTCAATCCACCGAGGTGCAGAGAAAGACGGACCTGTCTGGCGGAAGTGTGACTGAAACCAGGGGAGTGGAGGACGAAATCCGGAGCCGTAAAGGCGCAAACCCAAAACTAATCAGTTACCAAGTGGCTCATGATTGCATACAGACAAGATATGGGAATGTGAAGTGTTTGAGAAACTGAAAGACCATGCATCTGGGGGAAAACAAAACGCTCTGTAATTGTAGTTTAAATATAGGAAAGTGGAACTAAGAAAGGGCTTTTTTCCCTAGAAAATATTGGAAAACCATTTCTTTGTAAGAGGAACTATTTCGTTTTACAATGAGGAACTGCAACTTTTGCCTGTTGGAGAAAGCGAAATGTGGAATGTATCAATGCAACTAAATGAATAATGTTGAAAAGGAACTACTTCATTTTCAGCTTTGTTTCATTTGCTGTGAGAGTGTTTGACTTCCTGAACCTATGTTCTTGTTGAATGTTCTTCAGTATATTTTATGATGTTTTCCACTGTGAGTAATAAGTGCTGTTCATAAAACGATTAGATATCTGATTGTTTAAATATCTGTAATTGTTCATGTGTCTTGAATGAAGTATCAGCTATCTGTAATTCTTCATTATGCACGTACAAAATGTATTACTCACCAATAAATGTTAATTCTGCTCCCTAGGGATAGTTTAGATAAATAGTTTATTTCTTGTTGCATGTGATTTGAATGTTTGTGG
The DNA here is from genome assembly GCA_001517045.1 of Pseudotsuga menziesii. Lineage (NCBI taxonomy): Eukaryota > Viridiplantae > Streptophyta > Pinopsida > Pinales > Pinaceae > Pseudotsuga > Pseudotsuga menziesii. The sequence continues at coordinate 385,028 of LPNX010370596.1, read as the reverse complement.
GCCTTAAGACGAAAGGTAAGAACCTGCGCATCACATTGTGACTACTCCCTGCATTTTATCACCCTGCATTGTTAGTTAGGCACCTGCATTTCATAGTTTAAGTCAAAAATGCAAAAAAATCGGTGGACCAGGCCGCAACCGGTAAACCCTTTGTTGTTACCTGACCTATGGTAGCCGGACCGCAAACCAGACGGATTCCCTACACCAAACAATCAATGGGCTAATTGGGAACGTTGATTGGGGAGAATCCTTTACTGTTGTCGCCTGCGATTTTCCAGACCCCAACAGTTTTTGGCGCTAGAAGGAGGGATGTCAGTGCATGGCTGGTCGAGGAAACCCGTTTTCCTGAGATTTTCCACAGGTGACAGTTCCGAAAGAAGTGGGTTCCATAATCCAACCCCGGAAGAAAACAGAGAACATCTATATGTTGTTGGTAACGAAGTGGTTAACGACCTAAGAAGGCACACCCGCGCATATGTAAAGAAGCTTGGAGGGTTTCCAACTATCCCTGACTTACCCAGAAGAGAAAAGAAGAAGAAAGACCATCCTATAGCAGAAGATTCAGTGTTGGTTGGAGACTGGGAAGAACTTGTAGAGACTGCTCTGCAGGAGGTTGAATTACCTTTGAACCAAGAAGGCCCAGATACCCCTTACAGTTCTCCTGCTCAAACTCCTGTTGGTTCACCCCCTCACTCTCCACCCCGACTCATGGCTGGCGTAAATGCAAAACAACCCCCCAACGCACCAAATCCACCACCTGCATGGAGAGCCAGATCACCTCTAAATCTAACACCTCCATTACATGACTTACCCCAATCCTTCGAAAAATTGCTGCCTAAATTTGACCCCAATGAGAAGATTCTAGTGGATGATCATTTGCAGAGTTTCTACTTGGCAATAGAGGGTTTAAGGGCTGGGGAGCATGAAGATGTAGTATGTCGAATTTTCCCGCATACACGTAAAGGAGCTGCAGCTTCATGGTATTTTGGGTTGCCTGCTAACTTGATTCCAGACTGGAACACCTTTGAGAGGATTTTTAGAAGTAAGTATGCGACCCAAAAGACTCATGCTGCCCTTATGAAAGGACTGTGTGCATTGAAGAAAGAGAAAAAGGAAAAAGTGCACAGTTTCACACAAAGGTTTGCAGCATATCTTAAGAACTTATCTGAAACAGATAAGCCTTCAGACAAAGTATTGATTGAGTACTATACTTCAGCTTTGGGTCCGGATTTGGCCATGTTTGCGAAAGGTAGGGCCAAGCCTACTCTGACAGAGACCTATGAAGAGGCAGAAGTGGTGGAAGCGAAAAGAGAAAGTATTGAAGATTATCCAGAACAATCAGGAGAGAAAAGCGTGGGAAGAAAAGCCTTATTGTTCCCTAAGCCTAAGGAAGAAAAGTCGTCAGATCTGGAAAATATGGCTAAGATGATGCAGAAGCTTTCCAACAAGATCATAGATATGGAAAAAGAAAAGGAGGCACAAAGGTTTTATAAGCTGTATTATAAGAAAAGAGAAGATAAGGATCATTCTAATCCTCCTCCTCACAATGCTACGTCCATGAACCTAACAGAGGTTGGCATGGATAATTTCTGCACTTTCCACCAACAGCCGCACTCTGAAAAGAATTGTCCACAATGGATAAACTCTATGACTCTAGTGATGAATCAACTGCTAGATTCTAGGTTAACAGAAGAGGGAGATGAAGAAAGAAAAGAAAATTCTGCCTCTACGTCCACTGAAGATCAGGAAAAGGAGACCTTGACATTATGGAATTTGGTTTCATTATTTGATGTTGAAGAAGGAAACACTCAGAGATACCATGGCGTTATGGAGACTAACATGGCCACAAGAAGCCAAGGAACGGTTAAGGACGACAGTCTTATTATTCCAAAGATCAGAAGGCTGCAGAGAAATGTTAGGAAGAAGTTTCAAAATAAATCTTGGGTTGATAAGATTCCAGAATTCACGATTAGAAGCCAAAGTCCTAGACAGGATGATACAACAGCCAAGCCAAGTGAAGGAAATACTGACAAACCACATCCAATTGGACAGCTGATGAATTATGACATTGTAGAGGATTTGAAAAAGGTGAAAGCAAATGTTCCATTATTCTAAATGTGTAAAGTGCCGCATCAAAAAGAGAGATTGTTGAAAGTGCTTGAAGCATCAGATGACAAGCTTCCCGCTGACAATCAACCTCAGGACGAAGAAGAAATTGGAGAAACCAGCGTTGGAGGTGAATCTAAAGCTAAACATTTACCTTTCCTCCTAACGTTTGAAATTTTTAATCATAACGTGCACAATTGTCTGGTAGATTCGGGGGCATCCATTAATGTCATGCCCATATCAGTATGTAAGAAGATAAATGGGCAGCCAAAGCCGACCACGTGGAAGGTGGTTCAGTTGGATAGGACAAACGTTAAAGTAATTGGTGAGATGAAAGACATCCTAATCCGTCTGGCTTCCAATGACAAAGTATGCCAAGTTATTAACATCATAGTAGCTGATATACCAGACGCTTACGGTCTGGTCCTAAGTAGAGAGTGGTTAGCCAAATTAAATGGATATTTCGCTTTATATTGGTCGCACCTGTGGGTGTCGTACAAGGGGAGTCCAAACCAGATCAAGATTCTAAGAGAACCCCACATGAAGTACAATGTTACCCAGCTGAATGAGAAGAATATACCTATGGACTCTGTATTGGGAAATTATTTTCTTGAGTTGGAACCAGGGAATTATCAAGTGGAAGAAGCCGACAACCCATTTGATACCCAGCCTGATCTCCTTCGATTCTCACAGGCTGGCGAGATTGATTGTAAAATAGTAGACTTAGCAATAGTAGTAGATTCATTTTCAGTAGGTAATGATTTTTGGACTTTATTTTTCGATGGCTCTAAGACATTGGAAGGGTCAGGGGCCGGCTGTGTCCTAATTGACCCACAGAAGAATAAACATTTCCTTTCATGTAGATTAGAGTTTGAATGTACTAATAATACAGCTGAGTATGAAGCACTGGTGGAGGGACTCAAGAAAGCGATTGACCTTAAGGTAAGTAATTTAAAAGTTTTTGGGGATTCTGAAATTATTGTGAAACAAATCCGGAATCAAATCCACTGCGTTTCTCCTCACTTAAAAGCTTACCAGAATGAGGTATGGGACCTTCTTAAATGTTTTAATGCATTCAACATTGTTTCAATCCCAAGAATTAAAAACGCAGCAGCTGACTTATTAGCTACTTCGGCCGCTAGGCTTGCACCCTCAAATAATCGATGTACTGTTGAATTGCTTTTCAGGCCTTCAGTACCTGATATGATTACCAACCTGCGCGTGTTCGATGATGACCAGCAAATTATAGAATGTTTAACAAATGACGAGGTATTCAAAGGAGCGATTATTGATGATGAAGAACACTAGGCCGAGATGAAATTTGATAATTTCATCCCTAAAGGGGTCAGAACATTAGAAAATATGTTTGACTTGAATGAAAATTTTAGGAGACCCGCCAACGTGAAGACTCACAGCTCAACTCTACAGTTCGAGCTGATAAACTTGGGGACTGAAATGGCACCTAAGTTCGTGAATCTCGGCAAATGTTGTTCGCCGACAGAAAAGGACAAGTTCATCAGTCTATTTAAACAATACAAAGATGCCTTTGCCTGGACGTACCAAGAATTAAAGACATACGATACTAGCATCATCAAGCACGTTGTTCCCATCAAGGCGAGAGTCAAACCATATCAGCAGCCCTTGAGGAAAATGCATCCAAAACTGGAACCGCTGATTCAGAGTGAGGTGAAGAAATTGTTGGATGCTAGAATCATTTTTAAAGTCAGACACTCTGAGTGGGTATCAAATCTGGTACCAGTCAGAAAGAAGTCAGGAGAAATCAGACTGTGTGTGGATTTCAGGAACTTAAACCGCGCATCGGATAAAGATAACTATCATGTGCCACCCATGGAGCAGCTGCTACAAATGGTTTCAGGTTTCGAACTGTTTTCATTATTAGACGGGTTCTCTGGCTACAATCAAGTGTTGGTAGCCGAAGAAGACATATTAAAGACAACGTTCAGGACAAAATGGGGAACTTTTTCCTATAGAAGGATGCCCTTTGGACTGATTAATGCTGGAGTGACATTTCAGAGAGCTATGGACATAGCCTTCCGCGGACTAATTGGACGAAGTGCTGTGGTGTACCTTGATGACATTACAATATTCTCGAAGAAAAGAGGAGAGCATGCTTTTCACCTAAAGCAAATTTTCGAACGCTGTCGGAAATATGTCATCTCCCTCAATCCTAAGAAGTGCGTGTTCGCCATCACTGAGGGCAATTTACTGGGGCACATAGTTTCAAAGAAGGGTATATCTATAGACCCAGAAAGAATTAAGGCCATTGAACAAATTCCCATGCCCCATAATAAAAAAGGAATGCAATCGTTTATGGGAACCATAAATTTTGTACGAAGGTTTGTGCCTGATTTCGCTCAGACTGTCAAACCACTACAGCAGATGATCAAACAAAATGCACAATTTAAGTGGACTGATATTGAGAAGGACGCTTTCAACAAGATTAAAACTGTTGTTGCACACGCCCCCTCCTTGAAAAGCCCCGACTTTGATAAAGAATTTATTATGTAGTTTTCCTCCGATGATTCGCTGGCGGCTGTACTCACGCAAAAGGAAGATGGGGGGGATGAATTCTCAATCGCATTTATGAGTGCTGGTCTGCAGGGGGCTGGGTTAAATTACCCGGCCATTGATAAGCAAGCTTATGCAGTATTCAAGGCAGTAAAGCAATTCAGGCCTTATATATTAAAGAATCGAACCAAGGTAATAGTCCCCTACCCAGCTGTAAGATCCCTTCTCATACAGAAAGAGTTAGGAGAAAGGAGGGGCAACTGGGTAACATCTCTTCAAGAATACGACCTTGAGTTCAAGCCAGCCTCTATAGTAAAAGGTCAAGGGTTATGCAAATTAATGACTAAAAGCGGGAACAATGAAGAACAAGCTTGGGAAGATGATGCCGAATTACATGTAATGGATGTATGCCCTTTGTTTACAACTCCCGAGTCTTGGTATAGAGACCTTGTACATTAATTACAGTCAGGGTTGTTGCCAGAACATTGGAATTCCAAGCAGAGAAGAGCTTTGCATCTTAAATCAGCATCCTATCAACTTGTTAAAGGAATACTATTCAGGAAAAACTATGATGGAGTCCTTCTGAGATGTTTGGAGAAAGAAGATGCTAAGAAAGTAATGTCTGAATTGCACAACGGTCCGGCTAGGGGCCATTATTCAAGGGACACTACAGCCCACAAGGTCCTTGGAGCTGGTTATTACTAGCCTACACTCTTCAAGGATGCACACACACATGTCAGAAAGTGTGATATTTGCCAAAGGTGTGGTGGAAGACAGCCTAGAGCAGCAGCACCCCTAAAGCCTGTGATGATCATGGAACCATTTGAGCAATGGGGGCTAGACATTATCAGAGAAATAAAGCCAAATTCGTCCCTGCAGCACAAGTACATTCTTACTGCGACTAATTATTTCACTTGCTGGGTCGAAGCTATCCCACTGCGCAAGATAAATGACGACGAAGTCATCAGCTTCCTACAAGATCATATCATGACCAGGTTTGGAGTTCCAGTTTCGTTAGTATTTGATAATGCTAAATACTTTTCATCAATTAAATTGACTGTGTTTGCTCATGATAAAGGGATAAAATTGCATTATTCTGCTAATTATTATCCACAAGGAAATGACCTAGCCGAATCCTCTAATAAAAACCTGATTAGAATTCTGAAGAAGACTGTAATTGAAAACCAGAGGAGTTGGCACTCAGCCTTACCCAACGCCCTGTGGGCTGACAGAGTCACCCTCAAGTCTGCTATAGGAGTGTCACCCTATACCCTTGTCTACGGAAAATAAGCCATCCTTCCTCCCAATATCATGCTACTGTCTTCCATTCTAGCTCAGAAGTCTAGGGTGTCGGATGATGAAGTTTTACAAATAAGAATATATAATCTCCTAAAGGCAGAAGAAGCCAGGTCGAAAGCCAAAGAACGATTTAAGCAGCAACAAGAGTCGGTTAAGAGATGGTTTGACAAACACAAAGCTGGGACAAAAGACTTTGAAGTAGGAGATTTAGTTCTCAAATGGGACCATCCCCATGATGAGAAAGGAAAGCATACCAAGTTCCAGTAGTTGTGGGTAGGCCCTTTTCAGATTGCAGCCAAGCTTGGTCCTTCTACTTACAAGTTGCAAGATCTGCAGGGGTGGGAGGAGAACCTACCAGTAAATAGTTTGGTTCTCAAACCTTACTTTTCCTGAGTCTGTTTGATTTTTTGTTGTCTTGTATATAAATAGTTTTCCCGACTGTCTTTTGAGTCATGTTTCTAGTTTGCTATTGTTGATTTTGTTTTAGCTTGTTTCGATGATTTCAATAAAGGGAGAAAACCTGCGGTTGCATGGGATACATCCAAAAATTTTGGGTTTAATAAACGTTTTTGTGACAGACTGTGTGTTACTAATTTTAATAAAATAATTTCTTCCAGTATAGCAGTTTTCTCGAAGAACTCTGTGTGCATTGAAGTCTTGCTTAACCCCTGTGAAATAAACCAGATTCGAGGAGTCTGGGGTACTATGTCGAGGCTCCATCCACATCACATTTAAAATGTTCTAAGGAGAAACTGCAAAGGACCCATGGAAAGGAGCAAAGTGAACAGTGTATTAAATATAAATGATCCCATGCCAAGAAATGAATGCCAAAAGGCAAATAAAGAGTCAAAAACTCCTATGAAAGCATTATAAATCAAAGCAGGAGTTGAATTACAAATACTTAATTTCCGAAAGATCCTCTCCGTCCGTGGGTTTGAACTTGAATTACACTACTCACACAAAAGGACACTATAGGATAGAGGATCCTGAATCAAAATTTAGTAAGAAAGGCATGTAAGCAAAATCATATGAAATAGGACAAAAGTCCGAAAGCACAAGAAAAGTGTGAAAATGGCATGGGAATGAGGAACAAATGAATATTTCTGTTTACCATACGCTCCAATCCTGTGGTGTCCAAATCTTTTAGCCACCCGAAGACAACGTTAATAATGAAATTCATCCTCCGGCCTCAGCATAGTTATCTGGACTTGACAATTTTGGTTTCCACTCTCCCTAATTGGACTGTCATCAATTATTAAGGGTACACACTGCTGTCATTTAAGAAATCCATATTGCTGGAAGAATTCAATATGATGCTTTTTGTTGTTAAACAGTCTGTCACTCAAAGGTTGATCGCCCAGAGATCTAGGTTCGCGAGGAAATCGCCAGTTGTTGCAGCTGCAACTTTTCTCCCCCTCATTTCTTAAATTTTGGGGCCCCTCCTTATCACTTAGAGTTGTGTGATTTCGTGTGATCCATGAGGGTCTGGTCTAGCCATAGCTTTGGTCGATTCTAATGATTGATTCGTAGCCTGTTTCTCCAGAGCACGTTTGTGTTAAGATTTTATTGTAGATCACCGAGTTGAATGTGGTTTTGATAGCCAAAGTTTAGTCAGATCAGTTGCCTTTTAAGCAAACCGTTGTCTATGAGATATTTTAGTCTGGTCGCTGCTGTGTTGAGCTCTTCGACACTTAGTTTTTCTGTTATCGGGCGTAAATTTTATGTTAGATCGGAAGCTATGAAGTTTCAGCCCCTCCGCCGTTGCAGCTCCGAAATCGTTTATCCGTCCGATGTCAAAGCCGTCCGATTTTCGATTTACTTTTCCCACTTTCGTCGCGTGCCTGAAGCCTCTACCTTTCCGCCATTGCGGCGGGAAAAGTGTTCTCACCCTGAAACGGAAAACCGTCCGACTTCCGATTTAAAGCCCCTCTTGCCCGCGTTTCGCTTAGCCACAACTTATGCCTCGCCCGGCGTGGTGGCTGGGAAAATCTTGTGGCCTCCAATCTTATTTCCTTCCGATTGCCGACTTTAAGCTTTCCCGCCAGTGAGTTTCCTATTGACCATCGTAGGCTAGGTTTGTCAAACCCACAGGTGGTGCGCCTGCCATTTCCTTGTGGAATAGTCATTTTTAATTGTTAATATTGGTTGTTTTGAATGATACTTGTCGATTGGTGGCAGGCGGTTTTGAAGAAAGCGGTCAATCCACCGAGGTGCAGAGAAAGACGGACCCATCTGGCGGAAGTGTGACTGAAACTGGGGGAGTGGAGGATGAAATCCGGAGCCGTAAAGGCGCGAACCCAAAACTGATCAGTTACCAAGTGGCTCATGATTGCATACAGACAAGATATGGGAATGTGAAGCGTTTGAGAAACTGAAAGACCATGCGTCTGGGGGAAAACGAAACGCTCTGTAATTGTAGTTTAAATATAGGAAAGTGGAACTAAGAAAGGGCTTTTTTCCCTGGAAAAGATTGGAAAACCATTTCTTTGTAAGAGGAACTATTTCGTTTTACAATGAGGAACTGCAACTTTTTCCTGTTGGAGAAAGCGAAATGTGGAATGTATCAATGCAACTAAATGAATAATGTTGAAAATGAACTACTTCATTTTCAGTTGTGTTTCATTTGCTGTGAGAGTGTTTGACTTCCTGAACCTATGTTCTTGTTGAATGTTCTTCAGTATATTTTATGATGTTTTCCATTGTGAGTAATAAGTGTTGTTCATAAAACGATTAGCTATCTGATTGTTTAAATATCTGTAATTGTTCATGTGTCTTGAATGAAGTATCAGCTATCTGTAATTCTTCATTATGCACGTACAAAATGTATTACTCACCAAAAAATGCTAATTCTGCTCCCTAGGGATAGTTTAGATAAATAGTTTATTTTCTTGTTGCATGTGATTTGAATGTTTGTGGGCCTTAAGACGAACGGTAAGAACCTGTGCATCACATTGTGACTGCTCCCTGCATTTTATCACCCTGCATTGTTAGTTAGGCATCTGCATTTCATAGTTTAAGTCAAAAATGCAAAAAACTCGGTGGACCGGGCCGCAACCGGTAAACCCTTTGTTGTTACCTGACCTACGGTAGCCGGACCGCAAACCGGACGGATTCCCTACACCAAACAGTCAACGGGCTAATTGGGAACGTTGATTGGGGAGAATCCTTTACTGTTGTCGCCTGCGATTTTCCAGACCCCAACAGATAGTTTTTTTTCATCTAAACCTTAATTTTATCAAAATATCCTATGAAAAAAATCTATCGAGCCCTTTTGTTATAACAATTATCACCATCCTATTATTCCATCTAGATTTTAAGTCTATTGGTTGTTATTAAAACCAAATTTTCAACATAGCCTTTAAGAAATAGTTAAAGGCTACAATGTTAATAAGCATAGACAAGTAAATACTCAAAGACATTTCTCCGAAAGTTAATCAACTAATACATTTTCATTCTTCATGAAAGTTAATCAACAAATTGATTTTCATTTTTCATGAGTATTTATACACTAGTAAGAATGAAAAAAAAATGTTGTAATATGAAGAATCGCACTATACTCTAGTCATCAATAATGCAATTATACTATACAATCCATATCTATAAAAGTATAATAAGTGGGCAAATAAAGAGGAAAAACTATAAGCTAATATTAAGTAGTCTTTTATTGATATGTGTGATTACAATCATAGGATTATACATATTTGTGCTCTTTACACAAAAGGAAGGTAGGTTATAGAAAAATAAAGAATTTTAGGCTCCATACCCTCTCCTAAACTTATGAAAAGTTTCATTTTTTTTGAATTTTAATGACATTAATTTTGGTGAGCCACCAGCTTGCTATCAGCTTACTATAAAATCTTTAAATTTAAAATTTAAAACATGATAACTCTATCATAGTTATGAATTTGTCCAAACATAAACGTTGAACATGGTAATCAAATTAAACTTAACAAATTCAATTCGAAACTCTTTGAATGATAATGTATATTTTCCCAACTTACTGTAATATACTTTGTCAATTTCTTTTTGGATCTGGATATGATATTTGGTTTTTGATATCAAGATAACATTTGGTTTCTGATATCAAATAGTGATAAGATTTTAATAATTCCTTGGGTTGGATTATGAAAAATGCTTTTGTAAAGTAGGATGAGCGTTTTTATCCGAGTCCCAGGTCCGTATTGAAAAAACGTGTATATTTTTTTTTGTCTTCTATCTAATTAAATTTCTACACGTCTACCTAGCATTTACCATTTAGCTGCCCTGTTCATTTTCTGTTTTTTCCTGTTCTTGTCTTTTTCTGTGCCAATTGTTTTTCAACCTGTTGTAGACAGGGGCGCTGTCAAGAGTCGCGCTGGTAAATTTGGCAGTGATTTCTGTGACTTGTAGCACAAATCCTGCTCATATTTTCTTCCTTCCCCCTGCTTGTAGACACGGCTCTAATTCGTCATCCCTCCATAAAACACAAAGGATCCTTGGACTTGAACTTGCCATCCATCAAGCTACGCTCATAACATTCAAGCTTCGAATCGTCCTCGTCCTCGACCTTAGGTGATGCGGAGCATGACGAGTGGCGCAAGATCTGAAGGATCCGAACTGGATGTCACCAAGATCCTAGGATTGACACCTGGCAGGCATTTGCCGTTATAAAAAAAAGTGTTTACGGTAGTGAGGAGGGGTTTTAGTTTTTGCTAAGTTTTGCTCTGTTTGCTGTTTAATTAGAGAGAGGGTTCGAGTCAGTAGCTGGGCTCGAGAGTGAATGAATAAAGAGGACCTGCGTGTCCATGGGATTTTCTGTGGGAAAATAAAGGGGGCAGAGTGCCCAGTAGATCTACAGATCTGTACTGAATCTGAGTTGTAATACTCTTTTGGTTCTTCATAATGCAAGTAGGAGTGGCCGGTTTCCAGTGGCCCCTGTCCTCTTCTTCAGTTCCTATATGAATGCTGTCCCCTGGAAACTGTATCCTGTTCAGTTTTTTTTTCTTCTTTAATTTGTTTGGTGAGCTGTAGTTGCAGGTATACCCACCGAGAGTTGGGGTCTGCATCATTAGGGCTTGAATCTCCTCAAATGTTCCACTTTAGGGGCTTGAATCTCCTCAAATGTTCTAAGGAATCTCTTCCTCTGCATCTCCATATTTTTCCCATTGTTGTTAGCAATAGAAGCGACAGCACTGGCCACAAAACTAAACAACTCACACACAAAAATGCTGAGTGCTCTGACTATGGGTGGAGAGCCGAATTTAGAAGACCCATAAGAAAGCAAAAATCTCCTCCAATGTAAATATCCAAGAAGGCTCACACGGTGCAGGCTACCACAACAAAAGTGCCCCACATATCCACGATAGGATTCCCTCTAAATACAAGGTCTACCCAAAAACCACTATCTGGAACGAAAACAAGTTTCTTGCTCCTATCAAGAGTCCCGCGTCAAAATATTCATAGGCGCTGAGCAAATATGAAATGGAGAGGCCAATCAGTGCTGATAAAATTTTGTAATTGTGAATGGGCTTCACTTGATCAATAACTTATGAGGTAAAAAAAAAAACAAGATCTGAACCTTACAGCAAGTTGTTCTGCCGAATACAGTGGATTTGGAGTTCATCCAAAAAATAACATTTCCTATCACCACGAGAAAACTTCATTGTCGATCAAGATAAACTATGGTGGTGCATACAATATAAATTGCCAGGATCAGACTAACGGCAATTACCAGATTTGAAAATGGGTAATGATGCCAAAATTAATCTTAGATAGAATATGAAGAACACCCTCTGCAGAATTAAGGAGAGGACCCAGATCGCCTTTCGAAGCCAGCCAAGGTAGAGCATCATCTTCATCTTCATGAGAAAGCTTAAAAAAATTTGTTCCAAAAAACTTTAAAGGTGTTCTTTACTCCATGGGAGTCCGGTTGATAGAGACATATTTCTTTTTAAACGTTATGCCTTTTGCCTTGACACCTTCAGAAAAAAACAAGAGCGGTTGGATCATTCATGTGAAAGAAAAATAAAAAATGCCTACTTCAATGCAAACAACCCACGCCCACTTTTAGCAGATCAGAATTGATTCAGCAGGCTAAAAGATGCTAAGGTAGATCCACGTTCATACTAGATGAAGGGTGGAGCTCCTACTTGATAGGCGCGGCAAGAATAAACAATCAGATCTAGGAATTAAGATCTGATATGAACAAATATGAATAGTCTCAAATGCTATTTACAGAATGAATACAACCACACCCACAGGCTGAGAAATAGAGCCACATTCGAGGACTGTTGAAATTTCACGAAACCCAAAATTTAAGTTAGCCATTCAGAATTTTCCACATGCTGCTTATAGGGCCACATGGAATTCAAAACCTCGACCTCTTAATGACAAATTTTAACAAACAAATATCCCCGTCTTCAGAATAATTACAAAACCCACAATAACTTGTATGATAGTGCATAAATTGAAATTTAAGCAGAATTGCACACCCTATAGAGAAAAATGAAGAGAGTACTTAAAAAAGTACTGACTTGAATTACCTTGACCGTCATTGAAGAAGCCGACATTGAAGAAGCCAAGGGTCAAACGGTTTCATGGTTTTATATAATCAATCATCATCAGCATCAATATTCAAATCAAGGTCAACACAGCCTAGTAGGAAAATGCAGTAAAACCTACCACGAAAGATATGTCGGAAAGGCCATTCAACTTCATGCAAGTCCTTGGCCACCAACTCTTGAGATGGGGGTTGCTGACTCATATCCTATAAAAGGAGAAAATGATCATTAGATAGGTAAATGGTAATGCTTTTTGAATAACTTCAACCTGCGCTCATGGTAAAAGCAGATGCATATATTCAAGAAGTATGGTACAAAGTGCTAACCAGAGGTGGAAGACATTCATCAGCGTGTCTCCTGAGAACAGAAAACCCTCCATGGGTACTTGTATCCGATGCAGTGAGGGTCTTACAAAAAGAGTACACTAAAGGCTTTGGAGGCAGTGGAGGCAGAGGCTCCTTGTCAACAGAAGACTCGTCCTGCTGTGAAGGGGACGACTCCATATCAGCACATCCAGTTCATGATGAAAGTTAAGTTTATGTGTGAAATCATAAATGGATTTCGCTCTACCAGTATTAAGACTTTAGACTCTAGTGAACATGTCACATGCCGTGGTTATGCACATGATAGACCTAGCTAATTCCAGTCAAGATCCCATACTGTAGTAGTCTTAAATGTGGATTAGCAAACATACCTCTACCTCCGGAACCAAGGTAATTTGAGAAAATACTTCTTCTGTATCAGCTTCAGCCTACAAATCGCCATCAAAAGCAAAGCATAGTAAATCATAACTCAAAGGAACCAAGGTAATCTGCGAAAATATTTTTACTAATTTGATTTCAGCCTACAAAAATCGCTAACAAAAGCAAAGAATAGTAAAACACAACTCAGAGGAACCAAGATAATCTAAGAAAAGACTTCATCTGTATCAGGTTCAGCACAGGATAGTAAAATCCAGCTGCGAACAATAGCTGCAGAGATATCAAACACAATTGTGCCGTAGATCTGGCTTCTCCTATACATACCAGAGCTTCAGGCAAAACTCGACCCTTAAAACTTAAAAGCCATGCAAAATTATGTCAAATTCAAGAAGTCATCAGAATAGTTTATACCTTCAGTTGGACATTGATTACGCGGCAAAGGATCTTGAACGGCAGGTTAAACAAAGGCATATCCTGATCAGCCCCCTGGTTTGTAGATGCTTCAACCTGCAATGCATCACACCTAATTCAAAAATTTAGTTATGTAAAACCCCATTCCAAAAACCACAATAATAAAGCTCCATTATTCCTCACAAATTTGAAATAGACAATTATAAAAAAAAAACATAAAAAATAAATGGCAGTTGATGAATAGATAATTGGTAGCTATCCTTATAATTAACCATTCATAAAAAAATAAATATATACATATCATTATCATAACCTTTTTTATAGACATTCAAAACAGTGACAGAGGAATAGTAGGATAATAGGTATTTAAAACTATCATCTTCTTCGGCCAAACAATTCGCACCTAACATAGGGCATGAGTTATCCATTAAGCTGCAGAGCATTTAATGAGGCTGCAGCAAGCTTGATGATCGTTGGATCTTAAGCTACTCAAGATCCAACTGTCATCAACCGTGCTGCAGCCGCATTAAATGCTCTGCAGCTCAATGGATAGCTCTTACCCTAACATAGGGCATCTAAACGTGATCACTGAACTGTCATAACTTGGGTCATTAAGCCCGGGCCAGAAGTACTCAATCTTACACAAAATGACAAACTGACAACTTCTAGACGACGCTCCATTATCCATGTGCGGAGCTTAACAAACACTTCCTTGGTCAATGGTTATGGTTGTGCAGATCACCATTCAAAAACGTGATGGTTTGAAGACATACGAAAAAATGATGTAACATATCATTTTAGTTGCGATTAACAAATTTTCTGTTTAACTGGATAAATTTTGTGTTTTAAAGGATCTTAGTAAGAAAAGTATTTTCCGAGTCCTTGAGGTGTTTACATAACATTTTCTGCAGTATGATCACAATATACATTATTGGATGCCAAGTTTTAGGGAACAAGTTGAACATAAATTTTCTGTTTTACAAGATATTTTTCAAAACCATAGATAATCATGTTAATGAAATATTTTGTGAGGGCTATCTTGTGAGCTTTGAGCTGTAAACGGTGTTTTAATAGTGATCCATATCTAGTTATAGTAGTGTTGGATGGTTTCTATAGCAACAATAACACCATTTATTCCACGATTCAACACAAATTTTATTAATTTTAAAAAAATCATTAAGTTTATTATTATTGATAAAATAAATTAAATATTAAAACATAGTTTTTAGAAATTTTCATGCTTTTCTTTCAAATCTTATATAGTTGGAATAGTACCTGCAATTAATGACGATAATCTAAACACAGGCTCACCCATTGTATCAAGTGGATTAATAAATTGATATATTAGCGACATCAATTTTAAAGCGACCATAATTTTAAAGCAACAATTTTTAAATTGTCCGCAGCGTTGTGCGTGTTATCAGCACCCGTAGGCACACTTGTCATGCTTTCTAAAAACACATTAAAAAGTTACCATTTCCTTTCAATACTATTTATCCTAAACTCTGTTAACTAGACTACAGGGTAGCATTGTTTAGGCACCTCAAAAATCAAAGATTGTTTTTGTAGTTTTATGGATAATAATATAAAAGTCAAGAATATAAGGATAGGTACAGAGTAACAAAGATCTGAAAACATCAGATAATATATGCATAAGAAAAAAAATTTAAAGAAGGAACAACAGTACAACTTTCAAGATACATGAGATAGGTTCAAAGCATATAAACACAAAGAATAAACAAACAGTTCATTCACTGCATCATATGTAAAAATATAGGTGCTCAAAAATACATTTCAAACATCATTTAGCAGTAATATCCACTTGCCAACATAGACATTTATATAGAAGACATCTATATAAACAAAAATGCAGACAAAGGTTCAAACAAAACCACAGAATATTAACACAATATATAGTTTAAAGCTAGCTCCAAATAGATAATAAATTCATTCATTCAGTAAATAATTTCTTACACAGATATAGTATTGCAGAACTATACACAAGCTTCCATCATATGTCGACCCTCATGTGTCTCCTCGTTTCAAAACAAAATCTTACAATTTATAGGAAAAGTGGTCTTTAGCTAAGTTGTTCCTAGATCCACTTTCTTTGGATCTAAGTCTACTAAAAATAAAAAGAGTATCAACTAACTATGAGATATGTATTATTCATTCAGAGTTGAATATCAAATTAAAATCTCCCAACAAATTCTACCAACGTAACAAGGCCATTTACTCCAGACTAGAGTTCTTGTGTTGATTGCTACTATTTAACTGAAGGGGACTACCTTCTAAGAATAACCCAATCAATTTCCGACCAAATACTAAGCACCCTACTTTTGTAACAAACTTACTGACCAATTTTCATACTGTCTGTGTGCTTTACTTTTCTTTGTTTTCTGAGTAGAATGAGATGTTGTTGCACCTTCATTGACCACACGAAGGTCTCCAAACAAAATGTATACCAGAACTTGCGAGACAGAATAAACTCGAGGATGACAAAAGGTTTCCTGTGTCCAGCCAATGAAGGTAAACAATCAGAAGTGACTACAGTATTAGTTTGATTTCTCCAATGATCATGATACCTGTAATATTGTCCTGGGGTTCCTTTGATGACCTCGGCAAGATGTCCATAAATCTCAAGTTTCCCAATGTGACCCTTTTCCTTCTTCAAAATATATAGAGAAAGTGAGGAATAATGAACTTGAAGAAGATCAACTTGCATTGCGTGAGTGACAGACTCAAGATCAACAACAATACTATCCAGGCGCTCTTTCATGTTTCCAGAATATTCCATCTACTGCTTGAAATCTTCAAATTGCTTCTCCATTGTTTCTTCGTCTGCCAAACTAGCGGTCGTGGAGAGCATTCTTTTGGTGCTTACATTATGGATGTATTATACCATCCCCAATGCCCATTTTCTTTTGATTTCAATGTGCATCAGACTTGAGATTTACATCGATAAGACCACCCAAATTCTCCTTTCCCTGATTATTGTGCTCTGAAGCAAACTTTGAACCATCATATTTCCTGGGAAGCATTCGTACATGCATGGTATGTTGCTTTGTTTTGAAATCTTGCTGAGGACAAAGACTTGATTCTTTGGTAGTCTTAACATCTAAGATTGCATGCCCCTAACCATGCATTTTCTTTTGATAGTTATGAATATCAGACTTCAATGCATTTATAATAACTCCCATCTTCTATTCTTCCCATTTAAAACTTTCCAGGGTTGAACTCAAACCATGATGCTTCTTTGGCGATACTGTCATGGACTTGTCATGCCACTTTAACTCTTCAGGTTCCTGAGAGGTAAACTCTGAGTTTTCAGTGTCCTTAGTGTATTATTTCAAGTCATCCTGACTAATCGATATCATTTGATTGTCTTGTTCATAAGTCTTCAAATATATATCCATAATTCCACCGGTCTTCTCTTCTACCATACTAGTATAATATAATACATGCACGATTATACCATCTCCATTGCCCATTTTCCTTTGATGATCCTACATAACATATTTGTGGTCTTCATCCATAAGACCCACCAAATTATCCTTGATATGACTATAGTGTTTTGAAGCAAACTTTGAACCATCACATTTGACAGGAATCACCAATACAGGCATGGAAGGTTGCTCCGACTTGACAGTTTTTTGAGAACTAAGACTTGACACTTTAGTATTCTAAACCCTAGCAAAAAACCCTGCCACAAACAACTCTACAATGACTACACAAATTTATGTTTATGCTGCAAAGCTTGGGACATTTTGGATATTGTAAACAGTGGGAATATTTTGTAGAGGTTTAGAATGTTTCCTCTTTCAAATTCCTCAAATGCCCATACTGACAATTTCTTCCTCCTTGAGATCATGGTATCAAAATTCCTTTTACTACATTTGAGGTTGTAGACACAATGCTGGAGGTGGAGGTCACAGAAGATAACATGAAACCCTCTTTGGATATCAATCATCGTTTCACATCGAACTAATAGGGTACAGAGTATTGAGTTCAAAATGATCTTTCAATGTGGATTGGTACAAGTGTTCTTCCAGGTGTGACTCAGATCCAACTATCGGTTTGTTAACAAGAACAAACCCCAAATATTGATCAGCTGCATGATTGTTTGATAACCTTGCACATAACCCTAACCTTGGCAAGTTGGAAGCGCGCATGCATATGAATGATGAGATGTGTTACCGGCTTGTGTTAAAACATAGGATATAAAAAACATTGCATTCATTTTCATTATATGAAAATACATTTATTAATTTAAAGCAACTTAAGTCTTAAACCAAAATATTTGTAAAATGCAAAAATATATTTAAAACGAAATCAAAACAACCCAAACATAGGAGAATAAGAAAATCAAAGGGGATAACTTATCTAATATAGAAAAATAGGCCTAGGGAAAATAGCTGACAGACCTAGGACAAACATTGGCTCCATCTGGGGATGGCATTGCCTCGTGATTTGTGAAGAACTTTAGACCAAGTGCCTTTTAATTTCTGTCAACCATAACTCATAACTGCTACTAATCAATCGGGCTATGGAGTCATTTACCAAATCTCTGCAACTTTTTCAAACTCTGAACACACACCTCTGAAATGACAAAATACTGCTGCAAGACAACACACTAAAAATAATATACATGTGCGTATGCCGATCTTATTCTTCCACCTACTCCTACTTCTAATCAGTAGACACACGCTAATCATGTGTAATCATACCTCCAATGTTCAAAGCCATGATAGCATCCAACCAACTATAACAACTTCTTCCAGGTAGATAGAAATCGAAGAATAATTTATCATTCGAAGCAAAAGTTTAATTTGCAAAGAATACTTAAAATCATATTCTACTTTGATTCCAAATTCAAGAAAGCTGAAATTTTTTTATAACCATGACTCCATGTAAATGGCCACTGGGTCCCACCAATTGTGCGGTTGATGTAAAAGAGAAGGATGCCTCCATATATTTTCTGCTCTATGGAAGATATCAGACTTCTTTTCTTGAAATGTTGCAAATGAAGAAGCATAAAAGAAAACATTGTTTCCTTTATTTTCAGCTATAATAACATCATTGTGTTTAGTGTATCCTTAAAAAATAGATACAAGTTTACTGATTTCTGGAGGTTGTTGTTCAACAACTAGTAAAGAAGAAAGTTGTGTAAGCTTCTCTTGTAACTGCTTTCCATCTCCTTCATTTCTTTTTAAAACATCTGAATCATATTTTCCACACACTGCTTCGCTACTGAAAAATTCCATAGGTGTTGATTTAGAAGACTCTTCCTCTAAATCATCCGGACATATATCATAAATGGAATGACCTACATAACTGTCACAATGATCTTTGACATAGTTAAGTTGAAAAACATCTCCAATAGTTTTATGATTAAAAATTTGTTAAAAATTGTCTTAAACAATGGGATGATCATCAAATAATTTGGATACAACAATTTCATCCTTCGAAATAGAATCAAGGGCATCTTTAATTCGACTATCATCAACACCAACTTTAACGTCCTGCAAATCTTCATCAAAAGTGTGATTTTCAATGTTTTCTTCAATAGAGGGTCGAGCTTCACAAGGTTTTTCAACAATAAACTCTACATGATAATGATGTCTTGAATACTGAAAACTGTCAAATATCTCCTGGACTTCATATTTTTGAAATATTTCTTCATGAATATCATCAGTAAGGCTATATTGATCGTTATTACTAAGATTTCTTGAACTTAAACTGTTCACAATAGTCCTCTAAAAGGAGATCAGCTGAATAAATCCTCTTGGAATAGACATAAAAGACAACATGGAAATATTTTATTAACGAAATGCTAGAGATAGGAAGGGATCGGTACCACTGTTTGGCCTCTCCTTCCAAGGAATACATAAACATTTTCAACAATACATCCTCGTGATGAATATCGAGCGGGTCCATGTATTGATGAAACTCAATCAAGTGTTGTTTCGGATGGTCATGATCATCTCCTCTAAATATTGGAAGGAAGTCTCTCCATTTATCCATAGTAGGCACATCATTTGGAAGATTCAGAACAACTAGAAAATTAAAAGGTGCAAACCTTGTAGCCACAATGGCTTCCATGGTTTTTGACATTTTGAACCGGTGGAGTCTCCAATAGATCCTTCCTCCGTGAAGTCACCAGTGAAAAAATGTAGTCTAAAGTGTGTAACTAGCCCTTGTTCACCATCAAAGACTGGATCTAATGGTTGTCAAACCAATGAAGAACTTCTATGCTTCTTCCCTAGTATGGTCGCCAAAAGATGTTTATCCTAAATTCTACTAACTACACTATAGGGCAGCCGTGTTTAGGTAGCTCGAAAATCAAAGATTGTTTTTGTGGTATTATGGATAACAATATAAAAGTCAAGAATATAAGGACAGATATAGAGAAACAAATATCTGAAAACATTAGATAATATATGCATAAGGACAAAATTTTAAAGAAGGAATAACAGTACAACTTTTAGGATACAGGAGATAGTTTCAAAGCATATAAACACAAAGAATAAACAAACCGTTCATTCACTACATCATATGTAAAAATACAGGTGCTCAAAAATACATTTCAAACATTATTTAGTAGTAATATCCACTTGCTAACACATGCATTTATATAGAAGACATCTATATAAACAAAAATGCAGACAAAGTTTCAAACAGAACCACAAAATATCAACACAATATATAGTTTAAACCTAGCTCCAAAAAGAAAATAAAGTCATTCATTCAGTAAAGAAGATCTTACACAGATATAGTATTGCAAAACTGTACACAAGCTTCCATCATATGTCAACCCTCGTGTGTCTCCCTATTTCAAAACAAAAACTTACAATATATAAGAAAAGTAGTCTTTCGCTGAGTTGTTCCTAGATCCACTTTATTTGGATCTAAGTCTACTAAAAATAGAAAGAGTATAGACTAACTATGACATATGTATTATTCATTTAGAGTTGAATATCAAATTAAAATCTCCCAGCAACTTCTGCCAGCGCAACAAGGCCATCTACTCCCAGCTAGAGTTCTTGTGCTGAATGCTACTATTTAACTTAAGGGGACTTCCTTCTAAGAATAACCCAGTCAATTTTCGACCAAATACAAAGCACCCTACTTTTGTAACAAACTTACTGACCAATTTTCTGACTGTTTGTGTTCTTTACTTTTCTTTGTTTTCTAAGTAGAATGAGATGTTGCTGCATCTTCGTTGACCACAAGCAACTCTCCAAAAAAAATGTCTACCAGAATTTTCTAGACAGAATAAACTCGAGGATGACAGAAGGTTTCCTGTGTCCAGCCAATAAAGGTAAACAATCAGAAATACTACAGTATTAGTTTGATTTCTCTCCAATGATCGTGATACCTGTAATATTTTCCCGGGGTTCCTTTGATGACCTTGGCAAGCTGTCCATAAAGCTCCTTGAGTTTCCCAATGTGAACCTTTTCCTTCTTTAAAATGTCTAGAGAAAGTGAGGAATAATGAACTTGAAGAAGACTAGACTGCCTTACGCGAGTGACAGGCTCAAGATCATCAACAATACTAGGCAGACACTCTTTCACGTTTCCATAATCTTCCATCTGCTACTTGAAGTCCTCAAATTGCTTCTCCATTGTTTCTTCGTCTGCCAAAATAGCAGAGGTGGAGAGCGTTCTTCTAACGCTTACATTCTGGATGTATTATACCATTCCCAATGCCCATTTTCTTTTGATTGCCATGTGCATCAGACTTGAGATTTACATCGATAAGACCACCCAAGTTATCCTTTGCTTGATTATTTTGCTCTGAAGCAAACTTTGAACCATCATATTTCCTTGGAATAATTCATATAGGCATGGCATGTTGCTTTGTTTTGACATCTTGTTGAGGACAAAGACTTGATTCTTCAGTAGTGTTAACATCTAAGATTACATGCCCCTGCCCATCCATTTTCTTTTGATTGTTATGAATATCATACTTCAATGAATTTATAATGTCGCCCATCTTATCTTCGGCCCATTTAAAACTTTTTGGGGCTGAATTCAAACCATGATGCTTCTTTGGAGATACTATCATGGAATTGTCATTTCGCTTTAACTCTTCAGTATCCTGAGTGGTAAAATATGAGTTTCCATTGTCCTTAGTCTATCCTTTCAAGTCATCCTGACTAATCAATATCATTTGATTGTCTTGTACATGAGTCTTTGTAACACCCTAGTTTTGACCCCATGGTATTGAATTGGATGTGATGTAAATATTGTATTTAATCATGGCGTGGAGCTCAAGGCAAAGGCCCCACCATGGATTTAGTATTTTATGTTTCGGCGATTAAAATCGATGTCGATGGATTATGTGCTAGCTAGGAACAATATGTTTGAGACATCATGTAAAATGTAAATTAGTAAAAATACCACAACTAGATATGCGCCGCAACATTAAAGAGATGGGGTATGATTTCACAAGGATTAAGGAGGGGGGATTATTCAAACCCTTGAGCCTATGGGAAAAATCCCAATGTCCAAGGGGAGAACCCATAAGATTTCAACTACCCAATTTGTCCTTTTGTCCCCAGTCATCTAGAAGTGGTTGAAGAAGTTATCTCCTTGGGATGGGAAAGGTATGGAGGTCAAATTCGAATTCGGGAAGTCACCCATTTTTGAAAAGTGAGTTTTTGACTTGTGGGGAAAGTAAAATGTTGGGAAGGCATGCCCAAGCCATGATGCACCCATGAATTTTATTTCTCACCCATCCTCATGGAGTTTTGGCTCTCTCACGCAGCAGGAAGAGGCTGAGCTCTCTCCTCCACGATTCGGCTGTAGATTCCTTCCCTTCCCCATACCCAGAATGCTTTTTGGGTGTTGCTGGGTGAATGGTAAGAAAGGGGCCACAATTTTGGGGTTTGAGGAGGTCATTTTTTCTGTTGTGAGCAAGCTAGGGTTCTCCTCCACATTTTTGCAATTTACCCATTTTTATCCATGGCTGGAAAGTCGTTTTTGGGTTGCTGAGTGTATGTGCAGCTGGAAAAAACCATTTTTTTGGTGTGGCTGAGTGAAAATGCAGCATAGATTTATGTATTAAGGGTTTGGAGAGGGTGTATTCTCATTCCTCATGTGACGATGGTTTGCTGAGTGTTTCCCTCACGAATTTTTGTGTGTTCCTCATTATTCTCCAAGTCGGAAGCTTGTTTGTGTAGAGTTCAGTGGTTGAGAAGGTAGACCCATGTTTTGGGTGTGAATAGAGGTTTTTTTTACCTCTGTGAAGTCCAAGGGTGTTCCCTAAAACGATTTTCTCTCCTGGGTTGTTTTTCCCCACCTACCATTTCTGTTTGTGGTTGTCAAACATTTTTCTTCATGCCCAGCAATGGTATTTTGCTGTGAAGGGAATCCATGTGAAGGTTTGATTGGTTGAGTAAGTGCAAGGAACCCTTGTGTTGTTAGCTTGTTTCCTTAGCAACCTGTGAAACCCAATTTCTTATTAGCTTGACTGGACAATCTGTGAAACCCAACTGTATGTTGGCTTGACTATGGATGTATGGTTTTGTCGTGTATAAGCCTGTTGTTCCCTAGTGCCTTGTGGAATCATGCCCAGCTCGGGGGTGGTAGTGATGCTGAGAGATTAATGAGCACACTGGCCCATGGTTGGGTGGAACGTTGCAGCGACGTAGCTAGTTGCGGTCCAACTTCCTTTCAAGATAAGTATTCTTGTGCTTAATCTTTGCAAACTATTTGTCTTATGAATTAATATGAACATGTTGAATGTTTGAGTGAATGAATGAATGAATGCATTGATTCTGTTGTGTGTTAATGTATATGCATATGTTCTTATGTTCAATACATGGAATGCTTGTAAGGACGATTTTCTTCCGCTATATAATTGTAATTGTTATGCATCTATACATGTTTTTAATCCAATGAATTTTTATGTTTATGTTCATGGGGATAGATCGCCCATATGATATAAGGAGAAGCTTAGTCACATCCTCTCCATCGTTGGTATGACGGATGGGGACGTGACAGTCTTCAAATATGTATCCATAATTCCACCAATCATCTCTTCTACCATACTAGTACAATCTAAGACATGCACTATTATACCATCTCCATTGCCAATTTTCCTTTGATGATCATGCACAACAGATTTGAGGTCTTCATCCATAAGACCCACCAAATTCTCCTTGATCTGACTATGGCGTTTTGAAGCAAAATTTGAACCATCACATTTGACATGCATCACTAGTACAGGCATGGCAGGTTGCTCTGACTTGACATTTTTCTGAGAATGATACTTTAGCATTCTAAACCCTAGCAAAAACCCCCGCCACAAACAACTCTACAATGACTCCACAAATTTATGTTTATGCTTCAAAGCTTGGGAGGTTTTGGATATTGTAAATGGTGGGAATATTTTGTAGAGGTTTAGAACATTTCCTCTTTCAAATTCCTCAAATTCCCATACTAACAATTTCTTCCTCTTTGAGATCATGGTATCAAAATTCCTTTTACTGCATTTGAGGCTGTAGACACAATGTTGGAGGTGGAGGTCATAGAAGATAACATAAAACCCTCTTTGGAGATCAATCATTGTTTCACATTGAACTGATAGGGTACTGAGTATTGAGTTGAAAATGATATTTGGATGTGGACTGGTACAAGTTTTCTTCCAGGTGTGACTTAGAGCCAACTATCGGCTTGTTAGCAGGAACAAACCCCAAAGAATGATGAGCTGCATGATTGTTTTATAACCCTGCACATAACCCTAACCTTGGCAATCTGGAAGCGCACATGCATATGAATGATGAGATGCGTTAACAGCTTTTGTTAAAACATAGGATATAAAAAGACATTGCATTCATTTTCATTATATGAAAAGACATTTATTAATCTAAATGAGCTTAAGTCTTAAACCAAAATATTTGCAAAATGCAAAAAGATATTTAAAACGAAATCAAAACAACCCAAACATAGGAGAATAAGAAAATCAAAGGGGAAAAAATTATCTAAGATAGAAAGATAGTCGTAGGGAAAATAACTGACATAACTAGGACAAATAAATACCTTACCATAGAAATAATACATAAGGAGAAGCATTAAAAAAGACCAAACAAACAATACGTGAGCATAAAAGCATAAAAACAATAACAATACTCGAGCATTTATAACAAGTTCCCGCCTAATGGCAATCAACATCAACTTGGAGAGAGAAAGTTATTGTCAAGTAAATATTAATTAATCAACTTAAGGTATATTATTTACTCATCCACAAGTCTCATTAAACAATAGGCATGAGGTGGCAATGTCTCGGAGGTTGTCACTTGCTCTTGCGACAAAGAGNTATATATATATATATATATATTTACATAATGTTCATTATTTATTTATTGATTTTGAAATAATAAATAAAAAAACACTTTCTCATTATAAAAATAATTAATGCATTAATGCATGGTTTGATTTTATTTTACTTTTGTGAATGAAATTTACAATAGGAAGAGTATATAAAACTTTGCCCAAAAGTATACTCCAGCATAAAAGCTTAATTACCAAAACCTTTTTAGCCTAAAAACTTAATTACCAAAAAAATTTCATTTTCTAAAAAGGTGATAAGCCCATGTGAATTGGATATTTGGAACTTTTTAGCCCAGAAGCTTAGTTACCAAGAAACTTTCATTTAAAAAAAAGGTGATAAGCCCATGTGAATTGCCTATTTGGAACGCATGACTTGTCAAATTTTTGGGTATTAATGCATATAAGGGAGTGATACCTTAATGATAATTTAAAATTCCTGTAAAAGCCATGTTTAGAATATATCATATTCCATTCTAAAATTAAAGTGTAAAAGGGCATAACTTACGCATTGATGAAATATCATCTTACGAAACGTTTATTGGATTTTGATTCTCGTTTTCGTTTGACTTGTTGACATGAAGTTCGCTTATTACAAATATTATTTTTGGCACAATTGAATGGTAGTAAATGTTTGAAGATTACATCTTCCATGAAGATTACATTGGATCTTCCATATCATTGGACCGTTTGGTTGCATTGGATACCACTTTATTATTCTCACCCAAGCAGATCATAACCAAATTACAAGTTTCGCTTGGAGAAGCCCAAATTTCATGATGCGAGGTTTCAAGGGTGTAGCTATTACCTTCATTTCTGAGGAGGAAGAAATGGAAAAAAATGGATGGTTGTCATCACAAGATACGTTCACATAGTTATTATATTGTTCACATTATTATCCTCAAAATTCAATTTGACATATACCCACAACTCAAAGCACAATTATGAACATGATTTTGTCTGCTAAAAGAATTACATGTTCTTGTAAAAAAAATGCCACCCGAGCACCAAATCGCTGAGAAAATGATCGGTGTGGAAGGAAGAAGCCATTTAGATCGTTGACATCATCACTGCAGTTTTCCTCGTTAAATAATTCTATGTCTTACATTACTTCATAGAATTACTTTGTTGCTTTGTGGATTTTAGAAAAGCTTTTAATACATTGCCTAGAAATAACCTATGGAATAGGCTAGATGAGCTTAAGGTTCCTTTTGAGTTGAGAATTGTCGCGACAAGGTTATACAAAAAGATCATTGTCAAGTTTAAGGATAATGAAGAGTGAACAACAAATATAAATTTTAATATTGGAGTTAAACAAGGTTTCCCCCTCTCCCTACCCTTTTCGGTATTTACATTGATAAGCTAGAAAGTTGTTTAGAAGAAGCTTTTTGCTCTAACATGGGTATCATTGTTAACACCGACAAGACAAAAATCATGATTATAAAATCTAAGAAAGACACCTATGCAAATTTTTATTTATGATAATAGAAATCTAGAGGAAGTGACTTCTTACAAGTATCTCGGAATTGATATTCATCACAAGCTCAATTAGAACTATAACATTGAGAAAATGACTAATGGAGGATGGAAAGCTTATTTTGGTCTTGAAAATAAATGTAAATCAACCAATATGGTCGTGTGAAATAAAAAGAAGTTCCTATTTGAAACTCGTGTCATCCATGTTATCTTATATGGTTGTGAAGTATGGGAGTGCAACATTTCTAGAGAATCTTGGAGGAAGATTGAGCAAATCTAGAAGTGGTTCAGAACTTATAACCTCAAAATTAAAAGCAATATGCCTTATCCTATTCTCCTCATAAAAGTGGGTCTTTCCACCATCGAGAGAATGGCTATGACTAGGTACTTGATGTACAAGCATAAGATAAATACCATGGGAAATGAGAGACTTCCTAAAATTGCTTTAAACTCAAGTCAAAACCAACTACGCCTCAAGTGGTGCTCGGGTAAAGATATCATGGCTTGGTTAAACCATTGGGGCATTGATGAAAAGGACATTTTGCAGAACATTGATAATGTCAAAAATATTATTACTTCCAAGTTTAAAGAGAAATTGTGGTGTGAGGAAAATCTAGCGGTTAAGAAAAAATTAAGATACTATAAAGAGGTCATTAATCCTAATTTGGAAGATCAAAAGTATCTCTCAATAGTAACTAGCTCATGAAAGAAATTGAATATAGCCAAGATTAGAATGAACTCTCATGAACTGCATAGCAAAACAAAGTGTTGGACTATTCCTAAAACTCCATGGGAGGAAAGGGTTTTCCATCTATGTGAGTCTATGAGTGTTGAGGATGAAAATCACTTTCTCTTAGAGTGCCCTACTTACACCCACATTAGATACGAGTTTCATAGTATTTGTTACAATACAAACCTTTATAACCTCCTAGCTTGCGAATAAGAGTTTAAAGTAAACCAAGTATTATCCTTCTTAAAGTCCTATAGACCAAAGTTGATCTAAGTAGAAGTTAATGATGATGATGATGATCAATCTAATCATAATCCATCATACATTAATATAATTAATACATGATCAACTAATAAATATATTATTAATAATACAATAAAATCAAGGCTAATACCATATAATTATTAAACTATATTAAACAATATATAACCAATCTTTAACATATTAATACATGGTCCATAAAATCATTTATAATATATAATAACAAATATTAATACCATGCTATTGTTAGAGATAATGTTTATCTTGTTGTGAGCTCTTGATAGATGGGAGATTCTCTCCTAACTTTTGTATGGTTGAGATATTATCTCAACCTTTACTAGCTATATTTAGTATCTTTTAGTCATCTCTCATCTCTATATATTAGAAATATCAGTTGTACATAAGATTAAAATACTAATAGATTTTATATTGTGTTCCTTAATGTCTCCTCTCTCCATTTCTAAACCTTATGTATCATATATTTAATACATAATGTATATAAAAATGAATATTAATATCATGATGATGATAATAGGCATTATTTGATGATATTTAAATATACATTTATTCACTAATAATATTAATGGTTATTTCCATAGAGAGGAAAATGTTATGAATCGATTTGAAAAAAAGATTGTCCGAGAGTAAAGGACGTGCATTCAAAGATATAGTTCTTTGTTTATTAAAGAAAATTGAAGGAGATCTTTTTCAATGTACCAACAAAAGCTTCTTTTTGTTTCCAAAAAAAACACAACATTTTTTATAAAATGTTTGTAAAAGAGTATAGTCTGAACTTCGAGAGAAGTCCGCAAGAGTCCGGCGTAGATAGACAGTGTCCCAAAATGGATACCAACATAAACAACCAGTGGAAAAATAAAAATTAAAACATCTACAGGGAGCTCGAAACAAAAGAGCCCAAAAAATAAGAAAGGTCGAAGTGACCACCCCGTAAATACAGAGGAACAACCAAAAAGAAATAGCAGGATGATCAATCGAAAGCTGGAAATGAGCCACGCTCAATCAAGGATCCGTCAAACTCAAACTTATTGAAAAAGATGCAATCTCCAGTCAACTAAAGGGCTAGTTTTGAGAGGCCATCCGCCATCGAATTATGTTCACAAAATATATGTGAAAAAACTAAATCTTGGAATGAGTCGATCAACATCCTAACCCACCTAAGCCATGGAGACAAATAAGTTGAAGGGATGAGGTGGATGCCAACAGCCCAGTTGATAATAATCTTCGAGCCCCCAAAGATTTGAATCCCATCCAGAGATGATAACTGCTGTAATTCTCCAAATATAATATGGCCCATGCGCCACATAAACTAGAAAGCTCCCGAGAAGCACCGTTAAAGAAGCCTACCATCCTTCGTGCAAAAACCATATTCTTTGGCACCCTAACTTTTTGACGAACTAGACCCCTATTGGAGAGATCCCCCTCGCTTTCAATGAACGCCTTCAATCCCTTGTTTGCCACTTCTGAGTGATCAATCCGCTTAACTTCAAAACTGATAAGATTACAGCACCTCCATAACTCCCACATAATGAAACAAGGAAGAGTTTTCCATCCAGGATATTTTTTACGCCAGCAACAGAAACTGGATGACAAAGAATCCCCGCTCCAAGGGAAATTGTCATTTATAATGGCTCCAATTCGTTTCCAAACTGAAATACAATGAATGCAATAAACGAATAAATGGAAGATGATTTCTTCATTTTGTCCACATAACAAACATATGCCAGGACCAGACAACCCTCTCCAATTAAGATTATCCCATGAGAGTAGGAAGTTTTCTAATGCCAACCAACAACAAATGGCAGTCTGGAGGGGAATTTTCCAATCCAAGATCTGAAACCACCACTCAATTCTTTTTGGATCTTCACTTAACAGTGACTGATATGCCAACTTTGCAGAAATATTCCCCCCCACCAGATCATACAACCATCTAATCTCATATGAGCTAGAATTTAAGGTTATTGCTCCTAGCTTTAAGCCATGAACATAAGTAGTCTATTCCAACGCTTGTG
This sequence comes from Pseudotsuga menziesii, assembly GCA_001517045.1. Taxonomy (NCBI): domain Eukaryota; kingdom Viridiplantae; phylum Streptophyta; class Pinopsida; order Pinales; family Pinaceae; genus Pseudotsuga; species Pseudotsuga menziesii. The sequence goes on along the minus strand of LPNX010370596.1, from coordinate 355,612 downwards.
ATCCATATAGTCTCAGTTGAGCTGCTGATAACCAACCCTGTAAAGAGGATCCCCAAGCCGAAGAAGATGCAATATGGTAGAGGGAGAAAAAACCCCTGCAACGGAGAAGGAATATGAGTTCACGTGATAGTGTGTAAATCACAGGTCCTCCAAAGATCGGATCCTCACCAACATGAACAGACCTCCCATCTCCTGGTTCCCATGCCAGCCATGAAGAGAAAAGGTTGAAAGCTCCCAACAAGCCATCCCATATGTTAGATATATTTCTGCTTGGCTTCTTAAAATTCCTCACCCATTGAACCATTGTAGACCTGCTCATATATTTACCTTTTATTACCTTGGACCATAAACCGTCCCCAGAGATAACAAGCCAAATACTTTTTTCCCTCAGGGCCAAATAAAAAAGGTGCATGTCCTTTAGACCCCACCCCCCATTTCCCTCCTGGCGGGAAATGACCTCCCAGTGGACCAGGTGATATTTCGACTGCTTCACCTCTCTAGACCATATGAAGGCCATAATCATTATTCTGATCTTGTTTATAATGAATTTAGGTACTTTGCATAAAGAGAACCAAAACACCACCATGTTCAAAAGAACCTCCCGGGTGAAAGCCAAGCGACCACCAATTGATAACCACCACCAGCCCCATCTTTTTATTCTACGTTCAAACCTCTGGAGAAACCACCTCTAGTCGCAGGATAAGTAACCATTGGGTTTTAAAAAGAAACCCAGGTATTTTGTTCCATCCACTAACGAATATGGGGACATCTGCATCAAACTTTCCATCTCAGCCCATAAAATCTCAGAAGCCTTGTGTAACATTAATCTGGATTTGATTTCGTTTATTCTTAAACCCGATACGAGACATAAATTCTGAACGATTACCTTGATTTAGGACCATTCCCAGATGGAATCAGAACCCATAATCATAATGTTATCTACGAACATGAGGTGAGTGACGTAAATATTTTTGCATACCTTAATACCTGTGATCAAGCCCAAACGCTTTGCTTTCAGAAGAGATCTGCTCAATCCTTCAATCACCAACATAAATAGGAAAGGCGACAATGGGTAACCCTGACATAACCCACGCTCAGCTTGAAAAAACTCCATTGGGGAGCCATTGACAATCACAACGAAAGATATCGAGGTTACGCACCCCATTATCCACTTCATCATTCTGAACGGGATGCCAATTTGGATCAATATCAAACGTAAGAAACCCCACGATACCCGATCGTAAGCTCCGTTCAGATCTAGTTGTAAAGAACCAGCTTCCATTGCTTTGAGTTTTACACTGTGGAAAACCTCTTGCGCTACCCCCACAGCGTCATGGATCTGGCGATTCTGGAGGAATCTGAATTGCTCCGCCGAAATACCTCTCGAGAGGATTGGTTTCAGCCTGTTGGCTATGACCTTTACTATTAACTTGTAAACATAGTTACATAATGAAATCGGCAGAAAGTCCCCGAAGTCTTTTGTGAGTGACTTGTTTGGGATTATTGCCAAGAAATTCGAATTCAAGTCCCCATGGATCACTCCCCTGATCCTAGAGCCTTCTACAGCTTGCAGTAGGTTTGGCCCCATAAGCTCGAAACATTCCATAAGAATCTCCATGGTACACCCATCTGGACCTGGGCTTTTTGATTTGGCAGACCCATATAACCGACTTCAATTCTGCCATCTTAACAGGTAGAAACATATCATCACCTTCCTCTTCGCTAAACCTTCAGGGAAATTATTTAACTACCTTCAATTGTTCAATGACCGAGATATTCCCTTCTTTGCTGAAGTAGGATTTATAATAATCTCGAGCTTCCGTGGATATGCCTGCTTGGTCCTTTATCATCAACCCCACCTCTGATTTTACTACCCAAATGTGATTGACATTCTGTTTATGATTTGCGAATTTATGAAAAAAATTGCTATTCGAGTCTCCCACTTCTAGCCAAACCATGCGACTGGATAGCCTAGCCTTTTCAAACTCAATCTGCAATAGGGAAGCTTTCTGTTTTTCAAGGCACATCAAAAGGTCTTTTTCTTGTTGGTTCCAAACTACCAGGGTAGACTTCGCCAATAATTCTCCAATTTTTCCTTCAATGTCTTTTTATTCAAGGCAGATCGCGCTTTAACCCAGCCTTTTACCTCCCCTTTTAACCTATACATCTTGTCATATAGAAGGTCCAGAGGGAGTAATTCATGTGCATAATCTTCAGCCAACCATACCTTAGCGATCAAATCTTTGAACCCATCCACTTTCAGCCACTCATGATTGAACTTGAAAGGCCTAGGTGGGCCTGAGTCACCCATTACCATTTCGAGAGAAATAACATGATGGTCTGAAAAGTCTTAAGGGATCCACCCATGACCTGAAATTTTTCATTTTATCCAGTAACGACCCAACCAACAAAAATATGTCAATTCGCTTTGATACCCGATCCAAGCTTACCCGACCATTTCTCTAGGTAGGAGTCAGTGGATAAGGTTCCACATCCACTAGGTTTGCTGACCCAAATAGTTCCACGAAGTAGTCACCCGCAGAATCCAACTTTGCTTTAGTCCCCCATAGCTCGCAAGGAGACCAGGTGAAATTTAAGTCTCCGACGATTACAAGATTATGGAGGTCGAAGGTCCCCTCTGCTGAGATTCTATCCCAAAATAGTTCTTTGCAATTATACGGACCATAGACGTTTATGAGATTGAGTTCTTCTGTGAAGTCTTTGAAAAAACCGGTCATTAATATACCTGCTTGCACTACGAAAGCTTTTATCTTTGAATTGCTTGGATCCCATGCCACTAATAGACCACCTGAAAGACCCATAGCGTCAACCGACGCCACCTCCCAATCGAGCTTGATTTTGAGAAAAAAAGAACATGCAGTATGAGTCGATACCATCGTCTCCTGTAAAAAAATAATTTCTGGACGGTCCCTGCCAATATTTTTTTGGAGAGCAAGATATTTCTAGAGGCCTCCCACCCCTCTAATATTGATGGATGTAATTTTCATGGTTTAACCCTCGCTAGGGCTTTAATGCCTCTAAGCGCCCCAAGTTTTAGAGTTAAGTTTGAAGATGAAGAGATGAGCTCTTTTTTCCCTACTTCTAAATCAGGACCCTTCCTGGCTTTTTTCCCCATGACGTTTGATGTAGGTCGAAAAAACTCTTTGCCATAATGTTTGACGTAGATGGAATAACGCTCGGTTGGGATATTAAAGTTTGGATTTTGAGGCTGATATTTACTAAAAAAGAGAAATCAATTTACATAAGTTTTCTATTACTTTTGTTAATTATGTAATTTTGAGGTAGATAAATAGTACAGTATAATTAGTATAATGATTAATAATATAAAGTTTTAAGAGTACAATAAATTTAATTTTAATTAAGATAAATGACAATGTTATAATTTTTTTAAATATATTTTTTTTTAATTTAATAATTAAATTTTAAATCACATAAAAATTAGTCATTTTATAAACTTTCCCTGATCATAAGACAATAATTTATATTTTAAAAATAAATTTTTAATTAATATGTAAATTTTAGAAAACTTTATTAAAAAATTTAACACATTACAAATAAATTAATTAGTTAGTTAATTAATTGAAACCAAATCCTCCCTTCCTTCTGCAGGTATAATAAAAGTAAATCATATATACTCGATAAAATAAAGGGTTTGAACTAAAGTGGATTAATAAACTTGATTTCTACATGTACTCGACTTTACCATCCTTAAAAAGAATAGAGGTAGCTGCAACAAACTTTTTTTTTTTTTCAGTCAAAAAAAATGCATTCCTTGGTATTCATTGAATCAAAGGAACTTTTTACATCATCAAGTAATCAACAAAAAACTGTTCATGAACAGCAGAAAGTTCATGTACAGTAGAGATAATATACTGTCCTACCTGTGTATATCAACAAATATACAATCCTATCAGCCCAAAAATGACAAGTAATTACAATGTGTCTCAATACCATTCCACAGAAAACTTTGACTCGAAGCACTATGGGTTCACTACCTAAGAGAACCCTCTCATAAGAAGACAATCAAGTACAGTCATCAATGTTCCTAAAGAACATAACAGGAACCCAATAAATCTGATCCAAGGAGGGAGTGATACTCAAGTAATCAGTAAATATGATGTTCCACATAAACCTGTAAGTGTCTCACAAAACTGGAGAGATATTCTGAAGTAAAAAGTGCATATTCTAAAAAAGTTGTGCTGAGCTTTCTCCAATAATCTCATTCCCATAAAATTCTGTAAGTATGAGATGTCCCGGTGCCAAATGCAGTCCCTCCTTAGATAAGATATCTGCCCTCCTGTTATGTTCCCTATAAACATGACTGAGATCCACCGACATGAAGGAGGATATGAGAATCCTAGTGTTGTGGCATCAGGCCTCTAGATTCACCATATCCAGGGCGGATTCCATATTTGCCCACTTTATAATCACAGAGGAGTCGCCAAAGATATGTAGGTAAGGTAACCCAATATCCTTGGCGACCCATAGTGATGCCCATAGTGCTAAGAACTCAGCTCTAGTATTGGTACTTCTGCCACATCCGAGCTTGAAGGCAAGAAGGTGAAAATCATTCAGCTAGATAACAAACCCCGCTCCCCCCACCTCTTTTGCGGCCGCTCCATCAAAAAATACCGTAGGATACACAAGTGTAGGAAAATTCCCAATATTCCTGATCCTGTGCTTTTGTAACAGTGGGGGCTTAAAGGACAAAAAATCATCATATATGTTATAAATCAATCTATTCAAGTAAGGTTCCTGATCTTCAAAACATAATTGGTTCCTTGCCTTCCAGATATGCTAGACTATGAAGAAAGGTAAATACAGTAAATACCCCTTCTTAGCAGTCCAGCAGGTTAATATTTCCAGAAAGGTATGGCCACACCAGTCCAGGTTCACATTTAAAATACAGCTTAGGCCTCCAATTATCTCCTTTAAGGTGAATGTGAATGGGGAATAGACACAGAATGAATGTAAAAGTAAATTTCTAAGCATAATGTTTATCGGCTTTGCTTTTTGGATATTATCATTAAGCGACTCCGAAAAACTGGCAAACGTTCCATAAATATTAGTTTTGAGAGTTGAATATGCTGGCAAATTGTAGGAAATGCTTGCAAACGCTTATGTGAGCTGTCAATTTAAACCAACTATTATATAGGGGGATCAAGATCTAATTTATTGAGAGGCTTTAATGCGATGGCTACTTGAAAGTAAGTAGTTGGATCTTAACTTGCTTGAGTTCCAACAGAAGGCGCTCTATTAAAACCTGTCAAGCAAGTTGGTTAGGTTAATTTTTGCCATTATATCACAGAACGAGCTTTTAATGATGGAATCATATTTTGTGCTTCAACCAATGACAATTTAGGGAATGAAAAATTAACTTATTTAAGTTAGATAAGATCTTTTCTTTTCAATCATAAAGTAAAGAACAATTTTATATATTATAAAGCTACTTAGAAAAAAACAATAAATACATACTCCAAATTGTCTTTGAAACAGTAATGTATCAGCATAAAGCCAAAAATCACAGGAAGATCAAATCTGTTCGGAAATAAACTACCTGCTCACAACAAGCAGTCCCAACGATGAGGACATCAAAATGTCTTACAGTTCTGCACAAAATACTTCAAGAAAAAGACAAAAAAAAAACCAGTACAAAGCTACAGCAGAAAAACCATTAAAACTCTACAGCAGAAAAACCAGTAAAAAAAAGCAGGACAAAGCTACAGCAGAAAAACCAGTAAAAAAGGCAGTACAAAGCTACAGCAGAAAAACCATTAAAACTCTCAAACAAAATACACCACGGTCACCACCTAAAAAGAGATAGACAAAACTAATAACAACACATAGACCCCTCAGCAATAATCCCATTGAAGGATAACTCCTGCCAATAGATCCACCAATAATCCCATTGGAGGATAACTCCTTCCAAGTTCCAATAGATCGAGCCCGGAGCCATCTGAATCCCCTGTTTTGACAGGGCGTCCGCTTGAGTATACTGCATTATATTCACGATATAAATGATGACAAGACAGAAAAGGATAAGTATCCAGCAACAGTTTGACATTGTGGCAAGGAGTTTACTGACATTGTGGCAAAGATAAGTAGGCAAGAGCTATCCATTGAGCTGCAGAGCATTTAATGCCATTGCAGTGTAAGCTTGATGATCGTTGGATCTTGAGCTGTTCAAGATCCAATGGTCATCAAGCCTGCTGCAGCCACATTAAATGCTCTGCAGCTCAATGAATAACTTTTGATAAGTATACTCGTACATATATTCTGTACTGTATTCCGAAAAGACAATGTGGCAAGGAGTTTACGGTATCTTTGGTCCTGAGATCAATAGTCATGACACCACTTCATTAAACCACAATTAATTGTCACAAAGTAACATACAAATCAATGCAACATAGGAATCTACGACCTAATTTGAATGGAAGAAGTATTTGCAGTTTCAGATGCAGTGGAGGAGGAATTCAAGGGAAAGGGAGGGTTGCCCACATCGTTTCCATTTCCTTCTAACATTTGAACAACTCTGCTCATACATGGACGATCTCTGTAGTTGTGATGGATGCACCACAACCCAACTTTAGTGAGTCTCCTTGCCTTCTCCTTGAGCATAGAAATACAATTTTAAAACAAACTAAATAATTTGTTTATATATATATATAAATACTGGCATAATGTCATAATTATAAGTAAATTGGTTGATAAATGTCTATAAGCATAATCAACCACTTAATTTTGTGAAGGTAGTTGGTTGTTAAACAAATGCTATTAACACATTGAAAACTAATTTAATTAATGGAAACCAAATAATTTTTTTTCATAATTCATATATTCATAGTGACCAACAAAAGCATACATGTCACTTAAAAGAGTTGAACTTAGTAAGGAGGATAACATTCATTCCTCCCAACCACCCAAACTACAACCAATGAATAAATAAATTACAATATACCTTACCCTTAATTGGACAGGCATAATAAAAATAAATCATATAAAATCAATAATAAAGATTTGAACTTAAATAGATTGATAAACTTGATTTCTACATGTAATCGACGTTACCATCTTAAAAAAAAGGCAGCGATAACAATGGGAAGTAGATACAGAATGAATGGGAAAGTAGATTTGTAAGCATAATGTTTCTCAGCTTTGCTTCTTGGATATTATCATTAATCCACTCTGAGAAACTGGCAAACGTTCCATAAATATTAGTTTTGGGGGCTGAAAATGCTTGCAAACGCCATGTGAGCGGTCAATTTAAAACAAAACCAAGCATTGACAACCCTTTATTATGGAATCATATTTTGTGCTTCAACCGATGACAACTAGGGGAATGAGAAATTAATTTATTTAAAAGTCAGATCAAGTATTTTCATACCCCAAGGCCTTTTTCTAAGTATACTCGTACATATATTCTGTAAGTTGTATTCCGAATGGCCATTGGCAGAATTGCAAAAAGACATTGTGGCAGGGAGTTTACAGTATCTTAATTTCAATGGAAGACCGAAGAAGTATTGATGCAGACACCTCTCTCTGTTGGAAACACCTGCAACTACAACACACCAAACAAAAAAAACTGAACATAATACAATTTCCAGAGAACGACAGTCATATAGGAACAGAGGAAGAGAACAGGGGTCACTAGAAACCGGCCACTCCTTCTTGCATTATGAAAACAAAATGAGTATTACAACTCAGACTCAGTACAGATGCCTTATATCTACTGGGCACTCTGCCTCTTTTTATTTCCCCACTGAAATCCCATGGACACGCAGGTCCTTTTTATTCTTTCTCTCTCGAGCCCAGCTACTAACTCGAACTCCTCTCTAATACTCTGAGAACTGAGCAAAACTTAGAGAAACAAAAACTGATCTCTCACTACTGTAA